>JAJNMT010000023.1:600000-1006006 GCA_025685495.1 Huntiella abstrusa
GCTCGGCCTTGAAAGCCGGCTCATTGGCAAGCTTCTCTGGTACCTTGAAAGCTTCGGGGAGAGATGACAGGCAGAAAGTACCACCAGCCGCTTTAGTCTCCTTAGCAATAGCCAGGTACTCAAGTTCCGACCAGACACCCAATTCGGGGTCAAGGTGCTCAACAATGTAGGTCTTGGGCATTTTGATGGGTTGATTCTGGTGAGAAGTGTCAGTTGTGTTTCAGTGAAAGTACTCAAGTGACTTACTAGGTTGTTTTGAATGAATCACTTAAACAGAAAGCTTATATGAAGCTACCAATGACGTCGTGATAGTCTAGTGGGGTGGAAAATTCGGAGGATAGGGTTATAATTAGCGGAGGTGTCTAGGGTTTTGTGCCGTTGTCTCCGGCATCTCCGGTTTGATGGATGAGGTAACACATTGAGGTTAATTGACACAACCCTTAGGATGAGAGATCTATATAAAACCACCTTCAAATGGAGATATCATCAACGGCTGTTTCTAAGTAAGCCAGAGTGTCCACTCTATTTAAATCATTACATCCCGGAGCCATTCTATTGTTAATGCATTTCCTAATCCGGCCAACAGACTTTGAGAGAAAGATGTCTTTTTTTAGTCCATATTCACTTTAAGAATTTCTCAATTCCTACACAATGGTTGGGTAAATTAACAGGTGACGTCGATAGTCGTCCAATTGCAAGCAACTGTGTCTCAGCCGCCCACAAAAAAAAAACGAAGTAACTACGCAAGGCTGTGAAATTGTATGAAACGAGTGTGTGTGAATTTTGTTCCTGTAGATTAGACATTGTTACGACAAAATTGTTCTCTCATTTTCCCCCTCATCTAGAATTCTTGGCCACTTCCATGATTTAGGTCTGCACTATAATTCAATCGTTTGTTGAGCCACTATTCATTACAAAGAGAATCCCGGACCCACGCCGACGTCACCTTCGGCAGCCGCAAGAAATCTAGCGCTGGATAAGCCTGAACACCAAGTTGACTTAGTTGTCGGCTCTCATTCGTACACCTCATTCGCATTGCTTAATCGCTTCAACCTTCTACTTTACTGGCTTTAATTCTCCACCGACGACTATTTACAGCGGCTTCAGAACCACTACCGCACGTGCAATTAGTTTGACCAGAGCGCGCGTTTTACATAGACTTGCGTGGCTTGATTGGACTAGGCGCCCCTAACAGGTCGGGAATATCGTCGGTCCTGGATTCATAATTTACCAGCGCATTCACCATCGACGGGACAGCATTGCATTGACCAGAACCCGCATCGCTGCTGTGCATCCGCCCGTGACGATTCTCGACAGTCTTTGTGCAATCCCGGTTTCCACCATACCAGCTCAACCAACGACCAGTCAAAAAGCACCGAATTATCCCTCCCGCTTTTGCGGCACAATCACTGTCGAATCAACCCGGAAAATCCCTTGGAAATGCTGTTCAAGTTGGTGACTGCCGCTGCCTCGGCTGCCGTCTTCACCGGTTACGCTTCCGCCGAACATGCGTCAGCTGCCGATTACTATGTGAAGAGTTTACCAGGTGCTCCGGCGTCGCCCGAGATTAAGATGCATGCTGGGTAAGAACACCACACCGATAACATTGAATCGATGACCGCACATATACAGTTTATGCTAACATGTCCTTGCTTTTTGTGCCCTGCAGCCACATCGAGATCACCCCAGAACATAACGGAAATATCTTCTTTTGGCACTTCCAAAACCAACACATTGCGGAAAGACAACGCACAATTCTTTGGCTCAATGGTGGCCCTGGATGTTCGTCGGAGGATGGCGCCATGATGGAGATTGGGCCGTACAGAGTGACGCCCGACCAAAAGCTCACCTTCAACAATGGCTCATGGAACCAGTTTGCCAACCTTTTGTTTGTCGACAACCCAGTGGGTACGGGCTTCAGTTATGTTGATACCGACAGCTATATCAGTGGGCTCGATGCCATGGCCGACAACATGATTACCTTCCTCGAGAAGTTCTTTGATATGTTCCCCGAGTACGCACAGGATGAACTGTACTTGGCTGGTGAATCCTTTGCTGGTCAGTACATTCCATACATCGCCAAGGCCATCATCGACCGCAATAAGAAGCACACCGACAACGCCTGGAACCTTAAGAACTTGATGATTGGTAACGGCTGGATTGCGCCTGTCGAGCAGTACAAGGCGGTTTACGACTTCGTCCTGGAGAAGAAGCTTGTGACTAGTAACCAGGCTCGTAACCGTCTTGAACAGGATTGGAATAAGTGCAAGGGTGTTCTTGCCAATGATCATCTTGACCATGTCGACTACGGTAGTTGCGAAGGTATTTTGACTGGATTCTTGAAGAACACGATGAAAATTAACGACGCCGGCAAGAACATGTGCTACAACATGTACGACGTTCGTCTTCAGGATACGTACCCCTCCTGCGGTATGAACTGGCCCGATGATCTTCCTGCCGTCACTAAGTACTTGCGTCGCAAGGATGTCACTGAAGCCCTGCACATCAACTCTGACAAAACTGCTGGATGGACTGAATGCAGCGGTGCCGTCGGTTCTGCTATGCGTCGTCACCAGGACAAGCCATCGGTTATCTTGCTGCCCGAGATTCTCAAGGAGATACCCGTTACGCTGTTCTCCGGATCTGAGGATTTGATTTGCAACTGGATGGGTACTGCAGCTTTGATTGATAACCTTACCTTCAACGACGCCAAGGGATTCGACATTGGCAACGGCCAAATCGCCCCCCGTAATGAATGGCACTTCAACGACGCCAACGCCGGCTGGTGGCAACAAGCCCGCAACATGACCTTTGTTCTTTTCAACGAAGCCTCCCACATGGTCCCCGTGGATTGGCCGGAACGTACTCTGGACATGGCCAACCGTATCATGGGTATCGATCCCGTCTACACCAAGATCAACAACTGGAACAGCCACATCGACGGCGAAGAACTTAGCACCGGATCCGGCTCTCACCCCGCCAACGGCACCTCCCCCCACAACGACGGAACAAGCGACGCCGAGCACCACGAGCAGGAAGTCGAGGATGCCAAGTGGCACGCGTACCGCAAGTCTGGCGAGATCGTCCTTGTGGTTGTCTCCGCCGCTGCCATCTTTGGCGGCTGGTTCGTCTGGAGAGATCGCCAGAAGAACAAGGGATATCAGGGTTTGGACAGTGGTCCAATCCACATGGGCTCTAGACCGGGCGGTAGACGTTCGCGCGATGTTGAGGCTGCCGCGGCGGAGTTTGATGAGAGATTGTTACAGACGCCGACGGATATTAACTTGGATCGGTACAGTGTTGGTGGAGCCGAGTCAGAGGACTCGGATGATGATAAGCCGGTGGTGGGAACTAGAGCCCCGGGGCTTAGAAGTCCCCGGCCCTAGACTGGGACACACGGGAGTTGAGCTGTAGTGGTTTATTGTACGGCACTAGATTTGCTTGATTAGTTGTTTTGGATGATGATGTATAGATATGCATGTGAGATATTTTTCATATTTTTTCTTGTATAAACGTGATTCATAATGTTATTCAATACTGTTAAGAAATGATGAGAAAACAATGATATCTAATAAAAGCAATAAGCAATACATCTGATCTACAGATGACCATATGAACCAACCCAATAAACCAATTTTCAATAGACGGGAGTCACCCCTCCTGTAAATGATCCAAACGCCCCGGGAAACAAAACGCCAAAAAGACATAAAACCCAATCATAAAAACAACACAAGACCACCAGGATCCAGAAATCTACAACTGCACGTCATTCCGCAACAGCCGAACCTCCTCACCAGGCTTAAAAGCCGGCATCCCAATGAACGGACACCCGTCACATCTAAACGCATCACCCAACGCACAGTTTCCACAACTACCCGTCTTACCCTCCACAGTGAAATCGATTTCGTCAAGGTCATCCTCCACAAGCATAACGGTATCCTGCTTAGGCGCAGCAGCAACACGGGACGAGGACGCTGAAGCGGTAGATGGAGGGAAGGTGGCGGTGGCGGGGGTAGTTGTGGGGGAAGATGAGAGACCTGCGGGGGTTGCGGGGGCAGGAGTGGAATCGGAGGAGACGGAGGAGACGGAGTCGGATGAGAGAGAGGCGAGACGGGCGTTGGCGGCGGCGCGACGTGCGGCATCTTCGGCTTCGAGACGTTCGGCGAGACCGCAGGTGCAGTCTTTACAGGCGCGGCGACGCTTGCCGGCTTTGGGGAGACAGTCGGTTGCTAGGGATGTTAGAATTTCGGGTATGAAGTGTTGGAAGGTGGGAAAGTACTTACGGACTTTGATTTCGCGGAAGCGATCTTCATCGGTGATTAATTCATCTTCATCCATCAGATCGTCGTCTGAAGAGTCATCAAGGTCGTCATCAAGATCATCGAAGCCTACACCGTTAGGGGTGGACATCATGACCTTGGCAGGGGCATCGTAAGAAGACACCAGCGGACGTTTAAGAGAGGAAGTGCCGTCGACAGAGGACATGGCGTTGCGGCCGAAAGAGAGGGGAATCGAGCCGTCTGGGTTAGGAGCGGCGTTCTTCTTGCCAAATGAGAGGGGTACGGAGCCATCGGGGTTGGATTTACGACCGAATGAAAGAGGTACGGAACCATCTGGGTTGGTCTTGCGGCCGAAGGAGAGAGGAATGGAGCCATCTGGGTTAGCTTTCTTGGCAAATGAGAGCTGGACAGAACCATCGGGGTTCGTCTTTCTGCCGAATGACAACGGCACGGAGCCGTCAGCGTTGACCTTTTTCTTTCCAAAGGACAAGGGAACTGATCCGTCGGAATTCACTCTGTTCTTGTTGAAGTTCAGAGCCACCGAGCCATCGGCATTAGCCTTGGGCATGATGCCATTCTTCTTCAAAGAGATCTGTACCGGTGCTTCCTCATACTTTGGCTTTTCGAAACCCTCATCGTTACTAACGAGACCAGCCAAGACAGCCTCCCGGACAACCTTGCCCTCAGCACACCCAGCACCTCTCAACACACCGCCCGGCGCCAGGGCATCAGAAATAGAACCTAACACATTCCGACCCAAAAACGGCACAACATCATCAGCCGTACCATCCGCACCAGCCAGGATAATCACCGCGGCGTAGGCCGCCATGGGGATGTTCGCATGACCGGCGGCTACACGATCAAGCATCTGCAGGTCGGTAGTAGCTCTGTTCGTAGTGGCGAGAGTCCGGGATAGGGCATCGGGGTTGGCGGCGAGAGATGGCGGGGCAAGAAGGAGGGTTCGTTGGGTAGATACGGAGGGGACGGGGCCGACGGCGGCGGCGGCGGGGACCAATGTGGGGGCGGTTATGGGGGTCTTTGGCGGAGGCGTGGGGGCGAATGAGAAGTCGAGGTCATCTTCGAGGTCGATGGTGACTGTGGAAGGAGCCATTTTTACGAATGCCTATTGAGGCGTGGTGAGTACTGGAAGGTGTTGTATCGAGTAGGCAAAGTAGGTTTATAAGGTCAAGGAGAAGAAAAAAACGGGTAGAATGTAGTTAAAGTGGTGGTGGTAGTTTAAATAGATTGTGGAGAAATTGGTCGATGCTGAATAACCGAGCGAGTCAGAAAGAGAGATGACGCAATGGAAAAAAATGCAAAAATGCAAAAAGGCAAGTTCCGTTTCAAAGACAATCGAGACTTGACAACTATTCAGGAAACTATGAATACCGAAAAGCTTGATGGAAAGAACCAAGACAAGATCAAGGGAATCGGCGATACAGGGTAACTAAGTATGTATGAAATTTCCAAAATATAAAAATACACACAGTCCGCGAAAAATTAAAACCCGATTGATTTCCAAGCAAAAAAAATGCCACAAAAGGGAAGCTAAAAATTTGACGCTCGGGGGGTTCAGCGGGTCTACCTAGCGCCACAGATGGGGGATTTATAGCGCTGGAGACCCAAGGAATAGAGGGCTTGGAGATGGCAGGGCTTGCCACACGATTGATTGATTATGGAAGGCTGATGAAGCAAGGCGGTGACGGATAGAAGCATGATTTTTGAAGGGATATCAGTTTAGGGGACACAAGACACACGACACATGGCTGTTTTGGTGTTTTATGCAGGTTCTTCTTACCAATCAAATAGCAAAACCCACCGTAATCGGTGCCAACTCAATATCCATCTATCCCGCCGCCATCAAAGCACACGCACGCCCTTCGGTCGTCCCCGATCCAATGGCAACTCCCCAATATGCCATCTCTCCACCTTTCCACACATGTCAATGTACCGTCACTCCCTTCCCACATGACAAATCACAATCGGAAGCGTTCCCGCTCGTCCAAACGGACCCTTCACCCCAGTAATGACATTGCCTACTTCACGACGCTTGGGAACGTCCAGCGAACCACTCGTGGAGCGTGCATTATCGACATATACCGTCATCTGGATAAACGGCCAATTGGCGATAACCAATTGCTTCGATAAAGGGTGGGTGCGTATCATGACGATGCGGATTGGACAGTGGTATGACAGTGTGAGAAAGTATAGTTTCGTCGATAATCTCACTGTGTTTACTCGTATTCGTACTGTTCATTCATTATCTCGTCTTCGCCGAATGCGGAGTCCACCTGACCTTTGACCCTCCGACCCTATCTCAACCCTAGAACACCAAAAGCGACCTCCGAAATCAACCTCCGATGTCGTAATGCCTCGAAAATGATGCAAGTTTAGTGTTAATTGTCCAACAGGGCTCTAATCATTCCAATCCTTGTCTGCATGAAACATGCATGGCTATCGTACATACAGACGTAACGCGGGGTCCACAGTAAGGAAAACCCGGCAATATATCAGTGCTACTGAGCAAGATAACAGATACGCAGCTGACCAATCGACTCTTCACATGTCAGACGAAAGACCTGCCAATGTAGAAAGCAAGTGACAGCGGCATTGGGTGTTTAAAGATGCGATGAATGTCACACAACATCGGGAATCAGATCTACAGGCACATGTGTACATACATGACGATGTAGCTCGAGAAAGATATCCATACATAGAAAAGGCGTCTCAAACGACGCAAGATATATCAACATAAATACAATATAAATCCAAAAAACGGTCGTAAAATCGTCAAGTAAATCAGCCATCCATCCTTCCTTTTCCAAAAAAACTCACTGACTCAAAACCGCACTGCCCTCCAAAACTCCCATAATCATACCCCGCTCATCAAGAACCGCAACCACGGCGTCATCTCCCCTGCCAAACTCCACACCGCCTTGAATAACATTTGTACTCCGCACAAGATCCTGCGCCACCCGGACATTTGTCTTTCCCGAGATCTCCACCATATCATCTCTCGTAACCACCAACCCCGGCACGTCCTCGATCCGAAGACTCATCTGCTCATTACGCATTGTCTGGATCCGCCCAGGTGGGAGAAATCCACCATCAACAAGTCGTAACCAGCCGCCTCCAGTGCCTCCCGAAGTCATAACGTCGAATCCGGCGCGAAGGACATCTGCACAGGTCAACCCACCGGCGGCCCCAGCACACGCTTCAACAAGTGGGATCTCGTCGACTGAGTTGGTAAGGAGATCGGCGAGAGTCTGCGGAGCGGCGCGGAAGGCTTGACCAATGGCCCCGCCTGGATGGTTAGTCGCGAAGACGGCCGATAGTCCATTGGGATTCTCGGGCGTGTTGGAGAGTTCTTGAGCTGCTGTCATGGCGAGGGCATCTCCAAGGGCAAGTGCGGTGGTGGTACTAGATGTGGGTGCGCTGACGCCAAATGACGTCTTTTCCGGCACTGGGATCGGAGTCGGGAGTAGAATAGTGCATGGTCGGGCACGGATGAATGGACATTCGTCTGGTCGGATGTGTGCTGTGAGAAGGATGGTAGGGAGATGGGAAGGAAGATGACTTTGGAGAAGCAGTAGCTCGGGCGTTTTGCCAGAGAATGTAATGACAAGAAGAGTATCGTTAGGTTGGAGAACCCCGAGGTCGCCGTGGAGAGCCTCTGTGGGATGCAGGAAGACAGCACATATGCCGAGACTAGTAAATGTGGCTACGAGCTTCCGTGCTATTATCCCGCTCTTACCCACGCCAATAAGGACGAGCTTCCCGTTAATAGCGGGGAGTCTGACAATCTCTGCAACGGCCCGCGAAAACGAGTTGCGGGTCTCCCGGTCATTGGCATATAGCTCTGTGACCTTTGCCAAGGCGGCAGCTTCAGTGGCGAGAACACATGTAGCGGTAGTTAACCGAGCATGTGTAGAGGCATCTTCGGAGCGTCTCTTATCGGTAGATGGGGATAGACACGGGGAAATGGATCCAGTGACACTGGTAGCGCACGTCAAGTTGCTGATGGAAAAGGTACTCGCGCGGGTACTTAAGTCCAGGTCTAGCACGGAGAATTCATCAGATACCGATCCATCATTACTCGATGATGGCGCGGGAGATGGCGGGCCTGGACGGGATGTGGTTGATTGTGCTGAGGTGAATGTATGTGAAGGACGGCGTTCAGCCGCCAGACCGACAGAGATCGAAGAAGCCATTGTGTATATGTGTGTAGAAATAAAAGATAAGAAACAAATTGGAGAGAAGACGCAATTGCTAAAATATAGCGTGCCGCCACGAGGTAGTTTAAGATGTCGTCGAATCTAACTTTTCGATTTGATTCTCGTTTTAACCGAAGACCTGTTTTGGAAAGACTAGAGCTATTGATGGCAAATTTGTATGGCGCTTAAAAGTTCCATATGGGAGTAGAAGCAAAGGTAAAAAAAATAGCCAAGACAAAAAAAGAAGAGGGAGGAAAGAAAGTAGACAGTCTCGTTTAAAGTAATCCGAGTAACAGCCAAGACCGATAAGTCAGTCTACAATCGTTCACCTATTCCGGAATCCCCCACAAAGAATGACGCAAAACCAGGGAGCCAATGGCGGGAGTGTTCGCCGTCAGATTGGTTCCTATCAAGAAATATTGCTTATGATGGAATTCAGAAGTAATGGGTAAGGGCAGTGCGGGAAGGAGGATTTTTAGCAAGGTTGCAGTCGCCGTCATATAGGTTATCGTACATACATGTGTATATGTACACTATGCTTGTTGTGCCTGAGGATTGAATTGGAGTGAGTGTTCAACGGCCGCAAGTCTATGCATGTCCTTATGTATCAAAGAGCCAAGCTAACGGGCAAGAAGGAAGAAAGCCGGTGGATGGATGACGTAACAAGTTGCCGTGTAGATAATAGACCAGATCGGAAAAGTCGGGGCGAAGGAGTACATATGTACATGTACAAGCTGGACAATCACAGAGACGATGTATCACTTCTACACATCGTGTCATACATATATTATCAGGAAACAAGCTAAGCCTACTCTTTTCTCGAAAGACAGAATGGAGCTATCGACCAGGGTTTGCCACGGGGAATTGCCTATTCCCAGGCGTAGAAAACGGCTCGTAGGGACCTCAAGCGGGGCTATTTTTTTCACATAAAACCCCGATTAAGGATCTGTTCCTTTACGCTGCGAGCGAGCGGGTCTGTGAATACCGATAGGCCTAGGCCAATATACGTCGTAAGGATCGAAACGTCGTGTATGTATGCACATAGCAAAGTTCTGTGCTTTGAGTGATGGGGAAGGACCGGGTGAAGACGGATGTCGGAGGTCAGAAGAGGCTGAAGAGGTCACAGCGGAGTTAACGGATGAGATTTTCTAGAGTGCTATATATGGATACTTCGTGCAAAACTAGCTACCGGATGTCTTTGGTTCCGGTGGACATGGACATGACTCGTCAAATGAGACATGTAGAATACATGACTGAAGCGCGCGCCTTGATGACCCCGCTAATGGAATGTTCATGCTCCGTTCCCCTTACCTCGTTGATATTGTAATCAACAACACGGAATACCACCCCCAGCCCGTAAATCCCCATGTCTTCCCCACGAGGATGACCCCCTTCGGCGAGACTGAGATAGTAGAATTACCCAATCCGGCTTATCACCAAGGCTCTAAAGTCGTCCCAGTTCCGTACAGCCCCGGCACACATGAGGCTCTTACCCCAGCTAAAGAAACAGCCCCAGACGATTATTAATCGAGTCCGAGTCTATGTTCCGTGTATGGTTAACCCTAACTTTATTTAGTCGCTGTTGCACGAATGCAACAGAGGATCGGATCTTGTTTGGATGTTAACTCCGGGGAAGCCGATTTTATCGATACACTTGTAGTGAGGCGACAAAGACACCGGTGAGACAATGCGGAATAGGCGGGCTGAAGTATCAGGTTCCGGGGGGTTCTAAGGGACAGGATTTGTATCCAAGTACATACGGTACCTCTCAAGTATTGGCCACGTGTGTTGGGTGATTTTGTTGGAGCTGACGATGAATTTGAGGTTGTTGGATGTCATCCGGAGTTAATCTGTATTTCCATTATCACATGCGAGCCGTCAACACATTTTGCCTACCTTTGTTACATTGTATTGATGTTATCCCTTGAAGCTGACATGCATATGCATATAACCAGCCGATAGTCCATCACAGATACTGGCCCGTCTATGAACGGACGAATCATGGAATTGGGTTCTGTGGTTTATTAATCACCGCATCATTGGTTTGGTCTTGGTTTGGGTTGTGATAACCACCGCTGTACAAGGTTCTTGAATCTTACACGCGGTATCTCCTGGCTACGATATGTTGATCTCGTTAGCAACACAATCCGTCAACCCTCATAGACAATAATGGATACCAAAGATATCCTCAAATCTGAACAACTGTTAAAATATCGCCATCATATTTTAATTCCTCTCTTAGTTGCTTGACTCTAATGAAATCCGGACGATAATCAACTAGTTCCATCGCTAAGGAAGCTGTCATCTCAGGAACAAATTTCAGTTTCTAACCAAGTAAATCCTCTAGCCACAGATATATAGACAATGTTAGTTTTCATGCCCTGAAATGTATAATCGTCAAAATCCATAATTTAGTACTATACAACTGTCATATATATCTTAAATGGGCTACTTAACATGTATCGTGATGAATCGTTAACATGACATAAGGTTATCCCAGTCAATCAATCAACAACCTTCCCCGCCAACAGTTTGTCTGACCACGATGTACCACAAGGAACAACACATATTTACATGCACACATACCCACGTCTCATTCTGCCAGGTGACATATATTTGCCTCAAACCCCACGAACTGTCTCACTAACTATGACTTCATCCGAAACACCCTTGTCAAAGACAAGTCTTCCCACGTCTGTACCTGGAATATACAGTTAACATCAAAACACCCATTGCCACATTCACATATCCACACATTCTCAGCGGCAAATCACAGCCCCAATATCATCACCACGTGACCACAACCAAACTCCAACAAAGCCACCAATTTATCACATCAACACGCATGCGTACAGATATGTTGTACCACCGACAAAATTAACCAAAGTCGAACAAAATGTGCGAAAAATAGAAAGATGTGTGCATATTGAGTATCCATAAAGACGGAATGACATCATATTAAACAAACCCCCAAAAATATTACATGTAAATAACCCTTACTCTGCCGCCTTAACATCTGGTGAGGTAGGCGTACTGTGCTTTGCCTTTGGCGGCGCATGACGTCCACAAATCATAGGGTTCTTTGGCGACCGCTTATAGCAACGTTGCGGTGCTGTTTCCGGGGCCTTCTTGCCATACTTGCGTGTTACATGGCAATATTCAAAAGCCGGGCCAAACCACTGACGAAGATGTCTATGCAATTCGCAGCGATCAACGCCACATTTCCGACAATATACCTGGCCATCCCTCCGAATAGCCCGCAAATCAACGGGGGGCGCTGGCGTGGTAGTCGTGGTTGTGACGGTGGTAGTTGTAGTGGTTGCACCCGACGCCAAGGTGGTGACAGTGGTAGTGGTAGTGGTAGTTGTGGTAGCAGCCGTAGCGGCGGGCGCTGTAGTGGGTGTGAGTGCCGTCTCAAGAGGGGATTCTAGATGGCCGCCACCGGGGGAAGATGGCGGGGTGTTTCGGAAACGGGTGCAGCCGCCGTTGCGCCAGGCCCATTCGTAGGTGTTGGGCCCGTTGCGCCGGGTCCCGAGGGATACCTTGCCGCACAGACGCATGTGCACGGGGTAGAAAGAGCGGCAGGTTAATCCGAAGCAGGCACTATCGATTGGGTCGAGACAGTCGAAAATGGCAAAGATGATTTCCACGGGCAGATCGAATAGAGTCCAGTTTTCACAGGGCTTATGTGTATGCACGACGGGCTCTGAGTCCATAAGGGAGAAGGCTCTCCGCGGCGGCTTCTTAGGCTTGGGGCGCTCATTTCGGGGGACGGCGTTGGGGTTGATATTGGGAAGGGCAATGGGGATGAGAGCCTCACTGATAGCGGATGCCGTCATGGGCACAGAAGGACCAGGAGAAATGGGAGTTGCTACTTCCAGAACTGATTCCAGTTGGGTAGGAAACGTGGGAGAAGCAATAGTTGATGGGAGATTAGGGGTGTGAAGCGGGCGACGACGCGGGTTGGGGTTATCGGTCTCGGAAAGAGAATGAGACCGACGAGAGGCACGGGTAGGCGGTTTGATGGTTGGTGGGCCGGCTCTGTTTGCCAGAGGCACGGGTGTTTGGTCCACGGGGACTGCAGGAAAGGTTTCGGTTATTCCGGTAGACATTGTGAATGATGGATGGGTGATGATACAGAAAAGTTGGAAAACGGGCGAACTAGGCGCGGGATATCGTGGGTCAGTTGAATTAAAGTGCGTTCAAGGTTCCTGCCGAAAAGTGCACAGCTGAAAGAGAAGTTATCAGCACAGATATGGATATGGCAAGTACCGGATCAACAGGAACTTGTAGTATAGTGAATGTAGTGTATGTATAGGTATAACGACTTAAACGAAGGGCAAGTCAGGACCTATGTCTTTGATGGTGTTATAAAAGAAAAGCAAGATGTGAAATCTCAAGATGAATTACCCAAGTGGGGGAGAGAGGGAGGCGTCCACCGCTCTTTAATAGGAAATCCCTTGGAAACAAAACGCCAAAACCCCTGGCCACTAGAAGGCCCCAAGCAGCCGCCAACACTCTAGCTTATTCCAACGCAAGAGGCCGAGTTTGTATCCAGCCAAGAAACCTATTTTGACAGATGTCGTAGAAGGCTTACCAGTATCCCCAGCTTAGAATAGTGCATAGGTTGTTTTGGGATGGCGGGGGGTTCATGTTGAAACTTAGGCGTGGGGCACAGAGAAAAAGCCCCCCCGTTGTGTTATATCCCAAGTGTGAATCTACAATACAATCGGTAGGTTTGGTAGTTACTAGGGGCCCAATGAGGGGAAGACAAGCAGACAAAGCAAGGGCAAAACCAGGCCGCTTGTTCACAAGTTTGTGGTCAAAAAAAAAATCCACAGGTATGTATGTAGAGGCTGTTGCCACTCTGCCGATACTTGTGCATTGTCCAGGATATACTGGTGTTCCACGGCCGGGTCACAAGACCAGATGCGTCCAACATGCATCTGCACATTCTTGTCTCTCTTTCCTCCCACGGATCCCGCGTCAAGGAAACCTCCAGAAAGCTGTATTCTATCACATCACATGATATCATTCAACCCGATGCATCTCTCCATTCCCCTCCACTCACCCAACACAATCAAATGGAAAAGACACCACCCATCAAAAATAACATGTCTCAACCTAAGACACCCGTACCTGCCCTAATCCATCGCCCCAAATTCGTCATCATATACAAGGGTTATCCCAAACCCTCATCACATAAACCGCCACAAAGACTCCACATGACGGTAAACCACACGCAGGTCTAGGAGTATTTATCGCCGTAGGTCCCCTTGTGAAGAGCCCTGCATCTGCATTGCAGATCGCCCATTGCCCCACATTGTATCCGTGGCCGGCCGATTTCAACTTTCTCGCTACCTCGCCGCAGCGGTTTCAGACCCGATGCGTCCGCCGTTCGATCGCCACCGACCTATTACAGTATCGCCTTCTTATCCATAAAGATTTCCGAATTCGGTTTGTTCAGAGTGGCCATAGCTTCAGTGTTGCATCATATGGGATTAAGAATCATGTTATCTGCAGGGTTGAGGGACCCTACGCCCTTGCGCCTCACTGACGTCATGTGATGTGGCATCGGATCAGGCGGTGAGTCTCGGTCCAGAACAATCTGAGAAAACAAGTAAACTGGTTGGTGTATCATGTTTCGTCAATTATATAGCTAGTCATAAAAACCCTACAAAATCAAAATCTAGGCCAGCCCCCCAACGCCAAAAGCAAACAAAAGAAACAAAAGTTTACATATGAAAAATGATGGTATGCTAACCATCTGCGCCTCACTTACTCCTCGTAACCATGCAGAATGGTAAACTCGTCATTGTGGCTATAGTCGTAGCCATGACCCACAGCGCCATATATGAGGAAAGGCTCTACCATTCCATAATCAAAACGAGCAACATGCCGTTGAGTACACACACAGAGAGGAAAGATGCCCACCCCGCAATGTGTTGCCAAACACCCAGATGATCAGCCCGCACTAGCAACAAACCGACACCAACACAGCCCGAGAACAAACTCGTGATGATACCAACTGTAACTCCGGCCTCCACCTCTAGACGCAACTTGTGCTTCCCGGTAGCGATCAACGCACTGGTAATAGCAATCAAGGCGAACGAAACCATAAAGGAGCCAACAGTAACCCAAGAGAGGACTTGGTCCCGCTGGCGAGCCGCTCTTTGCTCACTAACACTTGGGAACGCGGCATAATGGGTTTGATATCCCAAGCTTGGGATTTGCTCATCAGAACTAGTGTACTCATCATCCGTATCTGACGAGGAACGTATAGCACTCCCAAGCAATGGTGTCCGCTCCCCAGCAGTTCCACGAAGAGTCCGAAGAGTGAGGATATCCCTGGCTTTGGCGAATGGTGTCGCCAACTTGCTCCTGATGAAGTCGAACCCGGGAATATCGAACTCATCATTGGGGTTGATATAAATAGCGTATTCGTCGTTAGCATCTCCGGCTTCACTGCCATTGTCGTATTCGTTCCAATAACCAGCCGTGGCTGGGGGTAGTGGCGCAAAGATTTGGTGGGGGTGAGGTGGGGTTGCCGGGGTATTACTGGACTCGGCGCGGCTACCAACGCTTAGTGATTCTGGCGATCCCGGAGCGCTCTCATCTTCGGGAAGAGTCTCGCGTAGTCTAAGAAGAAGTCCGTCGTATTGTGTTCGCAGATGCGTATTATCCCGCCGAGTGAAACTCTTGGGGTCCTGGAGAACATTCTCTCGGAAGCGAAGCGTCAAAGTTGCCGATCCTGTCCATTTCTGTATCGCTTGTTAGCTACCATGCGGTACACCAAGGGTAGGGCTTAGCAGCATGCAGAACTTACCTGGTATTTTTTAAGGATTTTGCGGAATGCAACTATTTGCGCACTGATAAAGCGGTCCAGCGAGTGGATATCATCGCCACACTTGAGTAAGTCATGTTCATACTTTGACAAACGACGCTGGTGCTTCGCTTGGACTTCAACGGAAAGTTCATCTGCAGAAGTGTATCTGGAAAGAAGGCGGTGAATGCATGTTTCAAGGTGGGCTGTCGAGATAAATGTTAGCAAGGGTACGTTTTAAGCAATACTGAAGCTCGAGCGGATCAGACACGGGGAGGTCGTGACGTACAAAGTCGTTGGTAAATCTCGGAAGTTTTGCTTGTAACAAAGTCGTCCACGCGCTCATGTTGCGCAAACAATTCGTCATAGAATCGATTCTCAAAACGAATCAAGTTGATATCTTCACTTCCTGGAATAGAGATGGCCGTTGCTTGGTTGCGAGTCGTGTGCGCCTTAATTTCGTATTTTAGGGAGTTATAGTCGACGTTATCTATGGGTGATAAGCCTTGGTTAGCATGGTGCAACCACGAGTACAAAGAGGCGCATGGAATGTGATTTGCAGGCAACCATAAAATTGTATTGCGATATGGAGGCCGCCGTGACACTGCAAACAGCGCACAATTGTCATGATAGACAGCAAATGTTACGCCAAAGCACGCAAGATAAGAAGCACATTGCGAAAGCAGATGTAGGGAGTAGATAGCAACTTACGGATGCGCCAACGCGGGACAGACTCGGATTGAAGCCGTTTACCAAATTTCATGACAGGCCAGGTCGATGCGGCGTATGACGGAGAAGAATGAAGTTGGAACAAATAAAAGTACAAGCTGAGGTTATCGGGGTGGGACGGGAAACACAAGTGTTATAAAGCGGCTGAGATTCAATATCGATTTCAGGTCGCAAATTCGGCAACGATAGGATTGGGCTGAAACAGGGTGCTGTTGAAAGCGAGGTGGTATTGTATGTATGTTGTCGGACGCGGGTTAATCGCAAGAACGTGTAAATGTACAAAAAGAATCGGACCGAAGAAGCGATATGTCGTCGATATGTATGAAAGGTAGTAGCCGACGCGGATAAAGGGTGGTGGTATATAACAGTTTGAGTGGATATGATCGAATCGTAGATAACTGAAAGCGGCAACTATTCTGATAATAGTGTGACGAATTGGCTATTCTCAAGGGATTGGTAGGCTGGAAGCGAAACAATAGAATCAAAGGAATGTAAGATTCAGATAGACAGACGTCGCAAAGCGAATTGTGAATTTGGCTGACAGTATTTGACGTGGAGCGTATATGTATGTATGTAGTTGGTTAAATAGAAAAAGAGGCTCAAAATGAAAGAAAACCGACAAGATCGATGAAAAGGACGGCAAGGGCAAACACTAGGCGCAGCTGGAGAAGCACTAAAAACAAGGACGGTAACTTGTTTAGACCGAGCTAGTAATTTGGCGTGGCGTTGGCACTAGCCCTATCATTAAAGAATGGACCAAAATCAAAAGTAACAAATTTTGAAGGAATAAGACAACAGTGCGAGGGCTGGCGATGGCGATGTCTTTGATATATGACTGAAACGGGCTGATTATGATATGAAGAGATAACGCGGGTGGCCTCGAATCGAACGCCAAAAAAAACTCGTGGTAAAGGGAACGAGCGAAGCAGATTGACAGCGGCACAGACACAGGTTGATTGTCGTGGTGTTAGGGATCGATGCGAATCCGTAGCAATATTAAAGCAAGCTTTGCCGATGAATGCAGGGACAGAGGCTCTTGGCAGACGGAATACCAGAGACGAAAAAGGAATCGCTTGGGCTAAACAAGGCTTGTCTCGGCATGGCGATTCTGGGTGGGAGCTGGAGAATATATAGGCAAGATGAATGTGAAAAAGTCTCGACTATTAAAGCTTTGGGAAACGACTGGCGTGGAGGAATCTTGTTATACGGATTGGTAGTCTCCCAAATGGGGTAGTAAGGAATCGTAAAAAAAAAGTTATTGACTGGGGTAGGTAAGCTGAAGCTGCAACATGGACGAGGCCATAAGGTGAATTGGGTAAGTGTATTCAATTCAATTTATGTGCATGCGTCTGTATGTACAAGTATTTGTGGGACTGTTACTTTCTAATAGACTGCGAAGGATTGTTTCAAGGAAAACAGCTGGATGATTTTTGCGACTTTGAGTGAAGAATTAGAAGGGAAAGAAGGTGACTTGAGATGAGCAGGAGAGGACGTAAGTGTGTATAATCTAAGACCGGGGGTTTCCGAACGATGAACCTGTGCAACCTATAAAGTACATCAAAGATGATTCGACTTCACTTGAGGTTGCTATGATAACTTGATATATCCTCCTTATTGTCCTCCTTATAGTGTACATACATACATATGTACATGCAAGTCGTCTCCACTTGCCACTGAAACCGCGACACAGACCTCCAGTCATAAAGGCCTTTCAAGTATGTACTATGTCCCAGCAAGGGAACTACATCTATAACCTGTGTCCATTCTTCCCGCCAAGCCTAGGCCAACATAAAGTCGGAGGTTGCAGTCACTGTCGAGGGAGCCTGGCCAAAGGTATCACCAATAGTGGGGTCGACGGACGGGAAGAGGCAGGAAACATGTAACGTGCGAACCTTGTAACCCACCCATCATGCATATCCAACAAGTTGATGAAAAGAAGTTCCCACGAGAATGCGCAACAAAGGAGACGATGAGGATATACCATAAAAAAGACACATACACACACACATACACCAGCCCTGCCTGACTGGGTAACTAGTTTCGACTTATAATTCTTCGTTTAGCCCAGGCGAAGAGTTAACCCCACCACGAACTCCCACCAGATGTCATGGTTTTGGTCGATTAGCAGAGATTTTATTGGGCCTTGTTAGTTCCGCGCTGCTACAATATTCCGTCAAAGCCTCAAAAGTCTAGCGGGCCGCAGTGGACCAAACCAAACTAGTCCAGCCCAAGGAATTGTCGGCCATCGGACTTGATAACCAACGATGCAAAGAAAAATTAGATTCCAGTTGGAGACACATGTCTTGTCGGCCCGAGAATACAATGTGTCAGTCATCCTACCCCCTATGCTCGAGTAAAAACTTCAAGGATGTTTCTTCCAATTCATTTTCACGACAAATAGATATCATGACTTGTCTGGCCGCTTTCACCCCACGTAACCTGTAGTCACTTTAGACACCGCCCCACGCTCCACTTTCGTTCCAAATCCCTTTCCGCCCAAGTTCCTGCAGCCAATCCGCATCTCAGATCTGCCCATGTGCTCTTGAGATTCCAATCGTAGTGGAGACATGCTCTGCCCACCCTGTCCATCGGCAATACAGTCTGTCTACAGCTCATCAATCATCAATTCCCAGAATAGCCAGCCCAACACGGTTCATAGACGTTTACCTTAGCAAATGGAAACATGGGGCCAACAAACTATGCATGGAAATATGTCAACTGTGCGTTATTTTTGCCACCGTGTGTAGCTTTGAATGGTGACATGCCGTGCCATCGTTCGGAGGGGATAGCCCGGACCAACGGCTGACTAGTCAACTATGAACATAAAAACCATCCATGCGTGTAACCGCCACCACGACATTCTCGTACAGGAAGTTCGTGCCCGAAAAAGTCCACCACGTAGAAAATTTTCTTACAACCAATCCCCAGCCAAGAAGAACAAGGAAGAAAAAAAAAATCTCATCTGCTCAATGCGAAATATACCCCAAACAAGCAAGTCCAGAACCCGCCCTAGACAAAAAGGCCCATCACGTCACGGAGAAAGAACCCGTTCGTCACGTCAATCAAATACGGCAGTCCCTTCCAAGCTTCCCTTAAAGAACCAAGTCATCTGGTTCAACGGCACAAGACGACCATGAAAGGACCAAGAACTGGTGGTCGTTGATTGTTCGCGTGCTCATTTTCCGCATTTGTGGCTGTCACACATAATAGGATGGAGGATGACGCTGGGACGGCGTGGCTTTTTTCTTGGTCTTGGAAGGGGGTGTAGTTGTGAATTTTGGCTAGACAATTGTGGGATTTTGTTTCTTCCTTGCCTGTAACTCTGTTCTAGGACATTTCCAAGGATTTATTCCCGAGTGAGACTTGAGTATCAACGGAGAGTAGAGTTGTATTACAACTCTATCCACGTAGTATATGTATCGTCCTGTAAAGAAAAGAAAATTCTTCCACTGCTACAACGGCTTGTATCAAATTTCCTGATTCGCACCTACAATCATCAATAATCCTACCTCCGAATTATTCGACCCCAAACCAGTCTTCCTGCAGTACTACCCTTCTACAAACATCACATTCGCAAGCCACTACCTAAACACACGACCACTTACCGCTTCAATCACATCATGCGGAAAAGCTCGCTATAGAGAAACCCCAGACTTAACTCCATGTAAGAAAGAACAAAACCCACGGTTCGTCAGTGGTGGTCTGCATAATCCATTGATCACGTGTACATGGTTGACACATGTAACCCTTGATATTCACACTAGGGTGAATGAAGATCCAAACAATGTGTGGAACGTGAGTAACTTGTTACTACAACACAAGTTTGATGGACACTTGAATCGATGAAATCTCGAATACATACACACATGTGTACTCTTCTGTTGTTACGCCTAATTACCAACTATCGCATTCAAAAATAGACCACCACAAAGACCATTGACCCCCTTCTCTTTTGTCATGACATTCTTCCTATCGACCAATCACCTTCATGTATGACAGGTCTCCACTTTTAACCAGCTAATGTTTCCATCCATACCATATGTATGTACATGTGACGATCATCTTGGAAAAGTGCATTTTGAATCTCCATCAATATCATACAGGTAAATACATACATTAATTACTTCACCATAATGGAATCTCTCCACAGCAATCTTTGAAACCAAAGAAACTTTGTCATTCCTCATGTTGACTGATACAAACAACGGATCTATTATGAAAAAACGACCCGAACCGATTCACATGCAACCGACCAACCAACCTGCCATATCCCAAACGACCAAAAGAAAAACAATGATATCCCAACGCTTGAAAAGATTAACCAACCGAAAGCAAAACAAAAAGACAAAACGAAAAAATAATGCAACCATATCCATGTTCCAAGCAGAATGGATCCTAATCCTTTTAGACCCCGAGCCTACGCAACCGAAACCCAATCACCGTCATGATTTACACAGACAGCACTTCGCCGCTGTGGCCAACCGGCCATTCTATGATAAGAAGAGAAGAAAAAAAGTATACAAAAGAAGCAGCCGGGCCGACAAAAAAAGGCCTCCCCAAAAATCCAACCTGAAGGTATGAGCGTGCTTGATGCCAACCGAAATTTGCAATGCTGACAGAAATCATCAGCAGTGTCTATGAGTGAAAGGCAAACACCACGGAAACTAGAAAGCTCCACTAGACAAATCAGAAATCGCGATATCAAAAAGATATACTCGCAGCACGACAATCGCACCATTCATTTCACCAAGAAACTTGCCAACCGAAAATAATCTGTTCACTTAGCCGAAGGTGTCCCGGGTCCACTTGCTGCACTGGTCACACTCGTCGCCCGTTGGGCAACAGCTTGTGTGATGACAGGAGTTTGGGGCTGAGGCGTAGCGTTTTGGCTACTCGGCTGGCTGTTGGGAGCAGATGGTACAGATCCCGGTGCTGACATTGTTGCTACTATAGCCGGCGCTGGTGTTGGAGTTTGTCCTGGTGTTCGCTGTTGCTGTGACAAGGACTGGATCGACGCCTTATGGTGAGCCAACTGCGCCTGAGTTTGCGCTTGAGCCTGGGCTTTAACTACCGCCAAGTGCGACTGTTGAGCTTTCATGGCTTTCTGGGCCGAGAGCGCCGCCTGCGCCGCCTGAGCTGCTTGCGCTGCTTGTTGGACCTGAGAAGCTGTTTGGGTTGCTGCAATCGTACCAGCCGCAACTTGTGTCTTCATCTGGGCCACCTGTTGCGCTTGTTGCGCCTGTTGAGCTTGAATGCGGGCTAAAGCCTGCGCTGTCATCCGAGCCGGAAACTGGGTCTGTAGGTGAGCCTGAGCTTGCGCAGCAGCATGTGCTTGAGCCTGAGCCTGCGCTTGTGCTTGAGCTTGAGCTTGCGCTTGAGCTTGCGCTTGCGCTTGAGCGGCAACCTGCGCCTGAGCCTGCAGTTGTATTTGGTGAACTTGGGCTTGAGCAGCAGCAATATGCGGGTTCTGAGCCTGAGCCACAACCGGATGCTGGCCAAGGTTTACTACCTGACGCTGATGTTGTTGTTGTCGTAGAAGGGCGGCATATTGCTGAGGACTCGAGGTCGATGGTAATCCGTTGGCCATGCCGTTCTGAAGAGCATTGCCGTTTGCTGCTAGCACCGCCGGCTGCTGTCGCATAACCATCATCCTGGTGAGTTCTGACGTTGCGAGATGTCTGATTTGATCCGGGCCAAGATTGGGATTTTTGACACGGAATGAATTCTCCAGGATGTTGAACGTTGATTGTAACGTCGGAGGTATAGGCACATGGCCCAAAGCACGCTGAGCTCCTCCGTTGGCAAGTGTCGTCATGTGTTGATTGCGATTTGGGGCAGCTAAACTAGTGCCGTTTGGAGTCATTGAACTCATGACAGCGCTCGTCATGATAGCCTGTTGGTTGAGTGGCGTACCTGCACGAATAGTCGGAGACCCAGCAGCCAACGTAGCCCCGCCAGTAAGTTGGGGACTAGAATGGGGGCTCTGACTTTGCCCAGCAGTGGCCTGTGGGTGCCCAGGTATCTGTTGTTGCTGCAAAGCCCGTTGTTGATCTGCAAGCCGTTGTACCTGACTCATAACATCTGAATTTTGTCTGTTGACAGCCTGTAAACGCTGTTGGGCTGACATAACAGCAGCATTGGTCACACCATTCATGCCGAGAGGCGGAAGCATATGCGGAGGGAGTCCCGCGGGAACCGGCGCGATGGGAAGGCGGCGTTGGCCCTGAGCTGACGCATTCAACAACGCAGCGCTACCGGTATTTGTTCTTCCTGCTCCCATGACTGCAAGTTGCGCAGCCATGTTGGCACTTACAGGAATATTCTGTCCTTGTGCTCCACCAGCTGCGAACATCTGGCTTTGTCTCAACATTGTCTGGCGTCTCTGTTCAGCCTGAGCTACCTTGAACGCCTTTCTCTTAGATTCAACGGCTACCTCACGTTCGCGGCGCATCAGACTGTAATCCCTCGGGGTCTTGGTGGCACGGCTTTGTGTGAGATTATCCGCTGGTTTGCGTTGTGCGGCGGCTTGAGCAGCAGCCTGCGCTTTGTGGGCGGCACTCTCACGCTTCTTGGCAAGTTTACGCATACCTTCCAAAACATTAAGGTATCTCTGACTACGCCGGCGTTCAACCTTGACCGGCACTGAAGTCCGACGCTTGGACGGCGTCACGGCAGCATTAGGATTAGCCGCAGCTTGTTGTTGCGCAAGCTGATACGCCGTCGAAATATTTGCCTGTGCCGCATCCATTCTGGCGTGCCATGCTTTGAAGTACTGAGTCTTTTGCATGTCACCGGGCAAGCCCTCCAATTGAGTCCATCGTTCAAAGCATTCCCACGGAGTGCGACGATCTCCGGCTGTGAGTATCTTAGAATCCCGCGAGAGAAGGGTGGCAATAAGTGACCAGTTATACAGATAACAACGAACGTAAGCCTGGAGATTCTCGTCATCTGCCTGGGTCCAGTGGGAAGAGTGCCGGTTTTCGTAGAAGCTTTGGTGTGGCATGGGAAACTCGGTCGGGGGTCTGAATTGGTGGCCCAGATGCAATCGCTGTCGAGTCTGCTGGAACTCAGGGGCAAACAATGCAACTTGGGAGGACGCAGGTGGCACCTTGTTGAGATTGATGATCGGGCCAGAGCCTTCGTCTTCGCCTTCACTGTCTGGTTCATAATTGAACCTGCTCTTGACTTTAAGTGGACGAGCCTCTTTAAGTGTGACCTTGCCCTCGGCAAGACGGTTCAATGGCAAAGCAGGACGCTTCCAGTGAGCATCAGGGTCCTTAGGCCTAGTTGCTGGATCTAGTGAAGAGAACATATCCGTGGATGGAACGACCAATGGAGAACCATACAAAGGCAACTCTGCAAGCATGTTCTCTGATGCCGTGATGTCTGGCATCTCGAAAATGACCTCATTATGGCCTAGATCGAATAATGCCGATGGAGGCATGAATTCCAGGTGCTCGAATGGATCATAATCCGGCTCAGAAGCCTTGATAACAGACTCGGAATCATTTGTCAGTGAAACGTTACCAGATGCGTCTGGTAACGGCCGTGGTGGTGGAATAATCGTCTTCACTTGCATGCTTCTCCGAACAGCTGGATCAGCCGCAACCCAATCGGCACAGTCAAGCGCAATGTTCCGTGCCAACGACCGTTTCCATTTGCGTTCTTTGCGGAAGTCGGTACGCATCCACTTCATCTCTTGAAGCAAAACGTCCCAATGCGAAGCTTGTCTTGGTGGCTCCGGGGCACGCTTCAACTGGCGCAAAGACCATTTGTCACCTTGCTGCATGTGATAAACCCGCCGGAGAATCCTACATGCCTGATTGTCTTGCATGGCAATATCCACATCACCAGTTGTAATGGTCTTGTGCGCTTGATACAAAAGTTCATCAAGCGGGCGCATATACTGACTAGTCTGGATGTAGGTTTGGAAAAACAGAGGAGTGAAATAATTGCCACTAGGCTCGTATCCCTTTCTCGCAGCCTCCTCCGGTGACTCGACAGCAACTTGCCGCTTTTTGCCGAAAATAACAGAACCACCAATATCCTTGGGTGGCTTGGGCCGTCCACGCGAACGACCTGTTCTTTTGCGCACGCAATATGCAGGTTTCTTGGTGCGTTGGCTGATGATTTCTGAAATCGTTTTTTGGCGATACTCAACAGTCGAGACAGGTTCAGATGATGAGACTGATGCCTCTTTGGGCTGAGAGATTGCTGCTGAAGGCAGTGGTGATACAGCAGGGGCGGCTGGTAGTGCTGATGAACTGCTAGGCGCTGGTGGGGATTTACTGGTGACATTTGTTTGTAGGGCTGAAGTTGGCTTTGAAGATTGGACTGCGGGACTCGAGACAGCGGGATCTACACGCGTGGTTGTACCAAGATTTGGTGATACCTGAATTGGCAACACATTTCTGGGAAGAATACGAGTGGCTGGCGGAGGTATTGGAGTTGTCGAAGCTGGTCTTGTGGCAGTCGAGACAGTGAGCGGTGTTGATGGTGGTAACGAACTAGAAATTGATGTCTGTGGAGCGGTTGCTGCTGGAGATACAATAGGCCGTGCTGCCGGTGGTAGAACTTTGGCGGACCCAGAAACTGATGTGGGCGCAGCCGAAGATGCTGGGCGGATAGACGCTGGCGGTATGACAGGAACCGGGACCTTAGTCTCGATGAAAGTAGTAGGCCGCGTAGCATCAGTTCGATTCAAGGCTTCCGCATCACTGAGAAGTTGAGCTTGGATGGCATCAGAAGCAGAATCGGCCTCGGGGCCATCCGAAGTCTTTTGTCGCTTGGCTGGTGGTTCTACTGGACCCTCAGGTGGATCGCTAAACTGGCTGTTGTCATTTCCGGGACTAGTGTTGGCGGATCCGTCATGCACAACTGGAGTAGTAGCAGTTACTGCGGTAGACTCCGGTGACGAAACCTCATCTGGGGGATCGACTGGCGATTTAACCTGGGATTCACGATCATTGCTGTTTGATGTCGAGGGTAGCGGAACAGCTGGTCTTGTCGCAAGAGCTGCAATGATCGGTTCTTTCGGAAGAATTGGCTTATGTGTTGAACCAATTGGTAAAGACGTTGAAGTCGTAGCCCCACCTGAAGCTGCACGGGTGTTGCCAGCTTGAATTTGTGATGGGATAGCTGGCGCTTTCGGGGCAATCAAGACAGTGCTATGCGCGACCGTACTGGGCCGTTGCAGCGGTGGGATAACAATGGAAGCAGAGTCGATAGGTAGCCTTTGGGCGATTGCGCTGGCACTTGGCGACTGCGCTGACACCTTGCTTTTGTCGATAGTGTCGGCAGAAGACTTCGCGGGGCCATTAGACCCCGCCAAAGAGGCAGTTGCCGATGAGAAGCCATGAAACTTGAAAACATCATTCAGTAGCAGTGAAGGCCGAATAGTGTCGAACTGGAGGGTTGGTGGGCTTTGTACAGCGAAAATATTCTTGTTAAGGCTATGAGTCGGGACACTGGTGTTAGTCTTTAGCAGCAAGACGACGATGGCGCAAACGAAAATAAGTTATCAAAAAGATAACATGAGTACAAAAATATCATCGACTTACGTTAAAAGGTCGTCCGCCTGGATTGGCCTCGACCCATTATGTGGTAGCGCGTCGGCTTTGGACTTTTCATCACTAACGTTGAATTCGCAACCATGCGCGACTGCCCACAGTTCACGATACTTTCGTTTTTTCGGCGGTACAATTGAGCTGCACATAGTTAGCATCACAAATTTGATATCAACATGATCGCAAGAATTGGCGCTTTCGTATGATTATCTACATACCTTTGTTCGAGAGTTCCCGATCGCACCAGCCTCGATCCATCGGCAGGCCCGACCACACTCATAGCATAAGAGACCGCGACATCCGTTTCACAGAAAAACGGATGCACGATTCAATTCTGCGTCGAAAAATGGATCGAAAATGCGCTTCAAAGAAGTGGTAAAGCGTAACAGCGTGATGATTTTGATGAAAATACACGATGTTCAATTGAAAAAAATCGACGATCGCTGCACCTGGTATTGGGCGTCGTCTGGGGGGTCAACTAATAGTTGGTGATGGTGGTTGAATTTTGGCGTGTAAGCCAGGTTTAGTCGGGATTGACGGTTGACGGAACGGTGGCAGCTGGCTGCAAATAGTTTTACCAATGGTTGCGTTTTAGCGGCAAATGAGGGAAAATGAAGAGGAAGAGAAACTGGCAAAAAATGGCCCAAGGTGCTGATAAAAGGGGGGGGTTGCATGCAGACAGATAAGGAAGTCACCTAACTCCACCCCAGTAAAGCAGATTTTTCTCCTTCCACATGTTCTGGCGGGTTCCTTAAACCCAATGTGGGCGGATGGTTCGCGGCGTCCCAAAGCGTTTTCGCGGTAATTGCTCCAGCGCGTCGCTAACCAGCAACAAAGGTGTTTAACAGGCATTATCACAAGGGCCTACAGTGTTCATCATCGTGAATTGGCAGGGATTTACGTGCTTTTCTTCATAAGTAGGATTGCTCTAACTTGAAGTTAGCGCTATATTTGCTGCGTTTTTTTGGGTATTTACTACTAAAGGAAACGTTGACTTGTTGTGTGTAAGACAAACAGGTGGCAGGATTTCATCCCAAGCAGGATCCATTTAGCTCCACTTTATTTTTGGTAGCCTTCTAAGAAATGTTCAGCCTTGCGTTGTAAAACGGAATGGACTTATCCGGCTCTCTACTATTCTCGTCCAAATTCTTTCACATTTTTACACGTTTGTAACGATACCATATTTCTGGCCTAATGGAGGAATCAAGCTCCAGCAAAGCGCCTCGAATCGCCATCAAATTCGGCAATGGCGCCTCTAAACCAAATATATCAGCTCGGCCAACAACGACAAAGCCAACATCACTACTCGGCAAGCGCTCCCGAACGGCTGGCCTAGGCGACTCGGATTCGGAAGGTTCAGATGAAGAAAGAAGTGGAAAACACGAAGTGATATCGGGATTCGATGGCGACAAAGTTGTAACGAAGCGCGATGAAGAAGCTCTCAAAAATCAAAAAGCGCCATTGGTGATTAAGCCACCACCAACTCGAAACTGGAGCGATGAAATCAGGGCCAATATCGCACGGAAAGCACAAGTGGCCGAAACATTAGATGACTCCGAAAAGAAGATACAGTGGGGATTGAATATTGTGAAAAAGCAACCTACCCAAGAATCCGAAGTCGCCACACAAGATCAATCCACGCCTGTTGAGGCTCCGGCGCCAAAATCAGTGGAGGATCAGGCTCTGGATCGATTATTAGGAAACGAGGAAGGCCCGCAGCGCATTATCAAACCTACTGAAACTGACGCTTTCAAAAATCACATGAAAACTGCCGCTGAAGTTCCCGCATTGGAGGATTACAATGACATGCCTGTTGAGGAGTTTGGTGCCGCATTACTGCGCGGACTTGGTTGGGACGGAAAGCCCAATGATGCCAAAACTAAAGCTGCTGTCAGACGCCCTAATCAACTTGGCCTTGGAGCCAAGGAGCTCAAGGGGGCCGAGGAACTTGGCGGGTGGAATAACGGCAACAAGAAGCGTCCACGACTTGCCGAATACAACGAACGTCGCGATAAAGGCCGTGACGACAGAACCAATGATGATCGGGACAAGGGACGTTCCGGCCACCACCACCATGACCGCGCAAGGAAAATGGATATCGAAAGGGCTAAGGAACGGGACCGGCAATTTGACGAGCGGAATCGGTCACGACGGGATGACCGGGACCGTGGTTCGGATCGGGATAGAAACAGAGATCGGGATAATTATAGGCGAGACCGGGATCGGGATCGGGATGGACGTAGTCGCGGAAACGGCGGTCGTGACAGAGACGACGACCGACGTGACAGAGATCGCAATCGGGATGGGGACCGTGATAGACACCGGTCTAGACAGTGATTTGTGGCGCCATGATTTCACAGGATACTATAACATTGTACGACATTATGATACCCCAGAATATTTGAGCTAACAAGGCTACCTGTTGTTATAGATTGCACCGATCTGATTAAAATCAGTACGGAATAAGCTTGTGCATGTTGTGATGGCCGTAGATGTGCGTTGGTTGGTTTGTGACATGCGGGGTAATTTTTGGTGTTCTTGTACTCTTTCATCGGAATGGCGGGATGAAACATGCATGTGTTTGTGGTAACCAAAGTCTGATTCATAACTGTGTAATCCGATGGTGTCCATAGGGCAACGTAAAGGTATGCTTGTCTCACAGGACGATCTTTCTCCTGTAGTGGAGATTCTTTTTCGACATCCGACAGATGTGACCACTATCACAATATCTTCATCACTTTGGGCAACTATGGTGATGGTGTAAGTCCAACGCAAGGGTTAGGGTAAAACCAAAGTCCCTTTTGGGAAATTGTAAATTAACGTGAACTACATATGCTAAAAATCCCAGTAAACCCAAAAACCTCAAAAAATGCAAACGCCATTCCAGCACAGTAAACCCAAAAATCCAACCAAATAGGGAACGTAATCCCACTTTACTGCTCCAGCAAGACCAAGAGACACCGACTATTTACACTGATGATCATATATATAAACTTGAAGCTCTCATAAAGTCATGGATTCAGATTTACTGATCCGTGTAATCCGCCGATGTCACTGTTTGTCTTCTCTCCATACGCCTCCGCCGTCTGTTGTTATCGGCAAGAGAGTCGTTCGCCGACGGGCTTATCATGGAATCTTGGCTTTCTCTGGTGTCAAGGTCATGTGGTGAACTCTTATCCCTGCTCCGAGAGTCAGGTCGGCGGCTGTAACTCCGCTGTTCACTACCTGTTCCCCGGTTAGATTCTCTGCGGTAACGCCGGGTTGGCGTTTCATCGCCCGACATGCTACTCATAGAGTCTCTCCGGGACCGGTCCTTACGGGCGCGGGCGGATTCCTCCTCGGTGCGACGGCGGAGAGTTAGACGGTCCTTTTCGTTATCAACCTTGAGACGATCAACGTGACCAGACTTTTCTTCGACAACAATAGATGAACTAGTGTCTTCCTCATCCGAACGGCGGTGAGGAGGCTGAGAGGTACGGCCAGTGCGGGTCATATGTTCAGCTTCAGTGCGCTCGACACTAGAAACACGTTCACGAGCGTCGGCTTCGTTGGCACGACGGATAGTAGACGAGTTACGGCGGGCAAAGCGTGACGGCAGAGAGTTGAGGGAGTCTAAGCGTTCACGAGAACTGACTTCAGAATCGACATAGTGGCGGTTACGTCCCCGAGGGTCTTCATGGCTGCGACGAGGAGGAGCGGTAGACGGAGGCATGGTGCTGGGCCCAGCGGAAACTTCGGAATAGGGAAGGTAAGAGGAAGGGGCGGCAGATTGGAGCATAGTGGACGTAGGTCCTTGGCTGTGAAGCACGGAAGAAGAATCTTCGGTGAAATAGGATGAGGCGGCTGGATTGTTGCGAGAAGTACGATCATAAACATGGCTAGACGAGGGACGTCTGGGAGACGTATCCCGAGTATATCTGGAGCCACTAACTCCAGAGCGCAAATCATCATCGTCATGCAGGTGTTCAGTCTCAGCAGGGGCAGCAGGACCACGGAACTTGTTAGCAATCCAACCCATACCCATACCACCCAAGAAACCCTTTGCGATGTTATCCCGAGAAGCTTTCTTCGCGGCAACCTGAGAAGGACTCTCGTAACCATCATCATCATCAACATAGCTGAGGCGCGAACGATCATTGCGAGAAACAGAGCGGGCACGAGAGTGAGAGCGATGGCGCGAGTTTGAACGACGACCAGAAACGGGACGGACAGGACGGACAGGCGCAGAAACCATGGAGGAATCAGCACCGGTGTAGGCAGTGCCACTGGGAGCAGTAACACGAGAATCAGTGTAGACAGTGTATCGAGAGCCGCCGTATCTAGAGTCGGTAACTCGGGAGGTGCCAGCACGGGAATCTTGCATCTCAGTGAAGTAGCTCGAAGTATCATCAGAGGGATATGGGGGTCTGTGGCTGCTGAGCTCAGTAGAGACAACTGAGTATTCCTCGTCACGACGGCGTCTGCTAGAGGATCTTCTTCTGCTGTCCAACATGCTGCTAGCAATCTTAGCGCCACCAACCGCTGCACCGGCAGCCATCATCTTGTTCCAGAAACCACCGGACTTAGCGGCTGGTTTAGAGTACAAGTGAGAATCAGAATCACGACGCGAAGTCAACTCGCTAGTACCAATGCGACTACGGCTGTACGACCGGGATCTCATGCGACTGCGACTACGGCTACGGCCAGGGCTGCGGTCACGTTCGTGCTTCTTCTCGCTACGGAGATTCTTAAACAGCAATGTTCCGGCCAAGATACCAAGCGGAGCTAGCCATTTCTTTTCACCCTTGTGCTTGCTTTCGACGTGGGTTTCAATGAATTCTTCGTGAACGTGGGTATGACTACCACGGGTTCCATACAGGAAATCCATGCAAAGGTAGAAGAAGAGCATCATACCGGTGTAAACAGCATACAAAATGAACAAGACCAGGGGAGATCCGTACAAGGTCAAACCGAGTGGTACCTGGATTATACCCAGAAGAGTAAGGAAGCGTCCCAGCCACATGTGAATATACAAGCGTAGTGAACGATCCTTGTTGATATGCGCAACAATGCGATCACCCAAGAGGTAGCAAGCATACATGACGTATAGAGCGACGCCAATTCCATGGTGAGGGTTAGTCAGCGCCCGCTTTGGGCCCACGGCAAAGAAGCCAAGCATGAATGATGCAGTCAAGAGAAGGCCACCAAAGACCAACATCTGTGAATGCCATGCTTTTCCTTTTCTAGCAGAGCGCATAAATTTGGGAGCGAATATGCCCACTGGCACAAGAAACAGAAATACCATGGCAGCGAGAACGGCATGCGCCGCTACTAATCTGTGATATTCAGGCCATTCTGAAAAGCGGTTTCCCATACCTGCAATTTTCACATGTCATGTTAGTAAAACTGTTTCGTCCTATGAATCGGAGGAATTAAAGATGAATCCTACCATTGTAGCGCATAGTCTCAAAGTTGAGACCTTCGAGATTGGGCAAAAGAAAAGAGTTCTTGGTGAAATCCCAAGTGCCGTCGCCGACAGACATTGTATCCGAGTCATAGGACGCGGTGCCTGCGGCCGACGTGTCGTCAGCAGCCGGTGCCATTATGGCTCAGGCCGGGTGGTTTTGAAGGAAGAGAACAGTCTTCAAGATGTGACAATTATATAGCGATACCAACTGGTTGGGTCGCAGTGGGCGCACCAATTGTGTTGTTGGTGGCGAAGTATGGGTTGCGATGGATCTTGACGGTGTCGTGCTAGTCAGACTAGTAGTGGGCTCGATAGGAGTTTAGGAAGGCACCAAGTCGTAGAAAGGAATGTTTCGAGAATAAGCTTAATGATGGAGTAGCGCAATGAGTACAATGAACTGGAATGGAACGATGTCGTTACTGTGTGTCAAGTTTTGGTGGAATGCGCCTGACGAAGTTGAACCTTGTAGTCGACAGTCGAAATAGATTTTTGGTCGTGAAATTTCATGCGTATAAGGAAGGCGTAAAAAGGTCAAGTGAACTGTAGTTCAGGAAGGAACCGACGTAGAAAGAACAATGGTGATAGTGATACACAAAACCAAAATTGGTAAGAATAGATGAAGAGTGGGCAAGGACGGAAGATTTCAAGGCCCCTTTCTGTGAATATCCAGACAGACAATTTAGAGTGCTGCAAGTATGTACGTGATAAAGACGAATGCACGCACGTAGTGGATCAGACTCGCCAACACTAAACTGCAGGTGCAGGTTGATGTTCAGGAACGAAGTATCGTAGGAAATAAGGGAGAAGACCCAAGCAAGGAAGCAGAAAAATAATAGGAAAAGAAAAAAAAGAAACAAATTATATTACGCCCCAATATCTTTTGCTGTCCACAGCCGCTGCACCCTCGACCCATACCTTCCACCCCAGAATCTGCACTTTAACTCGCGAGACACGGTCTGTTCTTCGCACACATACATACAAAAAAGCCCAACATTCGGCTCAGATGCTATGATTACCCCCGTCAATAAGCTGCGTCTTCTGGTTGAACCCCTCCAATTGCTCCCCAGTATGCCAATAAAAGCCAACTGAAGATTCTAAGATGTAAACGTCTGCAGGCAACCGGTTCAACTACAAACAATGGCCACATGGTATTGGAATACAGAGGCTTACGCCCCTGTATTTTATCGTCCAGCCCATGGTGTGTTTCTAACACCCCACTGGTGTGTAAGTCTGCTTACCGTCCGTTGAACTGTGAACTCCGGAACCTCCTTATTCCGTTGAACTGTGAACTCCGGAACCTCCTTATTCCGTTGAACTGTGAGCTCCGGAATCACCTTGGCTTCTTACATACTTGAACTTCGGAACCTCTTCGGTTGTTGCACACCGAGCTTTGCTCGGTGACCCCGCCTCTACACCGAAATCCTTGGTTCGCTGTTTAGCCGTGATGATTCCTCCTGCAGTCTGTTGAGCAGAAGCGAGTCTATGACTGCTATGATTGGAGACTCTTGCCGTGACATACGATATCGTATTCCGTGTCTAATGTCTCCGTTCCGTGTCTATGACGACGTTTCGTCTCCGACAGCTCTCAATTACGTCATTTGCATGTTTGGTTACTGTTGTTTATCTGGTCTTGAGTGATGGAAAATGGCTATATATACTTGGATAGTTGGTCGCAGGAAATTTGATGTTAGAAGGAAAAGAGCAGGTCAATTATTCTACACTCCCCGAATATATAAATTCCCTTTTCACACCCCTACATATATAAAAGGTTATGAGCCCGGCTCTGCGACGTCTTCCACTGTCTTGCGCCGTTGTCTGCCTCCGCTTCCGTTAATTGCCTCCTCTTCCGTTAAATCGACTTCTTATTTACTTTCATCTTCCGATTCACTTTGGCTCGTCGGATTACTCTCGTCTTTCGATTTCACTTCAGTTTTCGATTGACGTTCATCCGTCGGCTTAATTTTGTACTTCGATTTACTTAATCGTTCAACTTATCTTCGTCTATTGATTTATTTCGTCTACCGACTCACTTTGCGCTCTGTCGCTACACTATCATCTCTCAAAGTGTGTTGTTTGCTACACTACTGTCTCTCTATCTTGTGGTGCTATACTTTCATTAAGTCTACTGGTACATGCTCTACTTTGTCTCAACTTGTTGGTACCTTGACATTTCTCTATTTGTCAGTACTCTACATTTTCTCAGTCCGCTAGTGCCTCATTACTTCTCAATTGTCGTTATTTCTCTACAGTTGTCTTACAATTTGTTCGAAAAATGACTTTGACAGACTTTGATCGTGGCATCGCTGTTGTGAGCGAATACCTGGATCTGCTTACACGCGCTTCTAAGATGCATCCTGTTGCTGTCGTGGAAGAATTGGAGAAGCTCCAACCCGAGTTTCTTTTCAAATCGTCTGTCGATCAAAAAACGATTGTGATGGTGTACGGGTTGCTTTCGGGTTCCCATCGGGAGTTGGCTGATCAGATATTCACGTCTTCATTCTGGGATGAGGTTGACATGTCAAACTATCGCCTCTTTCTTTCTACCTTGAAGCCGATTCTACAAGAACTTTATGTGGAACCCAGTTTAGTTGAAGCTAGTACTTAATTAAATAAGTTGTATCTGCAACTGTCAAATTGTTCTAGTTCGATCAGAAGAAGAAGAAGAATAAGTTCCCAGTCGAGGAAGAGCTCTCTAGTTTGTTTCCAAAAACTATGAGATGACCATAAACCCTCGAACCCTACTCACTAATTCCCTGAGGAGCTGGTCTCTGAAGGTCGAAGTGATCAGCCTTTCTTCAGCCAAAAATAGTTAGGTTGGTCTGGTGTGTTGTTACCATGTTTTCCGCTGTCACTGCAAATTCCAAGTTTGCCAAATTCTCTTTCCGCAAACTCGTCCAACACTCTTGGATGACTGATTATTGTGCGTCTTGTTCACGATGCCTTACAAGAATTTTCTCTGGAATCATAAGACGGAACGGACGAAAATACCGGTATAAGGTTCAGGTCAACTCTCAAAAGTCTACTATTGCTACGGAACTTTGAGAGTTGCGACCTCTTTTGGTTGAAAACATACCATTTCTGTCGGATAACGTTGGCTACCCTCCCGCACTCTTGCACTACCTATTTTGGCTTATTGGTATAGTGTGAGACAGGTCTTGTCCCGTCTTTGGTCGAGCAAAGCATGGACCCAGGAAGACTGTAAGTAAGGTCGCCCAGGAGTTTAGGGTAAACCTTACTGGAGGGGAAAAACGCGTTCTGCCTTTATGCAGCATTATGTCTGCAACGATTTCCCAGCTTTGGACGTAGCAGCAAGAAGTTTGGTGCTGCCAGTCTATGGCATCAACATATGGGCCTTCTCAACGGTCCTACTTGCATTAAGACCATTCAGTTCAGCGCTGATATGGCCATCGACATTCGAGGACTCACTAACTCTTCATGTGGGCTATGTATGATGTTCAACTCCATTTCCTCTCTCCTTATCCCAAATCTGATAATACTCGATGGTTGAGAACCAGGGTGATCGTTTTTCCTTTCACTTCGATCTCTGCGATTCCATTTTTCCTTCGATTTCTTGCTATATACTAGGTGGGGAGGTATCGAATATGCTCTGCATAAGATACCTCTACCAAGTATGCATGAAACTATTGCTTAGTCAGCAAAATACCGCCAAGTCACCAGTAAGTTTAACCTTGATTAGAATCCAAATTTGATCGCTGGATAAACTCTATCTGGGCGGACAATGCAAACGAGTTCACTGAACTCAAGATGGTGTTTAATTGACTATGGATCGCTAATTCGCCCTGTTCTATCCTATACGCTTTTTCTTCCGATGGATTGACCGCGAGGTCAACACGCACGGTTACCGCTTAAGTTCGCCGCTTGCCGGGAGGTTCTTGTCCTCCTGATGACATTTTATTTTACGGCATTAAGTGGTGATTGTTGCTTCCATACTACGTTTACAATCAAACTGCTGTTCTAGGCTTAGATTGGAAAACGTTGGGAGAATGTGCTTGAGGAACAGTTCCCGATATTGAGCATCTTGTCACTTTTGTTGTCGGCGTATGAAAATATGCCTCCGAGGCGCCTGTCAGAATTAGACACTCCGACAGCCTCACGCGTGGCCGAGCTGCCAGGTTTGCCCCAGGGCCCGCAAGGGCTATTTCTCCTTTTGTTGATACGCGGATGTATTGACTGTATCTTCCAATGAGCACAAAGTTGTGCCTACCTGTCTTATCCGGTTTGATGAAAATCAGTTTGTACGACAAAATTTCTATAACTTCTACTGTTGCAGCACGAGTACTCCATTTTCTCGTGGGGAGGTGTCTGATCTCATCAATCTCATCCTTCCTCCTGAGTCGAAAGACTAAGATATAGAGATACCGGATCCGACAAGCACAACTACACCTCTGTCGGTTCGAGATACTTGAAATGCGAACTAATGCCCGCTCTCCCACCATATTCACATCTTTTCTTTTCCTTGATGGACAGTTATCGTCATATACTGGTCTATCAGTAGCTTCCAATCCGCAAGACAGTCTTATCTTTTGCTCTGTCTATGGTTCTACATTTTTCCCCATCCTCATATAGCCGGAGTCATCTTTGATCCTAATGTCGGACCAGATTCTATTTCATTTTCTGCTGGTTTCCCATTTCTGAACCAAGTCTTTTACTACTATTTGCACATTTCCCTTTTCCGAGTTTCTCTTGTCACTCTCCTATGGCACATTTGATCTCGAGTTCCCATTTCAGGACCTCAACCTTTTCAGATAGTCCGATCTCGAGATCCGCTTCCGGAATCTCAATCTGCTACGACAGTCTGATTTAGGGACCTTGTCTTTCGGGGTCCTCAACCCCTTCTTTTGATCAGTGCTATAATAATGTTTGACGGGCAGAAAATCACTTTCATGTCAGTAGTTTTCGACAGGTTCTCAGCGCAACGAGTCGGTCCAGTCTTCAATTCAATTGAAGCGACTAGTTTCTAGTGATTCTTTTGACTATATGGATTCCACACACCAAAAAGAGGTATTTGTTCACTCATCTATCTTTACCTTACTCCTTTCAAATACGTCTCTGTCTTTTCGAACATGATCATTACATCTTTCTGGATTCCATTGAGTCCTATACCTTAGCACCGTCCCTTCTCACCAGCACATTACTTCACTTATCTTTAGATAACGTCGCTGTTAGAAATTTCACGTTCTGGCTTCTTATTTGAGAGGCTCTGATGGTTTTGATTCTTCACTATGAGGTCCTTATATGGGACTTCTGTGAGAACTTCCAACTGGAAGAAGAAACCATCATCTACACTGCGGTTGCTTTCGGTTCTTTGATCTCTCCTGTTCTTCTGGTCTTTGCATTTATCGTTTATGCTTGTGGTGTTGAATCGTTAGTTTGTTCGCCAAGCTGATGTCGACACTGCATTTATGCATTAACACAATAAGGCTAAGAAGAATGCTCATGTTTGGATTACAGTGGGTTTTCAGGCTGAAACATGAGGCTACAGAAGGTCCTGTGCGGACTTACCCTGGCCCCTAGAAGATGCTCTGAAAAGCCTAACAGCGAGTCTGGTCTCTGTGGGTTTTCTAAGTCACTGATCGGGGATCAGTGCACTCGTAGACGCGGTGATTCGCTCACTGCGCTCTATGATTTGACGGCATCTTGTTATTCGGTCTTGATGATATAGCTATGCGCGACACTTTTAACGTGACACTTTCTACATTCTCTAAGCCAAATTTCCTATGGACATCTCTGAAATAGGTCAGCATTTGGGCTGGGAGCTCACTTCGACTCCAGGCAGAATTTTGTGTTGCGCAATCGGCAATTGTCAACGAGATCGTTTTTCTTGCTTCACGATAAGTTCAGTCAGTGGATGAAATACTCCAATGATTGATCGGATCATCAACAACACATTCCTGTGGATGATGCTGTTTTCTGATACAAGTTGGACCTTACAACTTATCAGCAATCACTGTGCTCTTTAGTGGCTTGTCCTCTATGGCCTGCCCTGACGTTTTCCTGTTACCAATCCTCTCGCGCGTTTAACGCTACGGATACCTTCACCTTCGGATTGCTACCAAAACGCTTGCTTGCTAAGACGTCGTCTAAGGACTTCTACGCTTGGTTTATGTCTCTCTGTCTCCATCTTTTGCTACTCGACTGGCTGAACAGAAACCTACCTCTTGGTTCTTGTTCAAACTGACTGGTTCCCTGGGCTCTTGGAAATTATTCAAAGCATTCGATAACTTCTATTTCAACTATAGACGCCGAATACGTTCAAGCTACTATTGTTGAAATTAAGGAAGCGTCGTATGTGCTGGATGTTCTAAAACAGCTTGGTTTACCACCCTCAGGTCGCTTCTTTCAAAAGCTGCGGCAGCAACAAAGTCACTATGCTTCTTCTGAGATCGACTACTTGAACCGACAGTCCTGATGTCTTGATTTGATTTACCATCGAATCCGTAGGGCATGCAAGTCTGGTTGGCTTATATCTGTTTACTTTCGGACTGGTGATGCGGCGGCCGGCGGACTTACTTAATCACTTAAACGATAACTTTCTCACTTTGTTCGACACCTTTGGTATGACTAAGTATTCATGAACACTCACTCATGGGGAGGTATTGGAATACAGAGGCTTACGCCCCTGTATTTTATCGTCCAGCCCATGGTGTGTTTCTAACACCCCACTGGTGTGTAAGTCTGCTTACCGTCCGTTGAACTGTGAACTCCGGAACCTCCTTATTCCGTTGAACTGTGAACTCCGGAACCTCCTTATTCCGTTGAACTGTGAGCTCCGGAATCACCTTGGCTTCTTACATACTTGAACTTCGGAACCTCTTCGGTTGTTGCACACCGAGCTTTGCTCGGTGACCCCGCCTCTACACCGAAATCCTTGGTTCGCTGTTTAGCCGTGATGATTCCTCCTGCAGTCTGTTGAGCAGAAGCGAGTCTATGACTGCTATGATTGGAGACTCTTGCCGTGACATACGATATCGTATTCCGTGTCTAATGTCTCCGTTCCGTGTCTATGACGACGTTTCGTCTCCGACAGCTCTCAATTACGTCATTTGCATGTTTGGTTACTGTTGTTTATCTGGTCTTGAGTGATGGAAAATGGCTATATATACTTGGATAGTTGGTCGCAGGAAATTTGATGTTAGAAGGAAAAGAGCAGGTCAATTATTCTACACTCCCCGAATATATAAATTCCCTTTTCACACCCCTACATATATAAAACATGGATGGGTGGCCCCGGTCGAAGGCTGACCACCAACACGTCGGCGGGGTGATGAGGTGCACAGAGCAATATCCTATTGACCCAGCAACGCTATCGAAAGTCAACATTATTCACTATCTTCACGTGATGTCGATCATCTGGTATCTGTTTAATTAGAGTTGGGGTTCGTTGACCCATGATTATCGGTGCCTGATTGACTACAAATTAGACGATTCTCTCTATACGATGAAACTGGACATATGAAATGTAGCACATGGACTTTATAATGTACAGAAGAAAGATTACAGGGCGGCAATGCAACCAGCCGGCTCTATCAAACCCAAATTCCAACATACCAGTAAACGCAAAGGTAACACCCGCCAACCCAAACCATGCTCCGGAATGCAAACAAGCTTTGTAGCAAAACCACCAAGCATATATAAAAAAAACAAAAACCGAAAACAATAATTTACAGACGAAACTAGACATCTGAGCCACTACGGCTTTCCCCAAACTCCAACCCGTCAATTACTCTTTAATCAGCCCAACCAAATGTGTAACCAAGAGCATTGGTGTTGCTGCGTGTGCCCACCAAGGCTAGGATAATAGCCGCCAAATCCACCACCAAAAGCAGCATACCGGCCATCATGAAGCGCGGACTGAAAATGCGGTACAACATGAGATGGCGTCTGAGATACCCAGCCCAAATCATGCTAGCCAATGCTTCCATAGCGTAGAAAGCGACAAACGATGCCAGTGCAGCGCAGACGCTCTCTAATACTCCACGGCGCTTAGGTCCCACCTTCCAGAGAACCAAAAGTGGCACAAAGGCAACAGCCACGATCTGACCAGCAAATGTGTTGAGTGCTACAAAGATAGGACTCCACGGGTACTGAATCTCAAAGAGGGGAATAAAAGCGGAATCCCACTGAATGGAAGCAAGAGTAGCTTGATGACCGGTCGTGAAGAAGTGAAAGTTCCCCAGGATAGCCAACATAATAGGACCAATTGTTTCAGTTGACAAGACATTGTACTCAAGAATCTCACAGAGAGATAAAACTTGCCAGAGCATAAGAGACAAGGACCCGATACCCATAGGCTTGGACAAAAGAATACAGGCGCCAACAACGTTCAATGGGAGCATCAGATAACGAGATCCGTTGGCATTTCCGTAACCCATGATAATGAGACGAGATCCCGTGGCATTACGCTCACGAGCTGGCTTAACCTCAACATTGGGAGGTGCCCAGATAAAAGCCACAGTGCCGACAACGAAGCTGAGACCAAGGGTGATCTGGGCCAGATAGACACTGGTAGTTTTCAAGGCACCTTCTGGAAGACTTGGAAGCCAGTTGCCGTTGTTGGCCGCATCCACAACCCAATACAACGCAGAAAGCAATAAACTGCTGCGGAAGAACATGCCAATCCACATGGGGGCGAATCCCTCGTACGACTTGGAAGGAAGAAGGAATGACCGCACAATGGCAGGCAATCCAATGACAGCCAGGAAAGGTATCACAAGTTGTCCAACAGATGAAGTGGACGAAGACGCAGAAGCGTAGTATGTTGATGTGCAGTATGGGATTTGCTCTTCACGACACATCTTGGAAACGGACGCAACACGGGCTAAAACGACAAACATGACTGAATGATACAGACTAGTCATGCGATCCTCAAAGGATCGAATTGTCATGGACGAAACAGCAACACAAAAGCCGAAAGTTGAAATCATAAACAGAGTGATAGAGTCTTCCCAGATAGTGTACGAGTTGGAGGCGAAACCAATGGACTGAGAAACAGCAAAGACAAGACCCATCCAGCTCCATAGATTGTTAGGGAGGATATTGAGCAAAGTCTTTTCAGACTTGTGGAGCACCAGAAGCGCGGAGAGAGATCCAGAAATGCAACTGGCCGCAAGCGCGTAGACGGGATCAATAGCTTCGGTACTGACTGCGAATGCGTAGGCGGCGCCGCCAACGGGAACACTAGCGATTAAAACCTGCGTCAATAAACGCTTGTGTAACGTCTTGTAAGCGACCTCCTCAGCATCACCTCCAATACCGCTCATCTCAAAACCAGTTTCAGCAAATTCAAGATCCAGGTTTTCCAGGATAGCAAAATCTTCATCTTCATCTTTGGAAGCGTAAGTCACCAACATGAGAAGACCAACTGCAGTCACAATGACACCAGTAATCATCAAAGGAACATCGAACCGCGCCCACAAACTCTTGCATACGGCGAGGGCTTCGGCCTGGTGAAGTTGGAAAGCTTCGGAGACGGTCTTGTGGTCCTTGGTGTTGATGGCATTGGCGGCATTCCAAAGTGAGAGGGGAGATCCGACAGCAGAAGATTCGGCGACACCACGAGCAAGATAGTACACCTCTTGATAACGCTGAACCTGAGCGGCAACAACACGGGAGGCAGCCGCCATATTATCCCAAGCATTGCCAGAAAGACCAATGAAGGCTTCCTCAATCAAACCACCAATGTTGTTGTACGGAATAGGGATACCAAGAAGAAGGGAAAGTGTGGGCACCAAGTCGATCTGGTTCACAGGGCGGATTTTGGCATTGACAGGAGGGATAGAAAAGGCAGGATCAGTGCGCCCAAAAAACGGCCGCTTGGAGTACATCCACAGGGCAGCCTCGACCTCGTCATCGCTTTCTCCACCGTGGTCACCCTTGGGATCCATTCCATGATCACCCATGACAATGAGGAGAGTATCGTCGTCGATTTGTGACGTCACATTTTGGATGAAGCTGTTCATTTGCTGCAACTTAGACGCCATGGCGGGGTGTTCAGGGCCATAGCGGTGACCGGCATGGTCGACGCCCAACAAATGACCAATGAGGACATCCCACTTATCCTTTTGGTTGTGTTGAAGGAGAGGGAAAATATGTTCAATGACGCCATTATCCACGGTATGCAAGTCCCAGACATTGAAGCTGTCATACGGATGGCTAATGTTGGCCTCAAAGTGATCTGGGAACAGAGCAGTCCATGTGTCGTCTCCAAGATGGGCAATCCTCTTACCGTTAGCCCGAAGCTGACTCAGAAGATTGTCCTCATCCACAGATGAGCCGGCGAAGTTACTACCCGCATCCAAGAAGGTCGGAAGAGTTCCAGTAGTCAAGCCCTTGAGACGTTGGAGCGTAGTCGTAGGTGGATCGGCGATGAATGGGCGCAAAAAGGCGTTTTCTGGCGTCTTGACAGCAGTTTCGTGGAGGAAAGTTAGGGCGTTGTGGTAAATGCGAGCCGACTCGGGATCTTGCGGCGGAACAGTGAAATCATACCGCAAAGCATCAATGAGAACAATAACAGTTTTGCTGAAAGAGTTAGGGTGCCAGCAGCCACCATCGACAGAGCCATGACCATTCCACAAACTGCCCCCAGCGACCGGCAAAGACACAGGCGGCTCCGTACAGCTCGACGTCTTGTCGAGTACAAGGCGCGTGAGAAGGAAACCGCGGGTGAACAGAAAGAGTCCAACACTATGTAGGAATAGAATCCAAACCCAGAATCCAGTTGTCCACCACCAGCGCTTTTCATAAGCGGATCGTTTTTTATCCTTCATAGCATCTTGCTGTCGTCTGCTGGCAACAATTTTCTCCTGGTCGATAGTTGGGTTGAGGGTAGCTGAGGTGGCAGGTGCATGTCCCTTCTTCGCATCACGGCGGTCTTTAACTTTCTTTGCCTGCGCCCATTGCTTGGCAATGGTTTTATACTCTGGCGTCTCCTTGGACTTGGGCGTCGCAGGTGCCATCTTGTTTGCGGATGTCAGCGATTTCGGCTGACCGTGGGATGTGGGGTCGTGAATAGAACAGAAATGTATGAGCGGAGTTGCAATGTTAAGTTTGTATGCAAGCAAAGGCAGAACTACCAGAAGACCTGAAGCTGTCTAGAGACAAGAAAATAAACCAGAAAAGGTCACAGGGTTTGACGGAAAGTCCGACCAACACAGGGCTGGTACTGAACGAAGTCCGCAGATGAAGAATTATATGTGCATTACAGCACGGCTTTGGGTTGGAGGAAGTAAAGGAAACAAAGTTCAACCAAAGGAAAAGCGAGGCGGCAGGATTAAACAATACCCTAATTAGCTTCACGAGAATTTCGGTAGTGGTCTGGGAACAAGTGAGCCGACGAGGACCCGCAAAGCTTTACAGCCAAAAGGACAGCTAATGAACATTCAGTTTAAGCCAACCATGCGAAGCATCAGAAAACGTCGAAGTGGTTGCTGCAGCCGGGAATATGCAATACACGGTCAGCTCGGGATGGGGCGGTTCGATCCTTGTTATATCATCTGCACGTCAACAATAAAAATGGTTGATGTAAATTTATCCAATAGCGTTAGACCGGATAATACAGTTGTATGACCTCAACGGGAAAGTTGATCTCTGCATCTGGATTTAATTTACCAGAGTTGACCCGGGATAGCAGCGCTTCTAGTTACCTAGACTGTGTTTTGTCTTCAGGCACGAAATGGACCATATCCGCGTTGCCACTTTCCCGAATTGTGGCCACATTCAGTTTGTGGCGCTAAGCGGCTAACTTGCTCGGGACGGCCCCAATAGGTAGCAGGCACATAAAGAGAGTCCTATCAGATGTCACCAGTGAGTGTTATTGTATTTGCAGTGTGATAAAATACATGGAATTTGAATCATATCTGGTCAAGCTTTTTTATCCCCTGTAACTAAGCAAGCCAAACAGTGACGTATGTATGTACATATGTATGACATATGTACAGGCCTGCACACATACATATTGGCATAGTTCAATATCAGCAGATACATAGATACACATGCAGACATTTTTACTTTAGACATCAATCAATACAAATGTACATGTACAAACGTATGTAAATGAACACCTACGTGTGCATGTAGATACATACATACATGCGTTGTAACACACAAATCTATCTACTAGCCTCTGTGTAGTGATTACTACGTTGGGCACACAAGTTGGACAAACTATGGGAAAACTTAGACTTGTTTCCCGGCCCCACTATGTGTATCATCGTCATATGCACCAGAAATTCGGGACTTCACAGTTCCGATCTAGACTCAATAATTATCCTACTAGTTAGACAATCACGTTTGGTCAGTCTCACTGTAAGTAGTTAACGAGATATCCCACAAGCAAGTGTTTGTACCTGGCTGCCCTCATGATTCAGATGCACGGGCCAACATGTAGCTGCCGTATGCTACCCAAGAATGCCCCATCGATTTAGTCCTTGTCTACCCATCAATAGCTTCTGCGATGCCCTGTGGCCGCTATAAACTAACCCAATTAAGGCTAACCATTGCTGCACACACAAATGCCACAGCTTCCGACAGCCTTCTGCCACTAGCTAGACGTAGACAGGAACGCCGCCTTGCGATATTACTCCCGTAGTCTTCTGAGTTCTCTTTCGAACTAAACACCATCTTCAACTCTCAATCCGTTAATCTTTCATCACCCCCTCTTTCCGTCAGGATTTCATTGTCCTCCCTTGTGTCATTTGGATCTGTTGTTCGGTTACCCATAACACCCTTCGCGATAGACGCCACTGCTACAACACCTACATTTCTCGACATCCCCACCTTTCAGCCATTATCACCACTTTCACGTGAGCCATTGATCACCAAGTCTTGGACATCATTGAAATTGGTACACATTGGTGATAATTGACACCATTGCAGTTTGACGGGATTGTCAATAACCTTACATTGTCCTCTGTCTTATCCTCGACTTTGGACATCGAATCCACCCTTGGTTTTGCTCCCATATATTTCCATATCTCCTTTACAACACTCAAGATGGCTACCAACGGCCAAGCCTCTCAGCCTGCTGATGGCCATGCCAAGCCAGAAGCTACCTCCCCCGAGACTACCACAGAAGCGGTTGGCTGGTACTTTGTTGAACAGTACTACACCACTCTGAGCAAGTCTCCTGAAAAGCTTCATGTAAGTCCCCGGTTGTGCTTTGCTTCGTCATCATAACACTGACAATGCTTTATAGCTTTTCTACAGCAAGCAGGCCCAGTTCATTTACGGCCCTGAGGCTGAATCGGTTGGTGTCATTGTTGGTCGCGCTGTAAGTTTATCCAATAACGATACCCTTTTGACCACCCTTGTTCTAACCATGTTGTCTTGTGTAGGCCATTGAACAACGCATCCGCGAACTGGACCTCCAGGACTGCAAAGTCCGTGTCTCCAACGTCGACTCCGTCGGCTCTCTCGATTACATTGTCATTCAGGTCATCGGTGAGACCTCAAACAAGCAGGAGGCTGCTCGCAAATTCGTCCAAACGTTCTGCCTGAATCGCCAAGACAGGGGCTACTTTGTCATGAACGACATCTGGCGCTTCATTGTTGATGATGAGGGCGAGAACGATGAGACTGTCGGCGAGGCTGCTGAGCCTGTAGCTGAAGAGGCTACTCCCGCTGAGCCCGAACCTGTCGTTGAGCAAGCTGCTCCCGAGGTTGCCCCTGAAGAGCCAGTAGTTGAGGAGACCCCTGAGCCGGTCGTTGAGGAACCAGTTGTCGAGGCGACCAAGGAGGAAGAGCCTGAACCTAAGGTCGAGAAACCTGAGGTCGTTGAAGAGTCTAAGGAGGAGGTCGAGAAGACCACTGAGGTCGAGAAGACCGCTGCGGAGGAACCTGTTGCTCCCGCCCCCCAGGAGGAGGAAGAGCCAACTCCTGCTCCTGCTGCTGCTGCTGCTCCTGCTGCTGCTCCGTCTCCGGCTCCTGTCGCGGCACCCGCTCCTGCTGCCCCCCCTAAGCCAGTTGAGCCTGCTGCTCCTCCTCGCCCTTCCGTTCCCATGACCTGGGCTAGCCGTGCTGCTGCTGCTGCTAGCTCCAAGCCTGCGGCTGCTGCTGCCGCCGTTGCCCCCGCTGCCGCTGCTTCTAAGCCCACCGTGTCAGCTTCTAAGTCTTCGGCCCCTTCTACCAAGCCTGCTACTACCCAGCAGGCTACCGGTTTTGCCGCGGATAACTCTGCGAGCGAGTGGCAAACTGCTGGTAGTGACTCGAAGCGCCAGAACCGCCCCCAGTCTACTGCCAATGGGCCCACCGAGAAGGATACCGTCAACGCTTATGTGAAGTCTGTCGGCGAGAAGGTGTCGGAGCAAGATTTGAAGACTGCTCTGTCTGCATATGGTAATGTTATTTACTGCGATATCAACCGCAGCAAGGTAAGACTACCGTCCGTATTGTGTTTAATGTTTTGAAACTAACTTTTTAATGACAGAACTGTGCCTTTGTTGATTTCGCCAACATGAATGATTTCAAGGCGGCTTCTGACCACAACCCTCACAACATTAACGGCGAATCCATCTATGTTGAGCTCCGCAAGCCCAAGAGCTCTAACTACGGCTACAACTCGTACAACGGCCGTGGTGGTGGTATGGGTCGTGGTCGTGGTGGTTTTGACGGCGGCCGCGGAAACTACCGTGGTGGTTTCCGGGGCCGTGGCGCTGCTCGCGGCCGTGGAGGCTCCCAGATTAACAACGCTTAAAAATGGTGTTGACTTAAAACCTACAAAGTTTAAAGCCTTTAAGGGGTTCAATGGTTTGAGCATGGTGGCTTTGTTGAGCTATATACAGCGCGGCTTGTCACTGTGCTGCGAGGTAAAGTCATTGATTTCAGTTATGTGGCGGAGAGGGGGGACATTGTTACGGAGCAGTGAATGTCTCTTTTTTTGATGTTTATCTGTTTGTGTAGCACGGAGTATGGGGCTTGTAGTTGATATACACTACAAGTCTACAGAGTTGCCTTATGGCCGGTGGTAGGAGGTCTTGTGGGGATAGGCATATGCACCCCTAGGGCTGACATTTTTTGTTTTCATTATTTTCGCGGTGGGCATGCTTGGGAGTTGGTTTAGAGTCTTTTCTAGGAGTCGGCAGGGATGGTTTCTACATTGCATTCGTGGGGTCCTACGGTATCTGATTCTGGGGCGTCTGGGATTTCCTTTTATCCTATACATGAGCATTCATTGTGTTTCTTTCTTTTGTTCCTTGCGATGTGCATCGTGTGTGCTATTTGGCATGATTGGATTGTACATTTGTTTTTTTGGCGGTGGTGTATTAGCTGCTTTGGCGGTTAAAGATGATAATTGGGGTGGCAATCAGAGTATGTGTGTATGCATCGTGAAAGTCAAGACTCTGATGTCATGTTAGTCATAGATACATACTCTAGTTGGCAGGGTTAGGTTGTATGTACGATAGTAATAACAGTCGGTAGATTGTATCCAACTGAAGTGAAGTTAGTTTAGCAGTGGAGTTAGTTGCTGACTAACCAAGTAAAACACTTTACGCGTAGTTGCCGTAGAGACGCGTTGTATTTTTGTCTTGATGTAAAGGGAGGAAGGAGGGGCAATTGAGCACATGTGTACATGGACTCTCGGACAGCAAGACTTGAACCCCGGTTATTGCAGAATTTACCCCTCATTAGCAGTGTTTCTTTTGTTGAGATTTGCATCATTGGATAAGTTGCTATTGGGCACTTGTTAATTGTTCTTTATTTTGTGTTATTGTTTGAGTGTAACGCGACAAATCAGATAAGATGGCTGAACAGACGGAAACGGTTAACCAGGAGGAGATGCAGTATCTCGATTTGATTCGGGAGATTCTTGCGGAGGGGGAACATCGGCCTGATCGGTAAGTTTGTTTTATAGTTTGCATGGGCTGTAGACTAACTTGTTTATAGCACTGGAACGGGGACTTACTCTATCTTTGCACCCCGTCCTATGAAGTTCACTCTGAGCAAGAATGGCAAGTTGGTTCTGCCTTTACTTACTACCAAGCGCGTCTTTACTCGCGCTGTCATTGCTGAGTTGCTCTGGTTCGTGGAGGGGTGTACCTCGTCATTGCCACTTTCTGAAGCGGGCATTAAGATCTGGGATGGGAATGGCTCGCGAGAGTACCTTGATAGTATTGGTCTGAATCACCGTGAAGTAGGCGATTTAGGACCGGTATATGGGTTCCAGTGGCGCCACTTTGGTGCTGAATACGTCGATTCTAAGACGGATTATACGGGACAGGGCGTCGACCAGTTAGCTGAGGTTATTCGGAAGTTACGAGAGAACCCGTTTGACAGACGGATTATCCTAAGCGCATGGAACCCCGCCGACCTGAAGAAAATGGCTCTTCCACCATGCCACATGTTTGCCCAATTCTACGTATCCTACCCTACGGCAAAGGAAGGCGAAGAGAAACCAAAGGGTCGTCTACACTGCCAGTTATACCAGCGGTCATGTGACATGGGCTTGGGCGTACCGTTCAATATTGCGAGTTACTCGCTTCTCACGCATATGGTTGCGCGGGCGGCGGGATTGGAGCCGGCGAGTTTGACGCATGTTATGGGGGATGCACATGTTTATAAGGACCATGTGGAGGCGTTGAAGGAGCAGTTGGAGAGAGTCCCGAGGGAGTTTCCTAGTTTGAGAATTGATGGGAAAGAAGAGGGATGTAGTATTGATGGGTGGAAGGTGGAAGATTTCGTGGTGGAGGGGTATCAGCCGTATAAGTCGATTGCGATGAAGATGTCGGTTTAGGTGTAGATATGGGAGATTTGGTTATGGATCTTTTGAATGATGATCTAGGAAGTTGTATCTGTCTTGTTTAGTGTCGTTGATAATCTGTGGAATATAGCCATCGGTGAAATGATGGAGGTATCTTTGTCAGCTGAGCCGCAGTCCTTTCGAATCACATGTCTATAACGCCCCCGCCGTCCGATTTTGTCCGCGGCCCACACCGGGAATCTACCCGACATCTACAAAAGGCCCTTTCTACGTCGTATCCTCAAAATGTGGAGAGACAAGCTTTCCAAGGTGGCCGGTACAGCACCGGCCGGCAACCTTCACCTATTTGGAGTACCCCTCTTTCAATCATACACACCATTGGCTCCATCCAGATATACCATTGTCCGTGTCCCGTTCATTTTACAAATCAACCACGTTCCACTAACAGCACCATCCACCGACTTCTTCATCACCACATTGGGGTAACCCTATGTATACCCTAACTTGGTGATATCGCTTCGGTCGGGAAGGGTGAGGATGGAGATGTCCTGGACCTCTTGGTGGTCTTGGTGATGTTATGGGATGTACTGATAAGAGAGGAGGTCTTTTTGATTAATGGAAAAGGGCCCTAAGAAGGTGCTTTATTTAAGACAAGCTTTTTGGTGGATGATTATGGTTTTTTTTGTTCTTTGGTTATATAGGATGGACGAACGGGGCGGGGCGGGGCGGACGGGACTTTTAGGGTTTTGTTTATGGGATGTGGTTGTGACGTTGTACATTTGATTTGGATGGGATTCGGCACGTCTGGCCGTTTTCATCGATGGGCATGTACATACATTGTGTATGTATATGCATCACGGAACAGGGCCGGCGTGATGAGATGGATACTTCGCAAGGAATATCAGGCTTCTATGTGCATATGCACAATACTAGGGGCCGTGAAAGAGGTCCTTTTGTTTCCGTGAAGGATACGATGATGGATAATTCGAGCTGGTTCTTTCTACAGGCGTATAACCGATAGAGCGGGGATACCACGATGTTTACGTTTTCATTATGTACTGAGATACATGGTTCTGTTAGTTGATGATGCTCCGTCAATGAGGTTATTTGTTGTTCATCACGTGGGATCCCGAACCGGGGAATATAAAGTCTTTTCCGAGCCAGGTTATCTGATGATGGAACCTTTGTGTATGTACATACCCTGATGAGCTATCCACCTATGTTCGGTTCGGCCACGTTAACAGTCCAGTCCCACGACCAATTTCCTACGTAAACATTTCAAGACGACAAATCGACCATGTCAGTTTACCCATCAGTTCTACAAGGCCCATCAAGATAATCTCCAAATGAAGCTTCTACCTACGGTAAACCCAACGAACGTCCATTCGCCCTGCAGGATCTTTTGTCAGGCGGTGTCACGGCTTGGCAGGACCCCGGTAATCTACAATGTTCTGATGCAGCGGAATATGGGATGGCCGTTTCGGTCGATTGGGACAAGGCAGCCGCCGTCAGGCTCGGAGTTTTTTTGAAGGGGAAATCCTGTTTCGGGGCCGGTAGGGTTGTATTGCCCCGGATTCGGCGGGGTATGTAGGTTTCGATTTAGGGGATTTTCGAATAGGAAGGGGGAAGAGGATGATGAGGCTTTGTGGATTCGGTTGGGTATGGTGGTGCTTGGAGGATACTACGATCCTGGGAGTAAGGTAATCACGGAAGTTAATGGGTTTCGGGCTCTGATTTGTGACAAAATAGTTTTTGTTACTGATCCCCAGCTGTGCAAATCTAGCATCATAATGATGTCTAGTGTGGGTCTTGTCCCCAATCCACAACCACAAGGACCAATCAACATGGTAACAATAGCGTCATTTCAAGAATTCCGTCATCAAAACTACCAACCAAGTGGACCCTCACTAGCCAATTCGTCCCTGTCCATAGAACTCGTTACGCTCTGCGGAATTCAACAAAAGTTCATCCACGAATTACGCGGCCTCTGATATTTTGAGTTTAGCTTGAATCCTAATACAGGCAACACGATTGTCGGTAGCAGGGCTAAAGTAAGGTTAAAATCTCCACAGAATTCTATCGTAGGGTTTCAGTAGGGTTATCGGGAGCACGTCTTGTCGAGGGAATTGTAGGTTATTCGTTGGGATTGGGAAGGTAACGCTGTTATCGTGGATGAAGGTGAATGAAGCCGTAGTTGGTATTGGCTGAAGACGGCGCCACATTGGGTATATTGAGCGACGGGTGGACGGACGGGTGCTTGGGCCGGGGGCCGAGTCTTATACCGAATGGTAGTGAACAATAGTTTGTATGCAAGAGTGTGTATGCGTATGTATGTATGGAGACAACCAACAGAAAATCTGACAATCGGAAGACAAACCGAGGACTTTGATGGGCAGATTCTATGACGATTAAACACACCCTACTCGTGTAATGCACGCCCTGCCGAACTTGGGACATTGGCCATATGACCTACCCAACAAGGTAAGTAGGAGGATTTCCGAATTACTACGGAGGACGGACTGGCGAAGTTTGTAGGGGAATAATTATAGATGGGGAGATGTTTGCAGCGAAGAAGATATACTATTTGTATAAGTATAGGAGGGGTGTTGCGTCATGAAAGTATGGAATGTACTTTTGTGAATGGCCAGATGTGAGTTTGTGTGTATGTACATGCACACTCTAGATGGAGGCTTCTACTTCATGAATCACGTGGTATGAACCGTCTAAAACTAGTAACCTACGCTCGCGGAGTTTCAGACTAACCCGACATACTAGTTTATGTACAATGGTAAGTTTACATAAGCAACGTCGGAGTTTATACTTCCATGATGTTGAATGACTGCCTAGCATTGTAGATCCGAGTGAGCAAGTATCCATTCCATCACAGCACAGCATGGTCCAGGGTCAGATCATGACGGGACGAAAGGCAAAAGATGCAGAGATTCGCTGTATTATGTCGCATTGGGTAAGATGGAGAAGAAAGTATTTGTTTGTCTACTAAGTCAATAAGATTCGTGCAAACTGATAGGGAATAGCTGCGGATATCGATTATCAAGAGATTCTGGAAGATTAACTTGTCGGCCAGGTATAACCGAACCAACAGATTCTATACATGACAACGACATATTGACATGTTGATATCATAGAAACCGTTAATAAAACACAAGAAAGTCCTATAAACTACACAAGCTGACTCTATACATATGTATATCCCCAGGAACAAGACCAATCTATTTTCTCCCGAGCTGGATTAACTACGGTAAGTGGTGATTTGTTCAACAAGTTGTAGTGGCACTTTTGCAAGCATTGTGCATTGTCTTTTTTTTCGTCTTCTTGGAGGCTTGGCTATATAGACGGTAGGTGTGTGCTTGGATCATGGCACCTTTGTTGTTTAGGCTGGTCGATTAGGTTGTTAAGGGCGGGTCTTGATTTCAACCATGAAGATTGAATAGAATGTGGTTATTTTGAACAAGATGGGATTATTCTTAGAGTCTATAATGTTGTCAGTATCTACATTCCTATAGATATATCCACACAAGTGCTTTATATCTATTCATGAACATACTTTCTCTCGTCATAATAAGGTAACACAACACAAAATCCACGCATCACAAAAGAAATCCCAAACAAGCCCATCAAAAAGTTCTTTTGTCATCGGTAACTCCACCCAATCTTGTTAGACAACCGCCCCTCTATGTATATAAAAGACAAAAAAAGGCCATCATTTTTTTGTCCCGTTCGCCCTCTAATTCATCAAGCACAACGTCCAGCCCGATGCCTAGATTCCTACTTAACAAAGTTCCTTCCAAGCCCGGCTTCTCCATGTCACCCATGAAAACAAAAAAGGGAAAGAAGAAGAGAAAAACCAAGGTCATTGCCGTTCCTGTTGTTGGGGGTATATTTGTATACATATTTGATATTTTTCATCATGTTCAAATATGCATGACATACGTAGACACTTTCCTTCCACATACACATGGGGCTGACGAAAAACCGTCTTGTGCATTTTAAACACCGCCTCATCTGACAATGTCTCTAACTTTCGTATACATACTACAAAATCATCAGGACCTTTTTCCAATCTTTTCCTTCTTCATTCATGTTGTGTCCTGACCATATGCATCTACTAAGAAAAAAGGGAAGAAAGGAAAAAACCTCCAATCCAGGAACTTGGACCCCATTATACACCTCCTATGATGGAATTCCCGCTTTAGCGAATCACATATGTATGTACATGTCTAGTAATACTGTTTCTGCTTCCTAATGCATTTGGTCTTTCTTCTTTTTTCCTTCCTTTTGTTTTCTCGCTTGACAGGCTTGAAGGGAAGGTGCTTTTTTCACAAAAAAAAGATCGGTATATTTTATTGCATTTTACTGATTTTTCAATGGAAAAAGAGTTCCTTCTTTTTGAAACTATAGAGTCATCCTGGTCGCTTGTATCGCTCTGTAGTCGTGATTTTTTTCCCTACCGTCTTCCCGGCCGGTTCCTGGATTGATCAAGTCGATTCCATCCTCTCTCTTTTCATCCTCAGCCTCTTCTTGGCACATCTCGATTTTGAAACTCTTGCCTTCTTATCATTCCATTCTCAATCTTGTTCTTGAAACCATCATCATCATAATCGCCCACTGTCTGTTGTTTCCCGCTATTATCCGCCACATCTAAAGTACTATTGTCGCCATTCACCCCGCTATCCACACAAACACTGCTGCTTTCCACCATCAGATTGACCTTGTTCAATCATCGTCATCAGTCTCTTTGTTCCCTGCACTGGCCATTCAGAAATACTCTCAAACCAACTTACTCCCCGGGAAGCGGAACTTTTACATCTTCGAACCACCGTAAGAAGCCCGGACTAGCATCAGACTCTGCACATTTGCAACCAACCGACCGTTTCCTCGTCTATCCGTCCAGGCACCTTTTCAATTACAAATCTACCTTCTCACATACAACAAAGAACATCCTCATCGGCCGTCTCTACTGATTCATACTCTCTCGTGGACTGAACCAAGACTGCGATGCTGTCGTTCTTGATTGCCGGCTTGGCTTCGTGCAACCTTGTTTTCTCCGTCGTCGTATAGATTCTCTTTTTCTCGTCCCATCATCTATCATACACACATACAATATCCTTCTTTACCGTCCGTCCGGCCCGAGCTCTACTGCCGGTCTCTTGTTCGTCATCCTAGCTTGAACCAGCGGCCTTCTTAAACTTGCTTGTCCCCCATCTAACTAGAGACACGCCCCAACACACCCCTTTCTCGTGTGGATTCATCGTCCTTGGTTCGTGGGTCCCCGCTATTGACTATTCTATATATGTCGTCACCCATCCTCATGTATCGCCAGGGTCTATCTGCCTCTTCTGGACCATCGTCCTTTAATTCTATTCCATCGTCTTCTCGCCAAGCCTCAGAGTCTTCTTCGTCTACCCATCCACCATTACTAAACCCGAATGATAAACCATCACCACCTTTGCGCCGACGTCTCTCCATTGAAGAAGACGTCCGTTACCAACAAATCATGACCTCTCCTCGTCGTCTATCACATTCATCGCATCCACCACCATATTCTCTGTCATCTACATACAAAGAAGCCATTCGCATGTCAGGTCACTATGACTTCCTCTCCACGCCATACCAAGATCCCCACCAAAGCATCTCTCACAGTCAAATCCGCGGAACCCGCTCAATAGCCGATCTCCGCGCCGACACCCTCCCCGACATGTCAGCGCCACCACGTCCAAACCGACTTTCACGCGAAGACCTCCCATCATACACATGCAGCGTCGAATGCGAAGGAGTCTTTGAACGGAAAATGGAAATCGAACACGTCACAAAGCGCGCTGAGAATCGTCAATGGCATTCCACATACATCACCTTGGTAGGAACTGCCTTGACAGTGTACGCTGCGAAAAAGGATCGTGGTCTGGGAAAGAAGGGTGGTCCGCAGGTTTGTCCGGATAACCCGCCATGGATTAAGCGAGGAAAGATCATTAGGCAGTATAGTTTGATGCATGCAGATGCAGGAATTGCGGCTGATTATGAAAAGTAAGTACGGGATTTTGAAAAATCAACGGTTGATTGGACGGGTTGATGGCTGTGATTTACATGGTCCAGGGCAGTCATGTCAAGCCCACATTCGACTGCAGCCAAGGCTGAAAAGCAATCTTGGCAACGTGGGTGCTACAGCTGACAAGACGACGTCAACCGAACCATGATTCTTGGCAGACATATTCTAACCAGTTAAACCTTCTAGACGCCGCTACGTCATTCGCATCCGCGCCGAAACAGACCAATTCTTAATTTCCTGCATCGAATTATCAACCTACATTAAATGGCTCAACGCCCTATTCTCCGCCATCGACGTCGCCGCCCCCATTGAAGAACGTGACTTCCCCCGCGACCAAAGTATCCCACGATACCAAAGAATCCGCTGGTTACGTGGAAACATAGCCGACGAATGTCCCGTAGCCCCATCCACCTGTGATGCAACAACCAACGAGACACCCGCGGTAACCGCCCCGCTTAGCAGCCCAGCTGAGTTGCGAAACCTTGGTTACTATGAAGATGATCAGACGGTAGCTGCCGATGAAACCGAGGAAGCAGTGGCACTAGCCCAAGGGAAAGTCCCCGAGACATCCCCCGCAAGCGACGCCAACCAAGCAAGCGAGACGATCCCCTCGGCTACCCCGCGGCATCACCACCATGCTCCACAAATGCAAGACCCCATTGCCGTCCGGCGCATCTCGCACTCGGAATATCCGCATGACGCTGTTGATTATCTCTCGGGCAAATGGGCGCCTTACCATGCGTGGACCGAGGCACACGATCTGTTGTACGCCAAAATGTGTTACTCAGTGCTGATGTTCCGGAGCCCTCGTAAAAGCCAATTCGTCATCTCGGGCGGCACAAAGTGGCAGGTAGATTGGCAAACGGGCAAGATGACCAGAGTGTTACCGCCTGATTATTCGGCAGATCCGGCGACTCCGTGGGAACTTCTTCATACGCAGAATATGCGGAGACGGTGATGTGTAGGTATATTTTTTTTCATTGTTTGTTTCTTTTGTTGTCTTGGTCGGTGTAGACCGATGATGGTTTCTGTGCGTCTTTTAGAATTTCTGTATCTTCATGATTTTTTGGGTTTTGTTCATTGGGTTGGGTGTTTTATCTATTTGATATCTTTCGACTACGTTTTTAGTAGCGGGGGTTTTCTTTTTCTTTTGTTGGATAGCGAGCGTTGCATTTCTTGGGTGTTGAATCATTTTCATTTTGACATTATCGTGGCATATAGCTACAAGGCATTTGTGGATATAATAAAGATATTATCTCTCTAAAGGAAGCTTCAGTGAATCTCACTATGTTTTGTACTTGATTACGTTGGTCCTAGTATATGAACATGTCGTCATTGAAATCATAAATCATAAATTAACCTTAAACCAATCCCCCCTCCACATCTCTCGCCTCCCTCGCCAACCCTTCAACAACACCATCCTCCTCGGTACTTTCCAACAACAAAATAACTCTATCAATATCCTCCAACAACGTATTTATCTGCGCCAACTTAGCCTCCGCCTTCCCCCGATGCTTATCAATCGCCGCGAACCGCCGCTCATTATTCGCCTGCCGATTCTGTAACCGCGCGTTCAGCTGTGACCGCTGCTGCGCCAACGGCCTCGCGATATGTGCTTGCACGATGGCCGAGGCGGGTAATTTATGTGGACTAAACATGTTAACAAGCCTTCTCTAACCTTTTAACTTCAAAAAAAAAGAAAATACTCACGGCACAGGAACCCCCTCCCCCGCCACCCTCCTCGTCGCCGCCCCCGCAGCCAACACCTCAAACTCATTCAACTTTTCCACCACCATTCTCGCCAGCACAATCCTCTCCAACTCGCGATGACACCGTTCCTCAAGTCGCGAGACCATCGTCTTGCGGATGTTCTGGAGGAGTTCGGGCGATTTGGCCGCGATCGTGGGGTAGCAGGAGGCAAAGTTCTCCCAGCTTAGTTTGCTGAGGGTGTGGCGGAGGGATTGGGCGAAGATTTCTTGGATGCGGGTTGCGCGGGGGCCGGGGGCGGGTTGTTCTTGTGGAGGGGGAGGGGGAGGGGGTTCAGTGGTGGGGGCGGGGTCGTTGGGGGGTTGTGGGTCGCTCATTTTGGGGCGTTGGGTTGGGAATATTAAGGTATCGTCAAGTTTCGTGGAAATACGGGGAGTTGATGAGATGAAGTTACCTCAAATCTTGTGAAACGCGCCGCCGGTTGTTGACGCGCAGGGTATATCACTAGGGTATACACGTGACGTAGGGTTAGATTTCGAGACTACCTCCAGATGACACAGGTTGATGGAACATTAAAGTGAATCAAGGAAGACTACTGGCAAAGTCTCCAGTTTGATTGAGAACTTCATTAAACCCCTCGTTATGTACCGTCAGCCCCATCCAAATCTGTAGTCCTATCAGTCCCTCTATCCGTATCAAGCAAGTCCCCACCCTCAGCCCTGTTTAAACCGGGGGGTAATTACACAGATCACCGGCATCCACGGATAACCTGTTACCGAATAGAATCGTAATCCTTCTACCTGTCTAGGTAACCAACGTGACACCATTTCACATCTCTTTCAACCATGCTCCCAACGAGATATATACGAGCCCCTTCATTATGGCGGTATCTCCGTGTCCCATGTCCCCCAGGCCCCCGATATACCTCGTCCTTCCGCCGGCACGGGAAAGCAGTGGAACCGCCTCCACCAGAAGAATCAAAGGAGAAACCCAACGACTCACCATCCGAGAATCCCATCCCCCCTCAGACAGACCTTCCACTTCCACCTCCCCCCCTCGGCATCGGCAATCTCTCCATCCCCCCCTCCCAAACCCCGTCCCCCCCTCAGACACCGACCTCTCCAGCCCCTCTGACCCCACCACACCCCCCATCCACCCCTTCGACACCTACGCCGCCGTCCTCTCCCTCCAAAAAGCCTCCTTCCCCCCCTCCCAATCCATAACCCTCATGCACGCCCTCCGCGGCCACCTCCTCTCCCGCCTCGCCACCGCGCAATCCCTCCTCCTCTCCAAGTCGTCAATCGAGAATGAAATCTACCTGTTCCGCGCGGCGTGCTCCGAGCTGAGTAATGAGGTGAAGAATCATCGACGGGCGGCGGATGAGCAGATGAGGAGGGAGCGGAACCATTTGCAGCATGAGTTGGATATCTTGAGTCAGAGTTTGGGGCAGGAGATTGCGGGGATGAATGATGGGGTGAGGGGGATGATTAATGATTGGACTATGCATCGGCGGGAGGAACACCGCGCTCTCGAAAGCCGCGTAAGTTATTTTTTTCCTTTTTCTTCAATACCAAACTAACACCCACCCCCAGATCCAACAACTAACCTACAAAATCTCCACCCTCCTAACCTCCGAAGTAAAAGCCACCATCGAAACCATCCGCTGGATCCTCATCCGCCGCGCCGTCCTCGGCATCACCGTCATCGCCCTCGTAAGTCTCACCGTCCTGCAACTCTTCTCATCCGCGCGCGCCGAGCAGAAAGCACGAGAAGCCAAGGAGCGAGAGGCCCGAGAACGTGCCTTGGCGGAAGAAGCTGCGAGGCAACGGAGAGAGAGAGAGGATAGAGAAAGGGAGGAACGGGAGAGGGAGAGAGAGGTGGAGAGGAGGAGGATAGCGGAGGAGGAGGCGAGGAGGGTTGCGGAGCAGATTAGGGTGGAGGCGGAGAGGGCGGAGCGGGAAGAGAGGGAGAGGGTAGAAGCGGAGATGTTGGAGGCGGAGGTGGAAGCTGTTGGGAGAAATAACGACGATGACACCAACAAATAACTAGCTATAACCATAGCAAACCGGATACCCCATAACATAGAGCAAGTTACCCAACCCAATACCAAAAGTCACAGAAACATCGTACAAACAAACATTCTCACATCACATATACAAAAACATCAACTCTCAAAAACATGAAAACCAAAAAACGTACATTCTAAGAATACACTTCCCCGTCCACCACTACGGTGGAGAAAAAAAACCAAAAATCCAAAAAATACTCCAGAAAAACGCCCATAAGTAAGAAAATCTGACTGCCCGACTGAAAACTAAACGTTCCATGCAATATCGTAAAAAGTCAACAAAAGAGAAAATGCCCCTCCCATTCTACAAGGCCTACTCGCCAGTTGCAGCTGCGTATATAAAAAGTGTGTCGAAAAAAAACAAGAACCCGAAATTGTGTACTCCAGTCCGGACCGAAGCGCATCGGGCCTTTCCAACAAACGAGAGACCTTGCTATAGACTATGCCCCAGATCAGATTCTGGGCTCGTCGCTTGGAAGAGGTGTAGATATGAATCATATACATCAGAAGAGAAGAATGAAAAAAGAATAAATGCCGGTAAACGGGCTTTAGCGACGACCGAAGCCCTTCTTGAACCCATTTTTGTTCTTCTGGGGACCTCTGTTGTTGTACCCCTTGTTGTTGTTTGAAACGGCCGAGGCATTGCCCGAGGCAATAGCAATGCTGTTGTTGAGCATGTCAAGATGCTTCTTAGTCATTGAAGAACCATGCTTGTCACGGTACTCCGATACTTCAGCAATGAGAGGTGGCCGGTCAGCAACAGGGATATTCTTCATCAACGTTTGAACCACAAAGTTGCCAAAGGCGTCGCCAAGAAGCTTCTTGAGAAGGTACTCTCCCTTGTACTGCCCGCGAACAATAGTGAGCATCTTCGACAACACATCAGTGTAGCCCTTCTTGGCACAAGTAGAAATGCACGTCTCCGTAATGTTAGAGGCAAACTTGTGCATCGACAGCTCAGCAAAGTTGCTCATGACCATGTTGATCATTCTAACGCTGCAGTCTTCCTTGTCGTCAGGCTTCAACTTGATACCTCCAGCTTCACGGACAATGTTTTGGATCACGTAGTTACCAAACTGATGATCAATGAGCTCAGTGGCCTTTTCGAAGAGCTCAGTGAAAATGACCCGCTTGTCCTCGACGGAAAAGTGTTCAGTCATGCGCTGGATCACACGGCACATGAACTGATCCTGGGAAAGCTTAACCACGTTACCACGCATCTCATCCATCATCCACTGAGTCTCGGAGGCAGGGCAGTGCTGGATAGCTTGCTGCATAACGTGGTTTCCGTTGGGGTGCATGGCAATCTCCATGAAACGAGGACGGAGCTCCTCAAGGAAAGCAGACCGAGTCTCAGCCAACACATTCTCAAAAGCGGCCTGAACAACACGGCAAGCGTAAGTGTTGAGAGACAGCTGAGCAATCTGCCCAGTCATGGACTTGGCAATAGCAAGCTTCTGAGCCTGCGTACCGTGAAGGAAAATCAACTGCACAACGTAGTTGCCATAAACATCACGAGCCATTGGCAGCGCATTGGGCAAAACTTCGTTGAAAATCTGAGCCCGAACCGAGCTGTGGGCAGAAGAGAACCGATCCTGGATAAAACGAGACCCATTTTGGTCGCCGGAAACAGCGACAACGTGGCCGATGATGTCATCCAATCTAGAGGGAAGGCGTCCTTCACGCAGAGCCACCATGATGGGGCGATTATCGTCTGAGGGGCTGGTAGTCTTGGTCTCGCGCTTACTACCCACGGCACTAGGAGCAGTGGACGCACCAGAAACAGAGGGGGCAGCCTCGGCAGCGGGCTGGGAAATACTGGCAGCAGCGGCAGCGGCGGCAGCCATTTGCTGAGCAACGGCAAGGTTCATCGGAGAAAACTGGAAACCCATCTGGCCATTAACGACAGGCATCTGTCCAGCACCAGGAGGAGCAAACATGACGGGGATCTGCCCACCAAGCGGGATGGTAGCAATCGGGTATGGGTTACCAAACGCCATGGGGTTCATGGGTTGTCTAGCCTTGGCGGCTTCAATCGCGGCAGCCAGAGACGAAAGATCGAAAGTGGGAATACCGTTGGCCGTGGGGGCTCCTTGCCATTCAACCGGGATAGCTTGTTGCGGAGCGCTGGGCATTGCCGCAGTCGAAGGAGGTTGGCCCTGAGCCTGACGCATAACATATGGGTAAGTCTGGCTCTGAAGATTGGCAGCAGTTTCACGGTCGATGGATCCGTTAGGCACGGCGGTCTGCTGGGCAGCGGGAGCCCACATGTGCGAACCAAACTGTCCAAGATTAGCACCGACGAAACCGTTGACGAGACCGGGGGGAGCGGTGCTAGTAGTCGGAGAAAAAGCAGTTGGTGCCGAAGCTGCGGTGGCGAAGCCATTGGGACCAGCGGTGCTAACTTTGGTTTGCTGAGCGTGGTACATGGTGGTTGGGGCACGAGCAGTTTGAGTCGGAGGAGAAGGGGCAGAGCTCCGAGCAGCAAAGCCGTTGGTTGACTGAGCAGAAAAAGGACCAGAGCCCTGAGGGACGGCAAAGGAACCAAAGGCAGAACCGTTCCCGCCGGAAGTCTGTGGCGGGATAAAAGAGGAAGAATCGACGGCCTGCATGACGGGAGCAGTAGTAGTGGTAGTAGGAATTTTGCGGGTAGGTGAGCTCAAAGGACGGCCAACGTGATCCATAGTAGTAAAGGTCTTTTCCCAAGATTCGTTCTTGGCGCTCATAGACGAGAAAGAACCGGGGCGACTACCAATGGCACCAAATGGGTTAACCGGAGGGGCGGTGTTGTTGGAAGCGTGGATAGAAGAGTCGGATCCACGTCTGTCGGTGACGTCGACAGGCTCGGAATTGCGGAGAGCGAGGTGCGAAAAGGTGTTGATTGGAGAAGTACCAACGTTGGTGGCGGTCCGGGGAACGTCAAAAGAGTTGGTGCTGTGGTGGCCTACACCTCTGTACGAAGTGACGTTGTTGGATGATTGAACACTGGCGTAATACTCGGGCGACGAACGTCCGGTGTGGTCAAAAGTGGGTGAAGCTGTAAGACAAAAGAGGAAAGAATAAGAACAGCGGTTAGCGATGCAGGCGCAAAGAAAACGACGAGCAAGAAGAGGGACGAAAAAAAGGTGAAGGGGGGTTGAGTATCGACAAATGCAAGTTATGTACAAGCCAAGTAGCCAAAATAATCAACAGTAGAAGCGAATGGTTGAGGGCAGAGAGAAAGCGCACATCCAAAGCAAGAAAACGAGGGACAGTGCTGCATTAATAGTATGGCGGAAGCAGCACTGATGCAAAAAAATCTGAGAGATAAAATGCCATTTTCTGCAAAACACCTGGCTCGGCCCTGAAACTAGATCCTAGTAACTTTTTTTATAACTTACCCTGAGTCTCCTGGCCCTGATGGGCATAGTCTAGAGTTTTAAGAACGGGGGTGTCATCGCTATCGGATGACCTAACCATGTCGCTTGTGGGCGATACCGACGCACGACGAGTGGAGGCAACGTTGTGTTGCTTGATTTGTTGCTTATATTTGATTGAAGGTTAGTTAACAGTACAGAGTTTGAGGACAAGCCAACAAAATAGAATAGAAATTGAGCCGAGGCAGCCAATATCATGAAGGGAACGGACAAACTCGCCCCTGATAAAGATATTGGGTAAAAGGGAGTTTTGGTTGTATCAAAGAAGGTGTTTAGGGGTTCAAAAAAACGCTGGTTGTACCGGAATAATGCAGGTGGTGGTGGTGGTGCTAATAGTATTGAATATTGCAGGTTTGAGAATTCAACAAACAAGCTTTATCCATATGATTTTGTTGACCAAAATGTACCATTGCACAAGACCATCTCCGCATAAGACGGGTGGTTACTTGTTTTGACATGCCATAGGCCCGGCATTCCGTGTATGTACAGGGGAAGGAACGGAAATACAACCGGGAGTCGCCACACCTAGTCTACTATGAACAGGTGAATCGGGAACCACAGCAGTGTGGACGGATCCTAGAGAGAAATCTTCCGAAAAGAAAACGGACCTCGGCCATTCTCATCCTGTATAACTGCGGTAGTGACGATCAATTCAAGAACTGGAGAAGGACAGAGGTACGAGCACCACTTGGTTGTTCTCGTCCAGACAGGGGTTGGGGGATACTTGCTCAGTCAAAATATCGGCGGACCATCCATCTACCTTTTTGAGAAGGCCATGGCAAAACGCACATTCACGACAGAACCCCCAAGTAATGTCGACAAACGGGATGCGACAGCGCAGTGCAGAAGCTGGTCCGGGAGGTTTTGAAATAAGCGGTGCCCAAGGTGTTCCTACGGGTCACAACGTGCATCTCTTGTGAACTTCCCTTCTGTGACCCCCTTCTTCGAACAAATGTCTGATTGTACTCAAGCGAGCATCGTAAGACCCCAATGTGGAAACTGTTCTTGGTCTGCTTCACTTTTGGGATCATAATTTGCCAGGGATGATGAACCAAACAGGACAGAATACAGTTACGGACACGGGGAGTCTTGACATTGACAGCGCACTGGCACTAGCAGGAGCAAAGGGAATCGTGGGACCGGTGTGCGCGCGGCATACGTCGCGCGGCTTCCCACGGATTTTTAAAAAAAGGCAAATAGTGGAGGTTGTAATAACGTGCGCACTTGTAGGCAAATCACCCGATGACAAAGCAAAGTGCCAACCAAGCAAGAGATGCGGATAACGAAGGACGAGTAAGGTAAAGAATGGCAGATAAGGTACACACGATATGTGCAAACACCCACGCGATGCTCTTTATGATCGACCCAGCATGACGAGAGCTCGCCAAACGGTAACTCAGCAAACACTGCAAGTATGTTCATCTCCAACAGGGAGCATCGTCCGATTGCAAGATGGCGGTTGTATGTGTAACTAGACGACAGGACTTCCGGCCGGCAAGATGACCAATATAGGGACAGTATTGGACAGACCAGACAAGGCCAGACAAGGTACGATGGAGTGCGGGGAGAGAATCGGGGAAAACAAGTGGACGATATAAACCAGGGCAGGACAGGAAAAGGAAGCCGCTGGGTGGCAAGCGAACAATGGGCCGATATGGGGAATTAACCGAGAAAGCAATACCCATATATGTATAATGGGGTTCAAATGAAGATAAAAAATGGCTTACCTTGTAAAGCATAGCGATAACAGCTATCAAATGCAAATTAGAAAAAAAATAGAAAGTTCCTGATAGGTTGCAGTGTGAAAGTGACTCTGCGACAAAGTGTCAATGTGTCAACCACTTGCGGAAGGTGAGTGATTGTTGAGAAGTTCGGGGGGTGACGACCAAACAGGATGGTGAAACTTGGTCTGTAGAATAAACTATGCCGGTAACAAGAACCGGATTGGCGGTGTTTTCCAGTGTTGTCTATGGTTTAGGGTTTGTGCGTGGGGTCGTTCAATGCAAACAGCAAAGCTGGATAAGGCTCAGTTTGAGAGGGCTGATGATTAATGCAGACCACGGACAGCCGAGGCTTTAGTCTTGTAATGGAGAAGGTAGTTGATTGACAAGCGGGAAATGCTTTACGTTGATAGTGACGAAGGCTGAAAAGATCTCGAGGCGGTGTTTAATTTTGTGTTGGAGAGGACGCAATACTATGTAAATTGCGTTGATCGAACCGTGATGTAGGTGAAGTAAACACCAAGTCGGTGTTTGAAAATACTGTAGTAAACAAATGCAATGAAGAAAAAAAAGAGAATATAAACAAAAAAACTATGAATCTGATATGTTGGTTAGAACATGTAAAGTATGTCGCGATGCGAATATGCGGATGTCGGGGTATAGTGGAGATATAGACAAAGTTAAAAAGAAAGGTCAACGCGGCCCGTCCGCCAAGTGTGGCAGCGAAAGAGTGAATTTGAGGTCGTTTCCTTGTGGCACCGTAACGAGACCAGGAAGAAGAAGACTTGGAAACGAAAAAAGCGGGAAAAAAAGGTCGACGTTGGGATTATTTATTAGGAGCTGTCAGGTCAGGTCAGGTCAGGTCAGGGCTAGCTGAGCTGACAATGTTCCTGGATGACGGAATTCCACTTGGATTTTTGGAGGGTTTCGATTGTGAATCCTGAATTTGTCGCTGACAGTTGACAATTGATTGTGTTGTCTTTTTTTATGCAGGAACTAATTTGAATTATCGTGGGTCGGTTGGGTAGAGAGACTTTTTTGACGACGGACGGGTATTGTTAATCTATCCTAAAATGGATAGAGTGGGGATATCACAGCGAATTCGAAGCTGAAGCCATGTAGCCAAGAAAGGACGTGATAAGTGAATGTTGGATGGGAGATTAACTTACTTTTTATGAGGAATTTTCGAATTTATGGAAACAAGTGTGATCGATGACGATGATTTTCAAGATTTTGTAGGACCGGAAAGTGGGATGTTAAGCTGGTTTATATAGCCACGGAAAAGACAGCGAAATTCGAAAAAAAGAACAACTTCCGGACTTGTTTTCTAGTGTAGATTCTTTTCGGAAAAGTAGAAGTCTTAGAAAAACGCTAGATGTGGAATTTTGCCGTTACTAGATCCTATGAGGAGAATGTCTTGGAGTGATGTATGTACTAGTCGCGTACAAGTTAAGCACCTAACGGCAAATAGTGGCGATATATGTAGATTGAGAACGATACTTGTTGGTCAGAATATCCCAATGCAGAAGTGAATTATGAAATTGTAAAGATCGATCGATGAGACCGAATGTAATAGGGTGTACTAGTCAGAATTATAGCTTATCGAGGACGGAATAATGAATCAAAGGTATTAAGTATAAACACAATAGTATTTAGTAGCAGATAAATCCAATAAACGAAAGAGTCAATAGAAATCAAGTCTGATGAATTCTCCAAAACTCGAAACCAAAAGCAATCTTGAGGTCTTGATGCCTTCTTATATCAACTTCCACCACAAAGGGAACTATGAAGCTCAAACTATGAGAATGTACTCGACATTGATTACTGCCACTAGTGATAGATGGATTGGATCGTCCGTCTTTCTAGGAGGTAGTGAATATGCCCTCTTCTCGACTAAAGGGGACAAACAAGTCATTATCTAACAAAGTCAATGGAATTCAAATGGTCTGGTTTATCCCTTTCAAGACTTTTCTTCGCATCTCTAATTGTGGTGATAGTCAACCATAGGGTTTCTTAAACCCCGTTCTTAAATGCCAACAGCCTTGTTAGTCCCAAAAAGAATGTTGCATCTTCTTTGGTACAAAGGATACCCTGGAGAAAACCCCAATCCAGTCCAATTGTCTGTCAGCTAGACCTCAAGCATTGAATCAGGCCAGCTTCAATTCCAGCTTCGGTAAATCCCCATGTATTGAAAAGGGAGAACAAGTATCATGATGCCCTTCCACCGTAAGATCCTCTTTGCGAAATAGACTTTTAGGAGAAGCCATGTGGAGCCCCTTTGCACCAACCATCTAGCTGACTATTTTGGCAAACTAAAGTTGTGTCCAAGTTTCAATTGTGCCATGTGTATGCAAAGAAAACTTGCTGTTGTTGCTGCATCTTCATTGTTAATCCCAGCCACTGCAGAGGGGCAGGCACGCTCTGTTGTACACACGGACAGATGGACGGGGCTTTGCTTAATTGTGCTCTTATCCTGCTCAGTTGGCGGGGTCATTGTTACCAATGCATGGGAATCCAACTCATGTGTGAGTTAGAATCTCATAATTTATGAGCATGTTTTTTTTTCTTTCCTACTTTTTGGGGTTTTTCGAACGCCTCAAACATTTTCATCCTGCGCAAAGTTGCCGTCTTTTGTTTCTTGTCTGATACACTTTGCCACCTCTAGGTATGCACTTCGGTACGTAGATGATTCTAAAGCGGTTCATCTATTGAACGCCCGACTAGGTACTATTCAATGCTATTTCAAAATAAGAAAACAGTAACCTGATGATATTTCCTGATATAACATATTACCCAAGCCTAGACCATCTACAAAAGCTTTTTACCGACATAAATGATACACGGAGCATACCCATAAGTTTTGTCAGTGCTACAGAGGCTCGTGACTTGTTTCGCTATAGGGCTTTTACGGATTTTGCCACGGTGAACACATGGGCTTTGCTTGGATAATTTATTTCACGTAAAATAAGTCTATACTAATAGATTTTTAATAAATGTATGTGTGTACACATACAGATGTAAACTTTCAAGAATATCCCGTGTTTGTGAGATATCTACGAGATTCTTTATTTTTCCTCTTCTTCACCTAATCACTCCACATTTTACGGAAGCCGGCGTGTTAGTGCATTTCAATCCGGAACCCGGAATAATAATGCTTGTTTCAGTGTCCAATTGACGCCACCCGTCACTTTCTCCTCAAATAGATTTGACGTTTCCACATTTGTGACAGCTAATCACACTACATTGTCACTCAAACTGCCCCCAAACTTGTAAACCCTAAATTAACAACTATATACTATATTGGTCGAATTATCTTTGTATGGACCTTAATATATGAAATCCTAAAAACAATCAAGGCGTCAACAACATTGATCAGAATGCTACTGTACATACATACTTACAGCCTATCCTAAAAAAATGGAATCGAGGCGACGGAGAATGTGAGGCGGGATGGATTTACGGCAGGGGCACGGATGACATTCCATTCTGTGGCTGAGAATCATTTTATGGATCGGGATTAACTTCACCGAACGATGGATCAAGTACATATGTACATATATACATAGTCTAGTCCACATTCACTTCAATTCCGAGAAATTACAAGTAAAATAAGACAACGTCGTGGATCAATGGCATGTAAAACTCCAGATTTCACTCCAGGGATACACATTCAGCTACGCTCTTCCAATGTCCAAACCCATCTAAGCATAAAAACCACGTCATGGCAAACCCGCACCACGCAAAAAAACAACGCCAGTCGTAAAAGAAACCAATCCTTTTGAATAGACTAGATCGACAATAACACACGTGCAAACTACAGTCATATCAGCAATCACTTCACCGACGACCTCGGCATTCTTTAGACAACGTAATTCACTCTAACAACAATCGGATCCACCAAAAAGGTTTGTACCTACCCTAGTGCATGCACCGGCAGCAAACCTGTGATGTTTGCTGTTTCGCCACGGAAACTTAAAATTCATCATATATATCACCTTAGTAGAGAATAAAATATACAAAAAAATATAGTAATTCCAAAGATGGCGTTCATCATGTCGAGGTGGCCTGGCTAATAGAAGATCAAGTCACACATATGCATGACATTTGTCAAGAGAACAAGATTTAGTTTGTATCTTCAAGATGATATTCTGCACATGGAAATCCACCATTGTTACCCTACTATCTAAGCCCCGTCTTTAACAAACAATCGATGAGCCTCGTGTGTTGCTAAAGAACAGCCACATCCTGGATGCTGGTCTATCCGGTGGATATACAAACGTGGCTTCATCAAAAATCAACTATCAATCCAGTAGAAGTCCAAAGACTACACATTTCTTAACCCAAAGTCGTCAATATATACACCGGGTTAAACCCTTTGAATAACACGTGCTTCGGAATTTGGTCAAGCTACCTATTTCCATATTGATACACCGCTTGACATTGTCGGGCTTACGCTCACACGACCGATTAAACAAGGAGTTGCCTTGTCAAAGCTAGGATACAAAAAGGCCATAGTGTGCCACAATCCGCATCCATGCTCAGGTAAAGTCAAACATCGAAGTAGGTTTGTCCGCGGACGGGTCCCATCGTCGTAGCTATGTAGACATGTGTGTTGTATGTATATATGACGAGAAAAGTGTTTGCTTCCAGTAGCCTTGGGAACTCCGACAGAAGAAGCATTGCACATCCCAGCCCTGCCGTGGCGCGCTAGTAGACGAGCCTCTATTCTTCTTGGCACTTGCGAATGTCGGAAAAATAAGCAATGGGCCATGTTCGTTTGGTTCACTGCCCATGTAGAGCAACGTTTCAAGTATTGTACATACATAGTGTGTTTGTATGGATCTACGTAGTCCGTCTTACTATGCAGGTCCGGCTCATAGACTCCGACGTGAGCTACCCTGCTGACAAAGTTTAGGGGCATCACCAATTGTAGACATGTTTGTAGTGCCAAGATATACCGAGACGTCACCATCAAGCGTAAGCCATTGCTACATACACTTTCCGATTATGGTTGCTATGTATATGTTTGGGGGACGCCACACTGTGGATACGACGTCATGCGTATTCTAGAAGACTAGAGACTATCGGGGTGGACGTGTTGTCGGATGTCAAACTTACCGAGTGTTACACAGGAGAGCCCGATTCCGTCGTACTAGCTCGCTTGCATTTTGAGATTTGCAAAGAGGAATTCACATCGAAGCTATGGGGGTTGGGATGTGGGTCTTTGAAATACACTAGAGTCGTTTGTTTGATTTTGACATGCCATTTATCCACGAAATCCTGGTACCACGCCAGATTTGCGTTATCAATCTTTGTTGACGAGGTTCTAATTGGTATAGTATCGATATTGAAGGATGCCATCGGTGGGTACATTGTTGTGAGCCCGAATACCGAGATGCGATCTGACGTAAGCACACCATGATAATGTTAGTTTCACCGTGGCCAGGAACGTATTTATGTTGGATTGTCTGTGGGAAACATCCATGAGAGGTCGGACGAGTACAGACTGTTGTCTAAATTGAGTCACCGGCCGTGGGTCCTCGTGAGATGAACGTAACACCCGATGACGAATTCAAACCCCGATCTACGGAGTATTCCACGTAATAAATATACGGAACTTTGCATTAAATAACTACGTAATCTGGACCATGTAGATCAGATAGAATAACCGAGTAATCCAAGTACCCCCACTCAGCTACATAATCCAACCTACGAAATGGAAAATATAACCGAACAATCCCAGCCTAGCAGCATAACTACACAATTCGACCCGTATATGAATACCGTCATCGACAGTCTTACATGTTAATCACACGTTGTTGTCCCATCTTATCCAAAAAATGCACCAAAGGCAAGTCCATGAATGCCAACACACGTGGTCTATCTATCTTATCAATCGGTACATTCGGAGTTACACCGTACCGTATGATCTGGGATATACCATGACCGGCTGGGACTTCCTAGAAAATTGTCAATAGGTCCCTGGAATACGATTCTACCGCAAGGTACAGATCGTGATTCCCGTGTAACATACCTGGGTGGTAACTTCTCGGGCCGACTTTGCGTTGATGTTGTTGGTGTAACTTTGTGATTGCTTTTGGGCATCAATGTGTATTTATCGAGAAGGAATAACTGTGTTACCGGTGTCATCACGTCTATGTAAGTTTTCGTGTCTGGCGGTGGTGGTAGATGACGTCAGTATCTATACGGGCCTTCGGGTGGTTCATCGTATGTGCTATTTTGGTACTTGAAGGATGACTATGGCAATGATGAAATATCACTATCTACATATAATGAAGTCAAAACACATTGGGGATGATATATGTCCATGTTTAGAAAGAAATCAACACTACAAAAGGTTGCTCCATTGAAAACACATGTTATCACCATCACTAAAAGCTTTGTCAAATGGCTCATCATGGAAAATTACCAAGTATCTGAGTGAAATAAGATGTATGAAGGACTACGAAAATACGCTACCAATACCAGAGTTAATGACGCCTAGCTTAGTGTAAACCACCAAAGTGACGTATCCTGTTTGCTAGTTCGTGTAGACTTTCATTGATCTACTTGGTGTCAACTGTTGGTATGGTTGCCCTTGGTATATCGTAAATTGGGGCTTATGTTGTTTGCTAGAACCAACTTTGTGTGACCGAAAATTATTGACATAGACGACAGATGATGGCGTCATTGTGACGGAATAGGGTACAGTTGAATGTTGATATGATTCGAAATCCCTCTTTGATGATTCGCTACTGCGAGTATCTGTTGATGTTAGATTATGTCCTGTCTGATGGACACTCACTCTCCCGGTTGCACTCTATTGAGCTATGTCAAAGGATACAACCTATATAGATCATCATAATACAGGCACCGATATGAAGTACAAAGGATCCACCTCGCTTCGGCGTAACGATACTGGTATACTAATACAATAGGTAGACCTTAGAGTCCTATGATAAGTGTGGAACTGGTTCAATAGCGAATGTAAGTATCACCCAACGCCGTGTGGCAGGTAACCGCAAGCAGAAGTCCCGAAACTACCATCATAAGTTACTGGATTGAACTCGAAGCGTATTGATGTTACTGTGATTGATATAAACAAAGATTAGTAGTTGATTGGACAGCAATCCCACTAGAGTGGCATCATTGCTAAATTGAGTTCCAACTGTACTCTTGAGTTAACGTTATCGTATTAAATACTCCAACGGGTTATGTTTCTGTCCACACGACTACAATAGGTGATGTGTGATCGGTATTGTTTCTACATCATTCTCTAGTCTAAATCACATATTCTATCGTAGTGACAATCTCAAATTCCAGTCAAATGAATGTCGGGAGTTTTATCGGTATATGCAAGCAACGGCCGCTATCGCCGCCCGTGGCCGCTCCGTGTCGATACTTGAGTTTCTTCGGGTATTGACTTCAACTAACGTGGTCTACTCTTCACTCAAATTATCTGTGTTGAAAAGTACCAATCACCAGCACGGCTCCGGATCCAAAAGCACATTAACACCAATACCCGCCGGCAATCCGGCCGAGTTTTTGCCGGAGCGTTCATTTATAAATTCTACTAACACGAATGCATTCAACGTCCTCTGTGGCGCAATTGGCTAGCGCGTCTGACTGTTAAGCTTCATCTTCAAGATGAGCAGCAATCAGGAGGTTGACAGTTCAAGCCTGTCCGGAGGAGTTATCTTTTTGCTTCCTTTGGGTGGTAGGCTTTTTTTCTTTGACAGGATAGCTAGCTATTTGAGCTAACAATTGTGGATCTGTTGGTTTGATTCTTTTGGAGGCAAAGTGACGTCCGGTTGGTATTCGTGCTCGATAAATTTGTGTTCAAGAGTGACGAACTTGGCGTTCTCTCAATCACTGATGTGGCCGTACGCACGTAATCAATGCCATTTGGGACGGGTAATACCTCCGATGTTTGCGGGACGAACTGCATCCTCGGCTGTACTCAAACATTTCTCTCTTCCATACACACAGACTACACAGCGCAAAATAGCTGAAATGAGGCCCTAACAGCGCAAAATTACACCTCCACTGGCCAAGTTAGGCCCGTCCAGTATCTCAACTACCATCCCAACCACAGACCGAGCAAAGGGAACCCCCAGCACACATAACATCGCAAGTATCCTGCATGTGATGTTTCCCAACGGTCCAAGTGCCATAGTCTTCTCTCCGGGACGAGTTCGGGCCGCTGTGTTCTCAGTTAGCGAGGACAAGTAAATAGTGGTATGAGCTTGCGCGCGGTCGTCTGTCTGTTTTTCGCCTGGGCCTTGGGGGTCCAGGCTTCTTTTGATCTAGAGGGTTTTGGGCGCGGGGCGTTGCGTTGTGAGGGGCATGAAACTTTGTTATTTACTAATGTGGTTGCTGTGCAGTGGGATTTTGGGCGGTTTTTGTGTTTGTGCTGGATTGGGGAAGTCTTTGCGGTGGGATTGTTTTTGAGATGGGACCTGCGTGGAGAACTAGTTGTTGTGCCGAGGTGCTGTGATTGGTTTATGTGTGTAAGAACATACATACAAACGGATGTTGTGAATCCAGATTGTACACAATGTGTTGTTATGTATGTATGTATGTATGTACATACATCACATTGTATACATCTTACATCAGTAACCTTTGAGCAACATCCCCATAGCACCAATTTCACAAACATAATACCGGCAAAATCTAATCCAAATCCCCAATAATGCCGACCCCTCCGTCTCGCCAGTATCCGCCCGGAATAATATCCTCATCACCAGCAAAAATCACAAAATGTAAAACAACGCCTACTGCAGCAAGGCCCCCGCGCAATTTCGTTTTTGGTGTGTAGGATTTTACCTTTGGCTGAAGCTTTTTTGCTTCGCCTCAATGGAAAATGGAAAATGCAAGGGGGGAGGAGAGATTTCGAAAGGCTTATTCCCTTCTGAGCGGACAATGGTTGATTGTTGAGAGTTCTAGAAGGTCGGGGTGGATGCGATGAATGATTTCGCTGGGAAAAGGCGTGTGTGCGTCTTTTTTTCTTTTTTTTTCTTTGGGTTTGCTTGGTTGGTGCGGATGAACTGTTTGGATAGTTACGGCCATAACGTGCAGACATAGCCACAGACTACGACCTGATTTACGTGGTTTGCATATAAGGAAATGCAGTATGGATGGTAGTCGAATAATGGTGGATGCCTACATACGTAATGTACGACGTTCATTGTCTAGATCCGAGCTCGGGGGGATATTCCCGGTTGGATGTTATCATCAACCATCAAAATAGTTGGCGAATACATATGCATATACACACAATGGAAATATTTATGGTATGCAGCACATGATACCAGCCACTTTAGACAATGATGTAGTGGTAGGCTTCGCGATGATAAGACAGTCCGAGCTACAAAAGATGGCGTTCGAGAGGGAAAAACTATAATCTTGAGGGTGGCTAGTTGACGTTCGGTGTGTTTTAGACTTGATGGTGGGTCGCTTCGGACGAGAACCACATATAAATTGTCCGAGGACTCTAACAAAATCTAACATCCATAGCATCGTTTGTGGATACCATTCAACAACATCATTTTTACTGTACATACATACGATAAAGAGCGAGATTCAGGTACGAAATACGACGGTATCATGAATATTATTGGAATAGCGTTCATCACTGTAACCCAGCCACAAAGACAAATCTAAATCCACCAACCTATTTATGTTGAAAAAGCCACGTTAATCTGAAACATACACGCACATCACCAAAACTCCCAAATAGCATCTAAAAAGATCGGACCAGAGCCTCCGATCCAGCAAACAATACACGTAAACCGCATAATCTATCGCCACATCATCTATAACTCCGTAGCTTCCAGAAACTAAGTATCTAGCCAACCACGCACTGCTGAACCGATAATAGTAAATTCTGAGGCAAATCACAAGTGACAGCTTTCATGCCACGGAGCATGTGCATGATCGTTTACGTCTGATTTGCGTTGTTGGTTTCTGTAATTCAATGGTTGACGGCAGATCAATCAGACGCTGCCATGTGTTTTACAGATTGTGGTATTTATGTACAAGGTTGTCAATTAGTCTAGATGTTTTCTTGTCTCTTTTTATATCGTTGGTGTGGACCTGCTTGAATTGGGCTTCTTCATGGGTAATCAGGTTCTTTGTAGTGTAATTGGCTGAGACTGGCCGCTGAGTTCGTTTTTCTGGTGTATCACATATTTGTCACGGTTTGTCAATATACTGGCAATCACCAATTTAATCGGTCCATTCCGATATCTCTTTATCTTTCAGGTGATGTTTTTGTCGGTTCTCACATGGCCTTTCCCGTCCCTTGCTCTGTTCCATTTAGTCAATCTAATTCCAATATGACCTCTACAAATTCACCAAAAATTGACAATATGCACAGAATTTCGTTCTTTTGTTGTACAACATACAAATATCTAGTTATCTATGCACATCATTATCCACACTCTATCTCAGCATCCACAACAAACACATCGTCTATCGCCAGTTTGCTTCAAATCTTTTCCCCCAACTTTGACCCTGCTCGGTTACGCCCCCGGCCAATCACAAAAAGGAAAGCACAGACGTCCACACTCAAAACTTACAGCCCTGTGCCACGTCGTTTGTAGTTCTAGTGCGATACCCGTCATTCTCACGATATTCTTTATCAAAATTCACGATTTCCGCCAAAATGAAAACTCGCGATACCGTCCAATATTTCAACAATCCCCTCAATCAACGCCCGGTTAGCTCAATCGGTAGAGCGTGAGACTCTTAATCTCAAGGTTGCGGGTTCGACCCCCGCATTGGGCTCAATTCCTAATGCACCAGTTCAACTGGCAATTCGAACCTCGAAGTTGACATCTTTTTTTGATATCTCCATCATCACCAGGGTTAATGTGATGTCGATTAACCCTAGTGTTGGCGACGTCATTTTGTGACAATATCGCCAATGTGAATCTAGAAAGCCACCAGTTTCTTTTTTTTAATCATGGAAACTTTAATTTTAAAAGTGACTTTCGATGTACAGAGTTTTTATTAGTTGTCTTAAAAACGACTCTTTTTTTCCCAGATCTGGTCTCATGGAAATTAATCTCTATTTTTTTCACTTTACTTGCCCACATTTTTCTCATCTTTCGATGGCTGGGCTATGTGATGTCATTGTTTCGGGAAACAAGTGGAGTATAGTTGCATTACCGGCGGGCAACCACCGTTAAATGCGCCCACAAAGAGGGCGTTAGCATGCGTGAATTGGTTGGATGACACGGGAAATTACCCTTGGACTTGGTGGGTTGCAATTCACATAGGATTTCTGATTTGACTGGGCCGATGGAGCGGGTAATCTTTGGATTGGCGGTAATCTTGGAAATTGTGCTGTCCACGTTGATAGTGGGTGATACGAACCAACATAATGTGCAATGGCGATGATTCTTTATCGAATACTGGCGCCATTTGGTGGTACCGGCAGTTCCGTTATCTTTCCTATGTACGCTATCATCTGTAAACCAGCAATACCCTGTCGCGAACAGAACAATCATAGTCGGAGTCTTCGGCTCTGAAAATCTGGACAGGATGCGGACAGTCTCACCTAGACCAAACACTTGTTCAAGATCGGATTACCCCACTATAGCTGAGCTGGCTTCTCGCAAGCTGAGTATTTGGGCTCCGGATGGATCACGACTGTTTGCGCTAATGGGAAATCTAGACCGGTAGTGTAACCCTGCTAGAGTAGAGCAAGATTTGAAAAGAGCCGCGTGGGGTCTGAAGCTTCCCGACGTATCGTGTTATGTTGTGGCCGAGACTTGGGCATCGTTGGGGTTGCGTGTAGCGTTGGCGGGTGCTGTACATGTCAAAATGGCGTGAGTGGATTACAAGCTACGTGATATTTGACATTGTAATGCAACCAGGTCAGCTGGTGGTGAAGTGGCTTGTATGTATGTGCAGGCATATGTATGTCGAAGTCTTTTGCTGAACAAAAAGTGTCTTACTATCCACGAATAGACATGAAGCAAACCATCCACAACTATCGACATACAACCGATGTCATCCCTAAACCAGGGTATGGCAGTGCATAAACGTTGCCATAGTTCTTCCCTTCTGTGCCGTCCCCTGACATTGCGGGGTCACAGAAACGCCATGCCAAAGGCACATGTACCCCGATATACACGAGTCCAACCAAACCCGCCAATAGGGCACGCCGACAACCACGAGGCTTCTCTTTAGGACCACACAGCACGGCGCAATCATACCAACGCCTTTTGTTTCGTTTTCTGTATGTACATACATGTACGAACAGAGGCACGTAGAACAAACAACTGTAGTTGGCCGTTTTCCCGTGGGGGCAGCGGCTGTGGAGGGAACTGGATATGTAAGGCGGGTGGTGGCTTGCTGATTTTTTTCTTTTCGCTTTTTTTTGGTGGGTGGGTAGGATGGAGACACGGCTTGGTGGCAGGCATCGGAATCCAGGTTGTACTTTGGATGGCGACTTTTTGGGTGGTTTTTGGCCACCGCCAATACTAGGAACACGAGGTGGATTTGTCTGATATCACAGTGGTGACGGATGCAGCGACTGTTGGCAAACTCGGGGAAATATATGTAATATTGGGTGAGCTGTGAATTTGTTGTTTGATGAACCTGCGTGTTAAATACCAAGCGAGTTATGTTTCCGGTACATCGGTAACCGCCCATATGTCATGTCCACATATGTACCAGGTACATAAAGAAAATAGACTGGCTACGTGGTTGCTGCTGATCATCCAGCCGAATCCAAATATCTTTATGACGCCATGGGATGTAAAAAGCCTAGGGCGTCATGACAATTACATAGAATCCTCATATGGGATGACAACCCCACCATATTGGCCACAAACTGAATGCAACGCTGTTGATGTACTCCACCAAGACACTTTACATCATCTCGTGTTCGCCACTTGTGATTCCAAAAAAAGAGCTGCCGTTACGATTCAATACGACGTAGTGGGAAACATCGATGCTTGGAAGGGAACAAGTCTCCGATGACAGCGGAAACATTCAAATGTGGGGTGAATATGATGATTCAAGATTCCTTCTATACAACCGAATTCAAGCTGATGGACTAGGACACACACATACATTGGAGGAATGAATGCATATAAGCCGTCCATGCTAAGCATTCCCATGGTCCTGTATTGCGTGTCTTGGTAACGACAACCAGACTGGTTCCATCCATCGTGGTTGATGTAGGGTGTGTTATCATTCAGGCGGACCCATATCTCAAATCTATGCCGGCTCAGGATGCATCCACGTTTACCCGGAGGAAGATATAACCAGGTATGGGACGGCCGATATGAGTAGATTTCAGTCTGCCTACTTGAAGGTGGACATCCCCCATTCACTGGACCGGAAAATCTTTCTGTTCTGCGTCAGTCCTACTTTACCTTTTTTTCTCGAACAAAAGAGCCCTCAGTTGCCTCCTCGTTGTCAGCCAGTTAATACTCTCCATCTGTTCCTGTCTTGCATCGATCGTCCGTTGTGCAGCCAAGCCGGAAATTTTCCCTCCAAAGACGTCTTCTAGGCCCTACTGACAGGTTTCTCTTTTGTTGGTTGCCCTCCTCCCATAAGGTTGACTGGCATTTCATTTTCCTTTAATCCCGTTGGCATGAATTGATCTCCAGGGACATCAGATATCTCCTCAGCACTATTCCAGCACCCGTCGCTCGCCTGCCAACCCCCCTAGACTTTACCTGAACGCTTGCGCGGCTCGCTACAGTTCAGCCACCTAGAACGAACCCCCTGTTATTATCCCTGGGTGGTGAAGTTTTTTAGGGGCTTCGACGATTTCTAGAGGTTCTTTGCGCCACAAGCTTATTCCAATAGTCGGCGTCATAATCGCAGCGGCCTATCCGTCACCATCTGCTTTGAAATTACAAGTGCACGAACCTGAAAAAAAGGATATAACTCACGGTAACGCAGAAGTCAATAGCAAAACCCTTTGAATTTCGACAACCCTGAGTTTTGACATTGTCACCCCACACTGTTGTCGGCTCGCGAGATTAGACGTTTGCCGTTCGGAAGACTGGCAAAAAGAAGGGACGTTCGTTATCCCTTCTTCTTTGTTGTTTACCTTGAAGCACCAGCCGGGACATCCAAGGTCAAGAAAAGAAAACATTGGCTGGGACGGGACTACCTTACTTAGTAACCATAGTCTTTGTTGGTCTAGAACTTTCACCCTAATTTATCGGCTAATTCACCCGGTGAGCCTATAAACCAGCTGTCTACAAGGCTTCTGTGGTTACGACGAAGTTCTAGTTCGGCGTCTAATATCAAAGAAAAAAAACATCGAAATCCAACAAGGAGGAAGAAAAAACTAGGAAATTAATTTCAACGTCTTTGAAAGGTAAGCCTGGTGACCCGCTTTCAGGGCCCTCTTGCACCTGGTTGGTTGGCTTGATCGCGCTTCAATGCTTGTTCCTGGTAACATGTTCTGTTCCTGCGTCTTTTTCCCTCTTCCCCTGGGCCTAAACCTGATGAGGAACATTTTGAATGTGGCTAACACTTTATAGTGCCATTATCAACAACACCACGTTTGTCAAAACAATCGGAGGAGTATCAACTTGATATTCCTAAGAACAAGTTGTAAGAACCAAACTGTTTAAACCGTAAGAACCTCTCCATACATGATCTGAACCAGACCTGGTCAGATATATCCCAAGTAACCCCCACTATCTCATCTAAAGTCCTCTATCTGTTGTCAGCGGAGACCGGTCCGTCCCCCCCATCATTTTGCCAAAGGCAATTAACCACGCTTTTTGCAAGGCACAAAGCTTCAACCAGTGTCAGTGACCTCCCTGTCTACCGTTGCACCCCAGTGACCTGGGGAGACCAGGGCCCGGCCGCCTCTTCAACTAGCACCAACCGCAGTGACAAGCATCAATCAAGTCACTCCTCAGCCATCCAGTCTTGTTGTTGTGTTTGGCGCTTCTGGATCCTCTTTTTTACCAAGGCTTGTCCGCCTCCATTTTCCCAATTTCACTATTTTTCTCTTCTTTTTTCTTCACCAACCTTTCTCGGGTCACCAAGTGCTGCTTTTTGTTTCTTGTTTTTGGTGGTCTCTATATCAGACACTTACACTCGCTATCTTGCTCTTTACTGTTAATACGAGGTGCTTCGATACTCTTTCTGTCCCTGTTGATAGAGTCTCTTGTTCCTCATCCGCTCTTTAAGCTTTACCGTTTACGACTACCTTCCCTACGAACCACATTCCCGACCTCAACTCTACGACTTCCCAATAGAGTCGTCCGACATTCTTTACTTGCGCGCCAACGTTTTGCTCTTCGGTCCTTCCTTTGATAATTTGCTTTTACGACCCAATATACTCCCCAACGCCAGTTCCTAGTGTATGTCTCAACGCAACATTCCGTCTTCTAGGCGCCAGTCTTCTATGCAGCCGTTTTCTCCATCACGAGCCCGTATAACGAATCGTATCCCGCCTGCACCATGCCCAGTGGCACCACTTATAGTCTGCATATGCATGCTGCACGATGCACTGCATTGTTTCCTACACCCAGAACTGCACACTGTAGGATTTCTTGTTCTACCCATTTCATCCTGGATGCACGGCAGTTTAAACAGGATGTTCGTACCAGCGTATGGTCTTAGACACACCCCTGTCCTATTTTCAGTCATTCCTAAACATACGCAGTCGTGGAATTCTCTGGGCAGTAGTTTTGGCCATGAGAATAGTGTGGAAAGCCATGCTCGTACAAACTACTTTGGTGGAATGTCCACATGTCGACGTACTAAATATACGTGAGACAGCTGCTCACTATCACTGGAATTTAAATATATTGCCTGCCAACAACCCGGGTAGACATGGAAACCTCGATCCCTTTTTACATCATCCCTCATTGTCAAGACACAATAACGACTCGATTGTGATGTATACATACTAACATGACACCCATATAGTACAATTTGCAAATCTCTTGACTGAGCCTTTGCAATTTAATCACTAGTATCGCCATCTTTGCCCCTCACACTTTCGTTGAAACCCACTTCACTCGCTCAATTTCCGCCATGCCTGCCATTCACTCCCGCCTCGTCCAGCGCACCACGGACGACGACACCTCAGCTGCCAAGAACTTCAACATGACTCTTGGTGTCGTCGGTCTTTTGTTCTTCGCTCTTTGCATGTGTGCCTCACTCTGGATTCTTCGTCGCGCCCGCCTCCGGAAACAGGCCATCCTCGCCTCTAGCGGCGGCCCCCAAGTTGCTGGCGTTACTCCTCCCGCCTACACTCAGGCTCCCGCCAACAACACCATCACCATTCAAGCCACTGACAACAACGGCCGCTCCAGTGTCCTTTACATTGGTTCTACCCCTAAGCCAATGCTGGCTAACCCAGACTCTCCTCCCCACTCTCCGGACAACGTTCCCGAAATCCGTCTTACTTTCCCCGACGAGCTCGACGAGGCTGGCCGTAACCAGTCTGGTCGTGTCCTGGTTGTCCGGGTCAGTGAGTCCGGTGTTGGTCTTGAGCCTGTAGCAGAGCAGCCTCCTGCTTATGAGAAGGAGAGCAAGACCCAGTTCGTTTCCATTGATATGGATCAGATTGGCGGCCTCAAGGAGAAGGAGACTCGTCCGTAAGACGATGTTTCTCTAGTTCCTTTTCACTGTTGATTCCCAGTTTTGTTTTGCTTTCTTATTCTTTTACGGCCTATTCGGTGGTGAGCGTGCCATCTGCTCCCCTAATTTATAATATCACAGTGTTCTGATTGTTCACTGGACCACGAGGCGGCTACCTTGTGTGTTTTTCATCGTCTCTTTTGTTCTCTTCTTACTTTCCTTCATCTTTTTATTATATAATACCCCATTTTTTGTTTGGCCACATCTGGCTCTTGGGATAGGATATTCGGGCCTCCTTTTCCATATTTCTCTTCCTACTGTTTGATAGATTTCACCCGAACACACCCCAACACTCGGCAGTAAAATGCCCAGACGTCTGGCCTCAGCTTGACGTCTATGCTTGTCCTGAGGAAGGTGACTTGACAGAGATTCTTGTCGAGTCGAGTCTTTTTGTTGCCCCAGGTTCAAGCTCCCCTTGCTACGATATCGACTGCCTTTCTTTTTTCCCTATTTGTTTATATTATGCCGTGAATCGGTTCGTCGGTTCCTTGTTATGAAGCTTTCGCTTGTTTTCCTGGTTCTGCTCTTTGGCTCGCCAACTCTATACCTTGTTTCTCCTTTACCATTCACTGCCCTGGCCGCGTTGAATGAGCTCCTTAGCCCCCGAAAATTGATATCCTGCCGGCATATACTGGTTCGGGTATTCTTTTGGCGGTATAAGAGCTGAAGGACCCAGACTGGCTCTTTGGAGCCTGTCATTTGCTTCATGTTTTTGCCTGGTTGTCTCTTGGCTGGATCTATGGACCAGTTTGGAGTCTTTTACATTTTCCTATGTCATTTGTGGTTTTAGGTTGTGATATTTTTGGTACTTGTGAATTCATGGTGGATCTCTTTTGGTCTTTCACCTATATTAAAAAAAGCTATTACCTCATTTTTAGTTTCTCATAAAGTGATTTCATGTTTGTCTATGCTTGGCTGTGTACTTATCCCTTGATGGCCTTCTATATCAATATATCATCTGAAAGGGGTTCCCATGAGGTTGATACTGTTATAGTGGACTTTGATGTCTTGTATGCGCTTGTGTATATACATGACACCGGGAGTTATGCACATTGATGTTTACAAATGATTCATGTTCCTCTTCAATAAAGTTTAGTGTAACCATCATTGTCATACATAGCAAACGGTAGACCACTGTACACCGTTACAACTCCCAAGCGTAAAAATAACTGAACATGCAGTGGTAGCAGCTGAGCATATATTCATGTACACAAGGTTACTCGATGGCACCCCAACTCCAAATATTCAATCCTACCTTCTTCCCCGCGATAACCTCCTTACCGGCATGGAAAGTCTCGGGATATCCCCTTCTAGACCCGTCACTACGGAAGTTCTCCCAGAACACGGCGTTCCCAGGCTTAACTTTAAAGGTGACCCCCTCGCCCGGCCCACCGCGACCATCGGCATCAGGGATCTTAGCAGCATCGCTAGGCGATGACTGTGTCTCCTCGTCCCACTCACCATCACATTCTACAAAGTCACACCACTTCGCGTCCCGACTAACTAGTTCCTTCTTCTTCAGGAATGGGAACTCAGTTCCCCCACCGACGACTTTCTCGTCCGTCGACGCACCGTCGTCTACCCAGACCATGAAACTTGACACACGACCCCATCCGCCGGCGTTGGTACTCCAGTCGTAGTGTAGGCCGTAGTGGCCGCTGGGTCCGTACAGTTGGGTACGGAGACGCTCAATCCAGACGTCGCGACGCCAGCCTTGGAAGGAGCGGGCGCGCGATTCGATGCAGCGGATGGTGGGGGTGCGGGGGAGGAGGGCTACGGAGGAGAGACGGACGGAGGGATCGTGGGTGGTGGTGGTGCCGTCGTGGGTGATTGTGGAGGGTTGGAAGAGGGGGGCGCTGGGGAGGTTAGTTTGGTGGGTGGTGATGGTGGGGGTGTTTTTTGGTACATGCCTGGTTTCGAGAAGTTCGGAACGTTCGGAGGGGGAAAGGAAGTTTTCAATGTAGATTACTAGGGGTTCTTTGGAGTAGATGTGGACTTTGTAGGTATCCTCGGGACACCCGTGGGTGTCATTGACGCCGGGAATGGCGAGGAAATCCTCACGGAGCTCGGGTAGCGGAGCACGGTTAGAACGTTGGTTGCGGTCAGAAACATGTTCAGTGCCAGACTGAAGATATATAAAAATGCCAATCACGGCAATGATTATCGCATAAAGCATAATTCAAAGATGTGCAAAAAATGAAAACGCCCGTTCCGATCCAGCCAGAATCTAGAATCACTTTGGCCAGTTCTCAACCAACTCAATACAGCTGTCGATGCGAGAGCCGATGGCGTCGTCATCAAGCTTGAAAGCTATGGGCAGGTCCTTTCTACTTTCGGCCTAGTGTCACCGATCCGGAGTCCAGGGTTAATATAGGGTTAGTTGATGAGGTGAGGTTTATTTGACTTTTAGATTTGGTGCGTGTGGCAGGTTGGTGGCGGGAGGGATCAGGGACGGGTGAATTGGTGTTGGTGATGACGAATGGAGCTGATGAAGGGGGGAATAAAGTTTATTGGAACTGCCGAGGATATTGGTGATGCTAAGAAGGGGAGGGCGATTATGTGTAGATTTAGGATTGCGGGGACGAGTCGCCGATGAGTCTATTGCTGGGTTTGGAATTGTGGGCTGATGATGGGCGGGCTGCTGGAGGTGTTATTTATGGAGGTGGGGGAGGATTTGGTAGTGGTTTGTATAGATTTAGTTTTGTTCCTGTAGTTTCGTAGCTGCCATATGATTAACTTCATGAAGTTATCCATAAAGCCACCGAACAATTCATGCACCGCCAAGTTCAAACCCCGCAGCCCCCTCCCAATACCCAAAAGTAATGAACCCCAAAGACTAGGAGAACCTCGAAAAGCAGTGGATTCACAAAACCCAGTGAGAGTTTTCACGCGAGTATCCACGGCGCCATATCAAGTGGGCCCAGGCATCTGCAGCACCATGCGGGATGTGAGCGGGATTTTCAGTTAATGCAGGATAAGAGAAGACATGTCAAGGGATTTTGATTTCGGGTCCGTCAAAGGAAGAGGGAATACAGGAAGAAGGTAAGATCGGGAAGTTTGCTACTTGATTGTTGGGTGGGTGGGTTGGCAGATTAGCGTGGGAAATTTGTCACGATCTGGTGGTGTGGTGGGTTAGTTTGATCGGTGAGGATGCAGGGGAGTGGATGGGGGTTTTGGTGAGGTTTTGTATGGATACAGGCTTGTTGTGTATGTATACACCGCTGGAACTGGGTCGACGACCGGCACTTGTATGTACGATACTGATCCGTTAGATCGGTGGCACGTCCATCGGCCCTTTTATCTTGCAAAGTTGATGGTGGTGATGAACTTGAACATGTGTTCATCAAACTTTATACGACTTGACATATGTGATTGGTTATGGTTCATCAAGTGTTAGATACCATCATCCTTCCGATATGTCACTTCCATTCCGCTGCCATCGCCACTTGGGTGTTATATTATCGATTTGTATAGGTAAAAAGTTTGCCACCGTGGGGGGAACCAGTGGCCGTCTCCATTTCTTTTCATGTATTCAAGAAATTCGATGTAAATACATACATACTATATTCTTAGTGTCTTGAAAATCCACCGAGAAAGATACCGATCATTGTCATTATGATAAGCGGTAACTGGGTCTCACACAGACTAACATGAAACTACAGAACTAAGGCAAAGAAGGAAGTCTCAAATGCCCATAATGAAAGCCGATCATATTCCTTTCACAAAAGCTCAATGCTCAAGAAGCAGCACACGGTGCCTTCACTATGCCCTCCTACTCGGCCTCGGAATATTCCAATCCGAATGTGCTCCGTGCCGTCGCTCGAATCATTCCCATATTTGGCAAATACACACGTCCGTTCACTCTTCGTCCGCACAGTTAAACTCGCCCGCATAAAGAAGGGCGACCATATGTACATACATACATACTTGTGTATATACATACATACTTGAACAAGCGCCAGGACGTGTTTGCTCGTATTTCATCTCGTACATATGTATGTACATACATACATTTGCACTTGATAGCTGTCATGAGATGGCAGGGCTCCACTCTACCACCTATAAAACTGCCTTCATGCATGCGGAATCTGGGGGGTCAGTACCTGGTTCATCGTAGCAGTGGACTCGATATATGTGGGGCTACATGCAGGAGTATCTATAGATTAGATTTATAGGCTTGGATGGCGCGATCTATGAACTTCGGAGAATTACTTGGGAGTGGGGTGGGATGGATGGATAGGCTTTGATTTATGGAATTCTGTAGAAGCTTTGGGGAGTGTCAGATTGGGAAGTTGGAGATTAGACTGGATGACTACCGGTTTTTGATGGTCGAGAACACTCTAGGGAAACATGAATCACATGCTAAGGCCATGCGCATATTGTAAATACACACACATGCATGCGTGGATACCGAATCATGTTGTAGATATGCATACAACATACATTCATGCTTGCCGAGTAGAATGCGCCGTCCACCTGCATATGAGATTTCGTAGTATTCCCGATCTAAAGTCACGGCCCCCGATCGCCTGTGATCCATCAGTTACCGACAGAAACATTGCCGGTAAATGAACGTCGATCAAATAGCCACATTAAGAGTCCATTGATTTGGCATGACCGGACACGGGCGAGAAGGAACGACATGTCCTGCACGGAAGTGGCATAGCAAGAACGTAAACCAGGGGATGGTCAAGAGCAACACACTGTCCTTTTCATAGGATAGGATATCTCAAGATGGACTGGTTGAAGTACATATGTGCATATATACCAAGTAGACTAGACGTAGCCAAGCTTACAGACGAAACTCGCCTTAATCGCCAAGATATCTTGCCTACAACTCCCAACATGCCAAGTAGAGTGCACGAGAATACGGGAATGACAGGATTGAGTGGGTCATTGGCGTTCCAGCTATCACGAGAATCAGTCTAAACCCCAATTCGGGACTTTCTGGATTGGCGGGAGTATCGTGGGAGTCGATTTGTCAATTGGTGCCAACCTAATCGGGGCTATCCCAGTCCTGAAGATTCTCTAGTGGCATTGTCAAGGTTAGTCTAGTCGTCTTTTTTTTTCAGCGCAGATTTTGAAAGGTTTGTCACATTTTTTCGCCTCTCTGGTTATCTGGGATGTGATGGGATGAGAAGGAGGAGAATCTGACGTGGGATTGGAACTGGACAGGGCAAGGTGACGGATCGGATGATGTCAGGACCTCGCCTTTTCTACTTGTTTGCCGCTTGGTCTTTCTCCTTCTGGTTTCCTTGAGAATTAAGACTGACACATGATTAATTCGGTCAACAAGGTTACCACACCGGCTGTCTGTTTCCGAGCCTATGTATCGACGCTATCAACCCAAGTGCTTCCTTCTAACCCATCGGCTTCATTATAGTCTTGTTGGAATCCGACTGGTAACAAATGGATGGGCATGCATCAGACCGATTATCTCTTAGTTAGCGCACACACTAGAAACTTGTCTTCACAAGCCTGGTTGCCTTTCTTTCCCCTTGCCTTGGCACCTGGTCCTTGGCCTTCCTGACAGCGCAATTTGCGTTGTCTATGCTTTTGAACGTGGCCTGGGTCGCTGGCTGGCTCATTCGGTCCTTCACTTTAAAGCTTGTTGATCGCAAATGCGGACCTTCGACTGAGCTTATTTATTATTCCGACAACTGCCTTGTCATTTAACCTGACTCAAACATCCCACCAAGACTAAAATACTTGATCAACTTTTACTCGAGTTTTACTTAAAGTTAAACTATCCGACACACACATAACTGAGTTGCACAAACAGCCACCGAATCTAGAAAGAGCCACAATCAACTGTTTTGTGTGACAAGAATCATTTGCGACGATACATACTTCTATCACCTGTTTTTACAACGAAACTCTGATCTATATCGATTCGAGCGTTTACTTTTCGTCGCTTGTCTGACGCCTTTATAACGAACCACTACATATCTGGAAGACCGACTCTTTTACCTTACCAAGCGACGCTCAGTGGGACGAGCGGGGTTCCGTCACCACCAGCCCTTCGGCGCCCGGACTTAGACGATGGACTACTTCATACAAGATGGCGAGCTCGTCTCGACCAAGAAGGGAATGCAGGTGACCAAGACAAAGCACAAGGGAATCCGCTTTGTCAACTCAGTAGTACCGACTGCTGAGTCGTCCAAGAAGGGCAAGGCCAAGGCGACTACGACATCGCCAGGAGGAGCATCACCAAGTTCTAACAGTAGTGGGAGTCGCACCAGTTCATCGCCTGAACTGGGGAATTCCCAAGCTTCTGGCGCTTTCTCCGTCTTTGCCCTTTCAGCATCCAAGATTACCGCGCAAGTACCGGTTCCGCCAACGATAGAAACGCAGCTAGCTATAGAGAATCCGGATCTTGAAGTCCCAAGTACCGCCGAGGCACGAGCGGCGAAGAAGAAGGTGCGCGAGGCGAAGAGGGCGGAAAATGGTCAGTTGGTGATTACTGGGAACAGTGGAGGGAAAAGCACGAAGAAGAAGACGGCGGCACATGGAGATCAGCAGATGGAAAAGTATCAGGGTTTTTCATCGTTCAGTGTTAACCTGCCGAATTCGTCACGGAATAATCCTGTTTTCCGGCGCAGTAAGAACGAGCCGTCAGATCAGGCGTATCAAAAGGTTCTTGAATCTTTGCTACAGGCACGACAACTGGATAATGTACAGCCATTCCCGGGAGCCAATAACTATCCACCAGGATACCCAACACCATCGGTATATCACGCGCAAGCATGGAGGTCATTACCTATCCACCTCAAGGCTAGCGACAACCACAAGATTCTTTTTCAGTTGTATCTTACAAGTATGCCTATTAGCATGTATCCGTTTGAAGAGTATCTCACGCATAACCCGATGCGAGTACCGGAATTCTTTGAGGATGTGGCTAAGGATTTGGGAAAGTTGCATACGGTGGTGATATCCAGTGTATTAGTTGAGATGCATTGTCGCGGGATGAACCCACCACAAGCACTGACGTCACTTTCTTTTTACTTGAGTCGGATGTGTGCGTTGGTTAGTGAAGGATTGAAAGAAGGAGATGAGGCGGCGATGAAGGCGAGACCGTATGTTTTGGAGTGTATTGCCTCTATGGCTATCATCGGGGTAAGTTGTGTTTTGACAGAGTATTGGATGGAATTGAGTACTAACCTGGTTCTTTATAGCGGTTTACGGGACACTACGATGATTGGCATATCCATATGAACGGATTGAAAAAGTTGGTCATGGCTCATGGTGGTATCAATGCAGAGACTATGAGCTGGTATTTGATTCACAAACTACGTCGGTAAGTCACATTATGTTCACATCTCATATATAACACCAACTAACATATACATCTCTAGTGCTGATGCCATGGGAGCCGCTACTACCGGCTACTCACCATATCTAGACTACCCCCGAATCTACCCCGACATATCTCAAATCCTCCTCCCAAGAACCATATCCTCCCTCCGCCTCATCACGCAAAAGACCCTCACCTCCGCCGGCATCCTACCCTGCGTAATCGCCTCAACCGAAGCCTGCGTCATCTTCGTCTCCACCGTGATGCTCGCCAAAAAGGCGCCCAGCCGAACAATCCTTTTCGATCCACACTCGTTCGTTGACGAGTGGTTCTACGTTCTTTATAATCTGGTTAAACACCCTCTTTCTCTCCGCGAACACTGCCAGTTTTCCCAGATTCAGGCCCTCGGGGGCGTTCCTACGCCGAAAGATGGATCGCCACGGCCGACGCCGTCTCCGCCTGCGCCGCCGGGTGAGGAATATCCTGAGCCGGGTCCTACCGCTGAGACTCCCTCTGCGCCACCGGCGTCTTTGATGCCAAATGAGCGTCTTGATATTATCTCTCCTACTATCCGATTGGGTTGTATTCTACTTCTCCATGAATTCCTCCCTGAACGTCCTCAGGCGCCTAATGCCCATGTTGTGGCTCTTTCATTATTACGTGGTCAACTTCAGGCCATTGTAACCCATATTAAAAGCCACGCATTTGGTTCTCGCCACTCAACTCCCTCGTCCGTCATTTCAGATCATACACCCCCTTTGATTCCTCTACCGGCGATCCCTGGACTTCCACCACTTAAACAGGCCCGGCCAATTCTCATCTGGGCTTGTATCATCGGGTACATCTACACGTATCGTTTCCCACTTGCTGGCTATGACCCATCATTCAAGCCACTTCCGGAAAGAGCTGTCTTTTGCGAGTGTATATACCTCTTATTCCCGGACTCTCGGGAACTTCCGAGTTGGGAGGATGCTGAGATGTCGCGGTTGTTGGATTGGACGACTATTTCGCATTCACGGTTACCGAAGACTTCGGATGAGTGGGTGGGTCATATGAGACGGGAGTATCTTGCTTCTCTGGCTGGATTGTCACCTGGTCCTGAAGGGTCGCTTCCTTTGAGGTAGATGTGAAATGTTTGTACCTATGTATGTAGCTATGACTGTAATGTTTAAATGAAGATATTTTCATATTTCGGTGTATACATTTATGTGACGTCATGGGTTGTATATAGTAGGGTTACGCGTGACCCTGGTCGCGTCGAAAGACGGTGAAATGTGACATGTTTGCAACTTGAGTATCGTGTGTTGTGTCTTGACTATCTTCATTGACGTCATATACACCCGTCAACATAACAACCATGACAAACTTTCACCCCTATTACCCGACAGACGTGTACATTCAACACTATGAGCCCAACAAAACGCCCCTATCCAATCTATTCCTCAGTTTCGGACTCTTGATAGGATGGTTCCTCATGATGTGCATTCTCTGGGCGCAGCAGAAAAACCCCCGGTTAAGCTGGGGTGACAACTTTGCAGTCGGGTGGTTCGCTCTCTGTGCCTTCTTACATTGTTTCTTTGAAAGTTACTACGTCTTAACCTATGATGATATTGCCGGTCGTCAATCCCTTTTTGCCCAGCTATGGAAGGAATATGCCCTGTCTGACTCTCGGTATCTGACGGGTGATCCTTTTGTGTTGACGATTGAGGCTGTTACTTGTGTAAGTTAGATGGACGGGTTTTATGTTGTAATGGGGGGTTAACTGTGGATGTGTAGGTTATCTGGGGACCTCTTAGTCTTTTGAGTGTTTATCTCATTGCTACGGAGTCACCGCTTCGTCCGTTGGTTACTGCGATTGTCTCGGTTGGACATTTGTATGGGGTTATCCTGTATTATATGACTTGTATTATGGAGCTTGCCTTGGAGGGAAAGAGTCATAGTAGACCTGAAGCATTGTACTTTTGGGTGTATTTCGTGGCATTTAACTTTCCTTGGGTTGCTGTTCCTATTGGTAAGATGAAAGTTTTGAAAATGTTGAAGGATGACGTTAACTAACATGGTGTGTAGCATTCATCTGGCGGGCCGCAATTGACTTGCTAGCCGGGGCTGGGACGTCCAAAGGTGCCATTTCTGGAGTAACGGAAGAGAAGAAGGAACTGTAATCTTACCTGGATATTACAAGTCACATAGGAACACATTAACCAACACAATAGATCAAAATATATCTATATCTGTACATTGAAACAAGTATCTAAATAAGTAAACACGAAACTTTTACAAAGAACCCCAGCCAAATATCCAACATAGTACAAGAGAAAAAATACACAACCCTCACACAAACGCAACCCGCCTCATCGGCAACACGAAACTTCCCAACGGTGGCCTTGGAGGTAATAACTCACCAACCCACTTCTCTGAAATCGGGGGCGGCGGAGGAGATTGTCCGTCTACTGGTGGTGGCGGAGGAGTTCGCCAGACAACATATAGTTTGTCGTCGGATGTTTCCGCTTGCCATGTGGGGAGGTCGTTTATTGTGGGGTCTTGTATAGAGCGGAGGATTTGGCCATGTAGGTTGATATGTGCGGCTAACAAAGTCGGTGCAGTTGTTGTATAGAGTATTAGTCCCATTGTGGAAAGGATCGAAACCATAGAACGGTTGTTTAGAGATTGTACCTCCGTGTGAATGTGGACAGGACCGTGAAGCACATTACAGTTATCTATTGTGAAATAGTTAATACCAATCCAATGAAACCCAGATACAAGGGCCAACATACTTATAATAACTTCGACCAGAGTACCCATGGTTTCCGCATCACTACGTCCCCTCAAAACGGAGACATCCCGACAATCCAAGATCGAAACCCTCATTATATCGACGCGTGTGTAAATCCAAGAAAAAATGAAAAAAATAGAGAAAAGACAAAAAAAGACAAGTAGACCACGTCAGCGTTCCACCAGGTTTGAGCCGCTGGTTTCTGCCTTTATATCAAAGATGTCAGTAGTCACGGGGTGTCCGCGTGAAGTCCACGAGGAAATCGATTTGTTTGATGCATTTGTCGCGCCTTGATTCAGAGAACTTGGCTTTCAACTTATATCAAAACAGGGCTTGGAATGTAAGCAAGGACCAGGTCGGTGTTACTTTGCCGTCCGACTAGATGTATGTATGTACATACATACATATGTACATATAAATGTGCATATAGGTGTACCTGATAAAGAGAACCCCAACACCGGAATTTCCACTTATAGGTAATGCCCCAGTAGGTAGGTCATGAGACCAAGCTGAGTACTTTTGTGTAAATCTCAAGATCCAAGTCATACACTCCCATCATACATTCCAAATCTCCAAACTGCAAAAAAGTATGCAACCCTCTACATCAAATCCATTCATCCATCCCCAAAAAACAAGGCGTCCTCGCCACAACAAATCCAACAAAACGAAGAATGGACGAACATGTGCCTGTGCCAACTCAATTGTCTGTTTGCAGCGTACATATGTATGCACACATGTCCAAAACCAACCTGGCCACCAAGTAAATACAGGGCGACTCTTTGTCCAACACACACACCAACCCCGTTTATTTCAGCCTCAATAATCACTTTACCACGTCACATTGTTCCTTCCTATAGTATCTTGACATATTTCACTCGCGGAGTTTATTGAATCACGGGATCCTCCGCCCGCCTTGTCGCTACCAAGTATGTATGTACATATGTACCAAAATTTCCATGGACACTGTTAATTCCCCTTCCGTGTGTGGTGACACACCCGAGCGATCCCATGACGTATTACATCTTTGAATCGTAGACCATATCGGCGACCTGCACATATGTCATGTACATACATACTTCACAAACAAATAACATAGTCTCGAAAATTATTTTCCCAGAAAAAGCAACATAAACCCCATCTATTATCTACACAAAGCCGCCTTAGAAAACACACAAGTCCCTAAAAACTCAATCCTTAAACTCGACCTGCAGTCTTTCCAATCTCCCGGTAACAGCCTCAATAAGCGCCGTTTCCCGACCAAGCATGGTCTTTACTTGTTGAAGTCTGGTCTTTCTCAGTTCCGAAGGAATACGTAACTCAGGGGTGCCGCTTCTGCTAACATCGACAACTGAAGATCCCAAGCTCGAAACACCAGGCGACAAACCCCGCACGCTGCCCGCCGAACCGTTGATACCCAGGTGCGCATTACCGGCAACAGAAGCAACAGCGCGGGCATCACGAGACTCAGCTTCGACAATGAGTGACTGAGCCTCTGTCTTGAGTTCCTTAGCCAAATTAATGACAGTATCAAACCGCTGCCAAGGCTCTGACACACGAGTAGTCGTCTTGCGAGGCGTTGAAGCCGTCATTGGAATGACAGCAGACTGGGTCTTCTCCGCTTCTGGGCCCATGATGCGGACATCGAGGGCACTAACCTCCTCCACAAACGCGCGCTCCTTGTTACTGAGTTCTCTGCGCGAAGCACTGGCAGCATCTCTCCGAAGGGCATCAAGTCTCTCAGCCAACCGCTTCTGGCGAGAAGAAGCCTGGGTCACACGAGCTTCAATACGGACCTTGTCACTACCTTCATCACCGCCCACGATTTTATCGATACGGGCCTTGATTTCAGCAGCCTTAGCGAGTTGATCACGCATCTCAGCATGCATACGATCACACTTGAGGAAAAGTTCCGAAGCTGCAAGACCAAGCTGATGAGTCTCATCACTCAGGACTTTGTGAACATCCGTCAGAACATGGAGGGTCAAAGGACTAAGCTGAATTTCGTTGAAGATAGAAACGCGCTGTTGGGAGCCCTTGAGACGCTCCAGGAAAACGGGTAGCATGGATGGTTGTCCAAATGCGATCGAAGGAGCATATGCCGGACGAGGCTCGTAGCTAAACAAGGGACGAGGCGACGAGGCGACAATGCTATCTTCAACCTCGGGTGACTCTTGGCGAATATCAGCAAACTCTTCCTCGGGAAGATCAAACAGAAGAACAACTGGCTTGAAGCAAGACATCGAAATAATACCATAGCCAATATCAGCATCGTTAATTGCGACACAAGCGGGCATTTGACCACCGCCCTGCCATTCAGTGGAAACGTAGAGACGGTCACGCTCAGCAGACTTGTTGACCAACTGGCCAATACGGAATTCGGAACCATTGAGGGTAGTGCCTTGAAGTTCACTCTCCATCATAAACACCCAATTGGCCAAAGAAAATGACGTAATGCCAACGTTGTGAGTGACGTAGAAGCTGTACTTGGACATGACATCAGTACTGAACATGGGCCAGCTCTCGGGGCTCGAGTCAGCAGTACCCATGCTATCCATAGCCTGATAAAGAAGTAACTCGGGCTGAGGTAGATCCGAAACAAGATGTCCAATACGAGACTTGCTCTTAGGCGGGAGCCACTGGGCCTCGACGCCCTCAATATCCAGGCAGACCTTGACCTGTCCACCGGTGCTGAGAAGACAGATGATAGATGTGGAGAGACCCTCGTACTCAGAGCCCTCAGGAAGTAGGTCAACTTCCTCACCAAACATCAAGTCTTCGCTCTCAATTCTGGGACCAATTACAAGAATATCAGTGTAGGTGCTATCCATCTCATCTTCATCTTCCAGGTCTGCAATAATCTCAAAGGGTCCCTGCAGACGAGGGCATGCGCCAGGCTTAGCAGGTCTAGCAAATACCTCAATAGGGGGTTCACCGGGAGCTCCTTCTAAGATTGAAGGCTCCTGGCTGTCAATGGACGCCATCCAAGCCATCTGCTGCTTGGCCAGAAGTCTCTCGTGCTCCGAAGCCTCTTCATCAGCTTCAACCGAGGCCAACCTGTCGACAACAGCAACAGAAAGAGATGGAATAAGAGATGGGGGGGCAGACCACTTGGACGGAAGCAACGGGCAAAGCGCATACACATCGCCCTCTCTCATGCTGACCCAAAGGGTGAACGGCGACCAACCACCACTAGCGCGCGACGCGAAACAAGCCGAAGCAACCTCCATCTCAATAGAATCAGGAGAAAACCCGGTATTTGTAGCGTTCGAAGAAGAAAAGTTCTGGTCGAGGGTAATACCATCAGCCAACTTCTTCAAATCGATATCTAAAGTGGGCTGGTCGAAAGACCAACGGTCCGAGAGGGAAAGCTCCCAAACACGGACGATGGCATCTTCAGTGACGGTCACAACACAACCACCATCTACACCCAGAGGGTGCCAGAGAACCGAAGCAATGGCTGTCTTGGAGGTGACATGTGTGGTGGGGCCAAGAGTCCAAATCTTGGGCTTGATCGGACTGGTATCTTCGGACGTCAGGTGAGATGAGTCGGGAATTACCATAATGTGGCAAGTGTGGGTAGTAACAACAGCCAAATACTTGCCGTTAGGAGACAAGATGAGCTGGCGAATGTTGTCGATAACTGGGGCTTTGATGGTCTATACTAAGGTTAGGATTACAATTTACTATTATACGATGGCCATGTACAAAACATACTCTGTAGCCCTTGCCAGTGAACTCCGGGCCATTGCTTCTCGGGAAAACATCCTCCGACTCCTCAATCTTGACTGAACAGCTGCGTCTAGACCTCGCTCTCTGGAAGTCTTGAGTCTCGTGCATGTCCTTCATGTAAGCCATATCACCCCAACGGATCTCCCTTCCAACAGCGACAAAGAGCTCAGTACCTCTCCGCGCAATAGTCCGGCGGGGACCACTCTGGGGCTTACGGTTACTCTTTTTCTTAGTAACGTATGTAGGTCCGACATCTTGAGCAGCAGCGAAGAGCGCGCTACCGGGGCCCGTAGCCAGGTATGACGGCGTGTAAGCCTTTACTTTAGGCATTGTGATGATTTTTGTCGATTTTCGTGTAGCAAACTGATGTTTCTGTGTTGGCGAATTGGTAGCAAACCGTCGCTAATGTCGTCGGTATGAGTTGAGGTCGATAGAAGGTTTGCGACAATGATCGGTAGACGGCCGGGTTGAAGTCGAGATATCAAAGCGAACGAAAATACTGCCGTGACAATAGCTCGCGTCCAAGGGAATGAACCGAGCGAACAATAACAAATGAACAACAGGCAGCTCTAGTTGATACTAGAAGTCGATAAAAACTATGCTAGCCTGCTCCAATGATGAAGCTTGTGTGATCAAAGAAGTTCCAGAAAAAAAAAAGCAAACGTCAAGACCTGATGTGGAAAGCTCCACGCTAAGCTGACCCTAGCACTTTGCAGCTATAGGCGGTATAAAATCCAATGATGCTCTGATTGATCCAAAAACCCAGGTGAACACAATTTACCCGTGGATAAACCGCCTGGAAAACGCGACTGTTTCCATAGCAAATGCGCACTATGCGATGCGCCAAAAAGGTAAAGTCAACTAAACCTTGCAAGGAAGTGATGCTTGCTACATTATAGGTAACTGCCCTTCCAGTTGACTTTGATATCTTCGAAACGTCTTTACCCATTCGGAAATCACTATCTTTATCATCCATTGACACAATTCAGAATGGCTGTCACCCGTAGTACTGTCGAGAGATTAGACCAGCCTAGTGCTTACTATTTGAGTGAGGTTAGTTCGAAATAGGTTGCGCATGCGACGGCGCATACAATTTGGTGTTCACAGAAAGTATACTAACATATTATATACGTAGTCGAAAAAGAGACATCGCCGTGGCGATCGCGATAGCCCCGAAGTTAAGGGACCAGTAGAGGATCCTCTCGCCAATTCTACCACTCTCTACGTTGGTAACCTGTGAGCTTAACCGCCCAATTTCATACAGACTACCCGAATCGATTCCACTAACACTCTCGTGTCCATAGTTCCTTTTACACTACTGAAGAACAGGTCTACGAACTTTTTTCGAAATGCGGTGAAATCAAGCGTATCGTAATGGGTCTTGATCGCTTCAAGAAGACCCCTTGTGGTTTCTGCTTTGTCGAATATCATACCCACGATGATGCTCTTGACTGCATGAAATATGTTGGTGGCACTAAACTCGATGAGCGTATTATTCGTTGTGACTTAGATCCAGGATTCGAAGAGGGTCGTCAGTTCGGCCGTGGAAAGTCGGGTGGCCAAGTTCGTGATGAGTATCGCGAGGACTTCGATGAGGGTCGCGGTGGCCTGGGAAGATCACTTCAGTCTGAGAGAATGCGGGATCACGAGCGGAGAACACGGGAATCAGAACAGGAGTACGACTCGAAGTACCAGCGGTAGAGAAGGATGACATTCATTTAGCAGTTGGAATGAGGGATTGGCATGTTATAAATTGATGAATCTATCTAGAGTTCCTATTTCCTTTAACCCTGAGTCAAGAAAAAGATGCAAGGCGTCGTTGGGTCGACGGGGAGCCCGCTAGCAAAAATATCAGTGGCCGGATCACACTTGAGCGAACCGATGGTCATCATAGTCCGATCAAGCTTATAAACGTTGACTAACTTCTCCATAAGCTTGGTGGCAAAAAAACTGTCTTTATCGACCATGGTCACCATAGTCCAATCGTTGGGACCACGCTGGTCGCAAACCGCAGCGATTCCAGTATCCTCGGCAAATGGGACACAGGACTCTTTGTCACTGTTAAGAGGGTTGCTACTTTGACCAACCACCAAGTGAACACCAGATGCGCGCAGAATGGCACCGATACTGTAAAGACGGAGAGAATCAAGGACGGTCTTTTGAACATCATCTTGAGTAACATTCTGAGCATTTCCCATGAAGGTGCCTTCCGCCAGAACACCAGCAATTCCATTAGTAGCAGTGATAGGGGCGTCAATGAGGGAGTTGAATGTGGCCGAGATTTGTTGCTGGTAAGCAGTGACAATCTTAGCCATGGAAGTAGATACATCAGACCAAGCAACAAATGTATCAACCGTGGGGGGCTTAATCAAAGTGTTGAGGAAGGTGAGACCCTTGCTGGCACCACTAGTGACAGTACCAACACCACCGGTAGCCGGCACAACACTCAAAACCATAGAGAACACTTTGATGAAATCCTTGAGTGGGGTGATCTCATCATTAGGCTTAGGCCAAAGATCCCGGACCAAACCAGGCAACTCCAGTCCAATGATAGAGGCAGCAAAGTTGACGGCAGTGTTAACGGAATTCATGTAAGAGTTCCAGTTTTGTATGGCCAGTAAGGCATACCAGCCGGGAGTATCAACAGGAAGGCAGGGCTGACCAGCATTACAGAATTGATCCAATCCACAAAAGAAGTTGGGGGCTCCAAGGGAAGCAGAAAACTCTTGGATGTTATTGCTCGGCTTTTCGGTAACGTTGGCCTTGACCCAGTCGACAATGAACTTGTCCATGTTCTCCTTCTTCCAGGTGTCTGGAGTGAGGTCAGCAATCTGGCACTCTTCCGTTGGGGTGCTGGTAGGAGCAGTAGAGGCCGGGTTAGAAGAGACCGGGGCAGTGGAGGCTGGGGCCGAGGAGGCAGGCTTGGAAGTAGCCGGGGCAGATGAAGCTGGGGCAGATGAAGCCGGAGCCGAGGAGGCAGGCTTGGAAGACGCCGGAGCAGAGGATGCTGGGGCAGAAGAAGCTGGGGCCGATGAGGCGGGTTTGGAAGAAGCCGGAGCAGATGAAGCTGGTGCCGATGAGGCAGGCTTGGAAGAAGCTGGAGCAGATGAAGCTGGTGCCGATGAGGCCGGGGCCGACGAGGCGGGCTTGGAAGAAGCCGGAGCAGATGAAGCTGGTGCCGACGAGGCAGGCTTGGAAGAAGCTGGAGCAGATGAAACTGGGGCCGACGAGGCGGGCTTGGAAGACGCCGGAGCAGAGGAGGCTGGGGCAGATGAAGCTGCCGTTGAGGAAGCAGGCTTCGACGTAGTAGCCTGACGTCTCAACATCACCTGGTCCAAATTCTGAAGGGCCGGAGTCTGGGTAGGCCGGACAGTGGCTACTGCCTCATCATCAGCTCTAGCAAGAATAGGACCAGCGGAGACGAGACTGAGGCCACTCAGGGCGGCGATGAAGGTTGAAGAACGCATGTTGAAGTTGAGTTGGAGGTAATAAAAATGCAGTGAATGAGCGTTAAAAATAATGAAGTCAATGTCAAATGGAATAGGTAATGAATAATAGTCGAATCCGAACCAGCCGGTGTGTTGAGGAAAGAATGCAAGAATGAAAAGGCCGGATACGGCAGTGGTGGTAATGCAGTTGATGATGATAACGAAAGTCTTTTCTGTTCAATATGGGACGGCGGGCTTCTTCCTTATATAGACGGAACTCCCTCTTCAATGTTGGTACCCGATGAAAGCCCGCTGAACCACCCACACCCCCAACCCAGTCTCTATTTTAGACACTATCACACTATGTGATCGGACTGTGGCCAAAATGCCGAACCACACTGCCTAAACCCTTGGTTCATGCTCCTGGCTACTCGATACCATTTGCTGCTTCAAACAGCACGTTCCCACCCAGCAGCAGATCTAAACACGGGGTGATACGAACCCCGCCTCCGGGGTTTATATCGTCCCATGCCCATCCCGGCTATTTCGAGATCCAGGCAAACCCGATTCAGGGGTTTTCAGGTCCGTACATGTGTTAACCTATGCCATGTTTGGTAGATACACTTGGCGGCTTCTACATTCAGAACCAGTACCCGGTGCCTCTTTCACATGGAGCACTGTAGCTATCATTCGTTATGATCTTTTGTATCACGAGAATCTATAGCAAAGCTTAAATGTCTCGTTTCTTTTTAACGGGGCCGTATGTTCAGACCTCGTAGTTCTACAACATGGCCAACAATAAGAAATATATTTATAGCTTCTACTATATGGACTACAGCATACAGTTATCATTCCTGCTGCTAATCTTGTCCAAATAAACTTAAGGTTTGTTGCTGATGCGCATTGACGTCGTTCCTCGTCCAGAGATTCTCCTGGAACCACCAAAACGTGTGCTCGATCTTGTTTCACGGCCCGGAATAGTGCACGGCTCCAAGAAAGTTAAAGAATTGCTCGACAGATGTTAGCTAGATCGGCCATCTGGAAAATTGTAACACACCACAAGAATGTACAGTTCCTCTTTCAGCCACACAGACCATCCAACAACACACTAATTTGGACTGCTCGTCTGTATCAGAAACGCTTCCTACTTGCTCGATTTTCCAAAAATGGTAATTATTTTAACCCCTACCCAGTTTATGCGCGACGCCGCCAAGTTAGCTAGCCTGATACTTGTGTTTTTCGGCCGGCAATCGGAAACTACGGAAATGAATATCCCGCGTACCAAGTGAGAATGGCCCGCCCTAGACAAAAATGGAATTGGAATTAAAAAGGCAATTAGGTCGTCACTCAAGAGGGCCCCAGGTCCAGATGGGCGATTCTTTGCCATCATACATAAAGCATATCGATTCACACCATCAATATTCAACCTCATGCACCAAGAAAGTTTCCACATTGGGAATACATCCTGATTCCCGGAAGCAAGGTATCGGAGTTATATCGTAAAAGCCAGGAAAGAAAGACTACTCCAAGGTCAAATCCTACCGAGTCATCTCCCTTTTTTACTACCTTGGCAAGGTAATGGAAAAGATATCTGCTTCGAGGTCAAGTTACCTCGGCATACTTGACAACAAACTGCTGGACATATCACAGCTAGGCAGCCAGAAATAGCTGTCTACTGTTGATGCGCTGATGCCCCTTAAAGACCAAGATGAACGGTGGAAGGCCAGAGGGCTTCAAACAGTGTTCTTCTCATGGATATTAAGGGCCCATTCGACCACACCCACAATGATAAATTGCTGCATAGCATGAAAGAGCTCGGTCTACCAGACAACCTTACCCAGTGGGTAGAGTCATTTTGTCCACTCGAATCGTCTTACTCAGTTTTGAAGGATAGCAAAGTGCCGTTCAACATGTTAGGGTAGAAACACCGCAAGGAAACCCTATATCGCCTATATCATTTGTTGTTTTTGGTCTACGCAAGAACAATTGTCAGCCTCTGCCCTGTCTGATGGCTGCTCACTAAGTGGTCGTTCTCACTGTATACGGAATTGCCTCCTATATAGTCTCTGATACAACAGCACTAGTAACAAAGTGCAAAGGTACCAATTCTTTTGGCGCAGTGGTATGCTAATGCCTCCCAGTCCGTCAACAATAAATGTGTAGTGTGCCCCAGTTAAACATCTCCAACTAAGCTACGTTGACGACTTTTGTATCACGGTGACATCCAAACTCCTAGCAAGAAATTACAAGGCCCTAAAAGACATAATGCTAGACCTCAAAGCCCAGGCAAAAGAGAATGGCATCATATTTTGAAGACGAAAAAACTGAACTCATCCATCTCACGAGATCAAAGGATTGGGAGATGTCTACAGTGCAAGCTGGGGACACAAGCGTATATCCTGAGACAGTAATGAGATGGCTGGGTTTCTTCCTTGGCCAACGAATGCGATTCCCAGAGCATGTTCACGAGGTAGTAAGTAAAGCCGCAAAGGCCTTTATGGCCATCTCTAAACCCCCTAAAATTGGAAGAGGTGTACCGTCCCGCACAGCCAAGATCCTATATAACTGCTCCGTAGCTCCAACCGTCAAATACGGAGCAATTGCAAGGAAAAAGGGACAAATGCCGATAGTTTAGCAAATCAAAGCCATGCAATGGGTGTAAAATCTTGGTCTTAAAGCAATACTAGGTGCTTTCCAAGGCTCTTGCGTTCATGCTATGCGAATTGAAGCTGGACCACTCTCAATTGAGGTCGAGATAAAGATGGCAAAAAGAAAATGCGCTATCAGAGTCCTCAGCTTTCCGGAGTATCACCCCGTACGACAAATACCCTCGAGAGAAATCGAAGGATTAGAATCGGGGAAAACCTTTGCAGATCTGGTTGAATATCAGGTAGACCCAAGACACACAAGTCTGCCACAGGTGTTTCTCAATGCTATAGAATTCATTGCAACTTGGGGTATGGATAGATCTAGAGTGAAGCGGTTTACCCCGTGGCAAACTCCATTAGATCTAACCATACAGATCCAGCGCGGAACAAAAGAAGAAGTGGCCACAAGGCACCCAAGTTTAGTGGAACTACTGGAACGGGAGGGTGGGCAGATCGTCTACACAGACGGTTGCCAGGAAAGTGACAAAAGCTCGTGGGCTTTCTTCCACCGCAACCCAGGCATGACCACTAGTAGTGCCTTGGGAAGCCATGTAGAGATCGCCTATTGTGAATTCTGGGCAACCATCCAAGCAGTTCTCTTTTTACAAACAACTCAAGGCAACAAGTTCATTTTTGTCGATTCGCAAGCGGTGATTCAAAGATTCCGCGGCATCAGCTACTACTCTCAAGTACTGAGATTGCTACAAAACCAAAGACTTGATAATTATATGGTGTTCAGGTCGTAGTGGCGTCGAAGGGAACGAGAAGGTGGACTTGATGGCCAAAGATAACTTGTTGAAAATACCACCAGATGGGGGCTTCACCTCTTTAAGCCATGTAAAGCGTTTCGTGAGGGGGCAGACAATCAAGGAGTGGGATGCCCTACTCGACAACAACTGGCAAGAAGCTGTCGGCAAACATTACTCCGCGATAGTGCGGACCCGGCCAAAGTAGAGCACCAAGGGCAAGGAGGCTCTGGCTATCCTTATCAAAGATACATGACTTGGAACGAAGCAGTGGATCGAGGGGCGGGGTTGAGAGCTAGATGAGGAAATGAAGTGGGTGCGGGTGCGTTGTCCGGAGGAAGTCTGGGCGCAAGTGGGTGCCCTGAGGGCGGTCTGCGAGGTGCGGGAGAAGTTGAAGGAGCTGTCATTGGGGGCATAAGAGGAACGGGGAGAGGGGGACATGAGGAGAAAGACAGAGCGATGGTGAGACGCGAATTTCTTTTAGTTTTGTTTTGTTTATGCTGTGGTTACCATGAATAACTATCTCGTCATAAGCTTTGGCTGGCATGAGAGTAATGACAAAAAAAGAATATCCCGGGATTCACAGTCTATCCGTCAAACGTTTGGGTGTTCATGATTCCAAATATTGGCAACAAAAACATATAGATGTGTACATTCATCGAAAACACGGCTAAAAGGTTACACATGTAGGAAGTTAATATGTTAGTCGTCTATTTTTGTGATACTATCTACACTTTTTGAATTTATCCTTGGGTGAGGAGAATAATCAATAGATAGAATGTTGATGATGAGATTGAGAACTATGTATATGAATCGAAACGTCGGAATCTTCACGTATACTTATAGATTACGGACATCCGTGTAGTGATACCTACCCGGATTCTTCGGGCAAGAATACGTCCGATTGTATGCTATCTGACGGACATCGGCAAGAGTTTAGATGTGGTAACGCATGACTTGATGTACACATGTCCCACATACCGGAACACATCACTTCATTCTTGTGAATTATGAATGCAGACCTCTTATAACCTTGGCGTTCTGGCTAGGCATGCTCTCTACAGTGATAGGCTTGTACCGACCGACTTGCATTCATGTACATGCTTTTTGCCAAACTTAATTACAGATGCCCTTCTTCGGGAGTTTCACTAGCACACCAACGGATCTACGGAAACTTATGCGCTTGCGCCGTATGAAATTGAGTTCGCATTGCCATATACAATAACGACAACACCTCTAATCATTCGACTAACTGGTGGTGTGAGAACATCCAAGCCAATTCGTCGATAGCAATGTTTCTTGACATCAGTTGATATCGTGCGGTAACCTCCCAGCATCTCGTGATCTTAACTCCCACCTACATATATATAGTCAAAAACCTTCGAGATGTTATATATAAATTGCCTGACTCAGATGTCGTTCACGCCTCGCTGTCATCGAGCATTATTCACTTTCTCAGAAGTCGCGTACATTTTTTATCACCCAGGGCGATCCCCAAGTTCGTTGGGTCATAAACGCGGGACATCTACGGCAATTCTTCAACGCCACAACTCTAACAACACATGCACGGGCCCGACTCAAATCAACCGAGGTATCTCGTGGTCTCAATAACCGTAAAACGACCCTCAAAGCACTGGTCTATCTCACAACCTAGCTAAAGATGTGCATAGTAGGAAAACAATCTGGTTCGACGTCGATCTCGTGTGGCTCATACATAACAGATCAAACATGTGAATTGATGCCCCCAACTCAACATGTCGCCATATAGTCTTGGCAAGTTTCATAGCCATGTATGGCTTCACCGCAATGATGACATTTCATTAGTGCCAACCTATTACTACTTAGGATCTTTTGAGTTGGGTTTGTTCGGCCCTTACCGAGAATTAGATCGAGTTTAACATGTAACCTTATTACAATCCTGGCTTGCCACATGTGAGGATAGCAGGTACGGTTCCTTCCAGTATTATTAGGGTATACAAGGGTACATGGTGGTAAACAAAACCGTCGGCCTTCTGCCATCGGTCTATCCATTACTATAATGATCATACAAGCTGGCTTTACCTAATACTCTACTACAATATATTATCTATGTCAACCGGATTACCATAGCCTATCTCCAGGATACGGTAAACCATGACTCCTTCCATGGTACCTCACAGCTTCACTGTTGTCTAGCGATTCGGTCATTTTTAGGGTTAAGGCTTTGAACCAAGGCGTCAAAATGTCTAAAAGCACATGGTATGACATTCTGGATAGAATAGCCGAGCTACGATCTGCAAACATGGTGTATATAGATATATGGACCCAGAAAATCGTAAGGTGGGTTCATACAGATAGAACCATGGAGAACCATCCGGGCCAACAGACACCTTTTTCATGCGAACTGGGTTCGTTACAATTCCTGGCATCTAGCGCGCGGGAAATGACCTTTCAATAACATAAAACTCAACAGTTTGTAGCTGTATACATGCACATGCATTCACAATGTAAATACGGAACCACGCATTTGCGGAGCTCCGCAACGTTTTATCAAAGTCGCCACCAGGATCCCGTAAATGTGACGAACTGGGCCCCACCTTAACCAGCGGCCGAGTCACGTGAATATGACGGCTCCGCAAGGTGGGGTTATTGCATCGCCACTACCTTCTATTGAGTTTCTAGTTCTCCAAAAAAGCTCCCCACTTGATTTCTCTCTTGTCTCAACTCCAACAACTACAGTTCACTTACACACGATGTCCTCCAAACATTTCGTCAACGACCCGACCTATTTGGTCAACTCCGCTCTCCATAGCTTAACCCTTACCAACCCCGCCGTGGCTCTTGACCCCGCGCACAAGATCGTTTATGTGCGGCCATCTTCGGCGGCGAAGCCTCAGGTCTCCGTGATTAGCGGTGGTGGTTCAGGCCATGAACCTAGCTTCGCCGGTATGGTGGGTCCGGGTATGTTGACTGCTGCCGTGGCCGGGACTATCTTTGCATCCCCCTCGACTGAGCAGATTCGGACAGCGATTCAGGGAAGGGTGAATGGCGAGAAGGGTGTATTGGTTACGATCATGAACTACACTGGTGATGTCATGAACTTTGCTGTTGCGGTTGAAAAAGCGCGTGCTGCGGGTATTGATGTCGACATGGTTGTTGTGGGTGACGATGTTGGCGTCGGAAGAGAAAAGAGTGGAAAGGTTGGCCGCCGCGGTATTGCTGGAACTGTTCTTGTTCACAAGATATCCGGCGCTCTTGCTGCCACCGGTGTGCCTCTTGCGGATGTCGCTCGTGTAGCCCGGTTGACTGCTGATAACCTTGTCACTGTCGGTGCTAGTCTCGACCATGTGCATGTTCCCGGACGTGCATCTGAGGCCGAAGGCGATTCTTTGGCTGCGGGCGAGATTGAGCTCGGTATGGGTATTCACAATGAGGCAGGTAGCGGACGTATCACAGCTAAGTTACCTGAATTGGTAACTGAGATGTTGAGACAGCTCCTGGACCAGACTGACAAGGACCGGGCGTTTGTCAAGGTTGATTCAGAAGAAGTTGTACTGATGGTGAACAACTTGGGTGGTGTGAGTGTCCTTGAACTGGGTGCTATCACTAGTGAGGTTGTCAAACAACTGGCGGGCACACACAATATCAAGCCAGTGCGAATTTTGAGTGGCACTTACATGACCAGTCTTAACGGCATGGGGTTCAGCATCACTCTTTTGAACACTGTTCCCACCGGAATCTCTGGCCAGTCTATGATCACTCTCTTAGACGCTCCCTGCCAGGTTAATGGCTGGACTCCCCCTGTTAGTCCCGAGATTTGGAACTCGAACAACACGGCTGTATATGATGTCTCCCTCGAGTCTAAGACGTCAGATATCAAGCCATCCGGTGTAACTATCGACACTGCCGTGGTAAAGACGGCTTTGGAAAATGCTTTACACAAGGTTATCGAAGCCGAGCCTGAAGTAACCAAGTATGACACTATTGTGGGCGATGGTGACTGTGGAACGGGTCTTAAGCGTGGTGCCGAAGGTAAGTCGTCATATTCACCAATCACTCTATCACTCATCTAACACAATATTAGCTGTTCTCGATCATCTGGCATCGACCCCTCTCACTGGCGACATTGTTTTGGACCTTGCTTCTATTGTCCCAGTGGTAGAAAACACTATGGACGGCACTTCAGGTGCTCTATTCGCCATCTTCCTTAACGCCCTCACCGCTGCTTTGCGCACCCAGCCTGCCGGACCCGCCGACAATAAGGTGTGGGGTACTGCGCTCAAGACGGCCCTGCAAGCTTTGTCCAAATATACACCAGCTCGTCCGGGCGATCGTACTCTGGTGGATGCGTTGCAACCGTTTGTCGATAGTGTTGCTACAGGCGGGTTGAAAGGGGCTGCAGAGGCGGCAAGAAAGGGAGCCGAGGGCACAAAGGGTATGAAGCCCGGATTGGGCAGAGCTGTGTACGTAGGCGGTGATGGTTATGACCGGGTTCCGGACCCCGGCGCCTATGGTCTGTCCTGCTTCTTCCTTGGCTTGGCTGGTTTGTCTCAGTAGAAATTCACATTTACGAGTCACATGATATTGAAATAATTTTTTATGAACAAGCAGAAAAGCAAACTCGCATGTCCCGTCAATGAATTGCAGCAAAATGTAAACAAGCGATCAAGAAATAGACAAACATAAACGTAAAAAAGAAAACAGGTCCAATCGGCATGTCGGCTTTACCTTAGGCCGCATATGCGGACCTCATATCCGGCGTTTATTCCTTAATCCATCATGGACATAGGATAGAGTCAAAACATTAAGACCAGACATGCCGTAGTAGAAAGCCGCAGCCTCTCCATTTTCCATTAGTGGCCCCCAAGAGTCGTAAAGGAGGCTGTCAACACGTGTAAACCCGGAACGTAATAAAACATATGCTTCCTCTAACTCAACAGCACCATGATGACACTGTCACCGCGCAAGAACCTATGGAAATCAATGTTAGCTGTCACTCATCCCAGTACATGAATCCCATGAGCTCAAAACCTACATCTTGCTGATAAAACGATCCTTGTTCACCGGTCTACCCTTCTTGCCATTGGCCAACCGCGGCGTCTCAGTCCACATCTCCTTGACGTTCTCCAACACCATGTTGCAATGTCTGTCAAAAGCCTTAACGCGCGCAAGGAGCTTCCGGTTGTTCCGGATTGAAATGAGAACCTGTGTGTGGCTGCGCACAGCAGTCTGGAGGATGGAGAGGGGGCCGGCGCTGAACTCATGTTCCTCGAGTTGCGCAATCTCGTACTCACTATATAAAAAAGGCGGTTAGGTTAGCAACATTCAGTAGTACGAGTAACATAGAAGGTGGGCTTACGTGAGCTCTGAGCGAGGCTTGGTGAGAAGATCTCTATCAGATAAAGATTGTTAGCTATAGATTCGAAAGTGTGAGACTGGGTTGCACGAACTGGAGCTTGGCGTCGGACATGGCGGGCTATCTGGGGAATTGGTCGCGAGGGCGGTGATGGGCGGGTTGGTTTTCGGGCAGATCGGGAAGGCTGAAGGCGGGAGACGCTTATTACTTCACCAAACCTTTTAGCGGATTGGACAAGGCTGCAAACTCATTGGCAGAATTCCAGGCGGTGAAGTCTTTTTATACCCCTGTCAAGACACCGTATGGGGTTGTATAGGGTTATACCATGGGAGACGAAATCTTGGCTTGGTTTTGAGGTTGTTCGAATTGATGTATTACCACATGATCGTACATAGGTGTGTATACACATGAAAATGCTTGAAAAGGGTGTTACCTTTCTTTGTTAGATGTTGTATATTTTGAAAACTGTGATATAGTAACGTCCGATACTCCGGACTCTCACATAGCCAATGACATCATCAAACGTCTAGAACCGAAGCGCCTAGATATATTATGCCGGTCTCAATGTAACCTACTCGTCACATCTCACCCCGAAGTGCCATTACTCGGCCCATGAAGTCATTTGGTTCGTCATGACACATGCAACCAACGGAATCGCAAATGCTCAGTACCTTTCATTCGTCTCTCTGCCCAGACAACCAGCCACACCAAACGCGCACTTTCTTCTTTCGGCTCAATATCCACCTAATGGCGTATCTGCAAGGCCGATCCCACCGCACTTTCCAGGCGGGCAGCCCCTTGGTCGCCGAACATACTGTGCAAGCATGACTGGCTAGCGAAACGACCGCGAAGCCGACACTTGTATGTACATATATGTTTCCGTATATGTGCGTGTGTGCTTTTCGCGGCTACAAAGTGCTCCGCGCCACTTCCGTTGCACTTATCAGACTAGGAACTACGATCACTGGAGGATCTTGTCCGGGGTCTATATTTCACCTTTTATTGTGGTACACAGAAGTGTGCTTGCATGCATACACACAAAGGGATGTGCTTAGTGACCGTCTCGACCAGTTTTCTGGGAAGAGGATGCGGTAGAATATGTGAGATGCACGGGATATCGAACCGCCATGGCCTGATTTTCTTCAAATCTTTGTAACCACAGCTCCCCGCAGCACCTGTAGAGACGCAGTATCACAAAGGCACATGGTGGCTGCGGTGGGCTTTAAGGTGCTCTTTTGGGGTGACTCTCCTGGGCGTTGTGAGTCTGGCGTAAGTATGTATGTATGTATATGACATGTCGTCTTTTTGCTTCAAGCACACAGACCATTGGGCTTGTTTGTACAATGGGGCGTTGCGTAATAAACCTCGGACAGCGGCGGAAAGGATGTTTTACTGCTACATTCCGAAGCCCTCTGGATACAAATATCTCCACTGCATGTTCCTGGTTTCCAGCAGCCGTTGCCATTTGACAAGCCATTGTTGTCTGGTCAGTCGCCCGTTTCTTCTTCCTGACATGCCGCATATTGGTGGTTATAGTATGCGTATTATTATAGCTTCCATCCCACCGTCCATCGCATAACTGGGCATCATTTTGCAAGTCCAGCTCCTAACCGTCATCCAGCTACCCGAACCTTGGTGTTACACCCAGCACCCTAGAGATCCCATGCTAACCCTAAACACGGATCATTATCGTAGGTCGAGGGCCAAGCAATTTAGTGACCAGGCCTCGAGTGAGCTTACAAAATCCCGGGGGGCACTTTGCGTCAATGTTGCTTTTCAACTGACATTTGTCTGTTTTGTCATACAACTATATGTTCTAAGAGGGGCATATTTCTCTTTTGTTTTGCATGCTCAAGCAAACAGAACCGTATGCTCTGTTAAGCTTCACGCACCGGATTCAGGTTCTCGAATTTAAAGATCGAGGGAGCAGGCGGTTGACTTTTGGATGGTGCTCCTTGTTCACACCTACAAACGGATCAATCGTGATTGATTTTGTCTAGGATCGAACTTTCATAAACAGAGTGCAATTGTGTGATCCCGGCTCCCTCTTTGTTCCCGGGATGCCTTTTTTTCATTTATCGCTTCTATCAACAGCTAGTCACACAGATTTCCCCATCTTCAAACAGGTTTGACAAGATTCGGTGACATTCCTGAACAAGTTCGGTCAAGGTATGTTCCTGGTTCACTCATCACCACGTTCTTTTTCCCCTGAGATCAACGTGGCGGACTATTTCCTCCCGCTTTATGAGTCCCGGCTCTAGCGAGTCAAGACTTTATCATAGGCGTGTTGAAAGCACCCCCACTCGGTCACCTTCATCACAGGGATCATCAAATCCCGTCACCCTCGTCCGTCACATACCAGATGGCTGTAGCCACGGCATTTGGCGCCAGCCACAAACCAGACGGGTATAAATATCACCAGTGTATACAACGGCGGTGTAAGTCATGGTCTTCTATGTGCAAAGGCCAAATCCCTGGCTTGTTACCTCGTGTGTCATGTACGTTCTTTGCCTGTGGTTTTCTCCCCCACGGGCCAAAATTGGTTGCCATGTCGGCCGCGGTATGGGCACTTGGCTTCATACAATGGCGCCCAGTGGCGGTCAGCGACATGGAGCCACCTGTGTTTATCTTGTCCGACAGCCCCATTGCTTTACCCGTTGGCTCCGCCTGTTATGTGTACATACAGACATACACAACCTCATTGTCACGTCCTGACTATATGCCCCCCTGCCTTACTATACACCAAGACATGGCTTACCCTGTTGTACTGCATATATGTACATATGTCTGTCCCCACCTCTGTTGCCTGCTAACCTGTTTCTAAATATCCAAAGTGTTTTTGTCTCTGCCAAGCAGGAACTCGCACCGACTGTGAGGCTTACCACTGACAGATTGCTTGCCGAGAAGTAAACATAGTTTCTGCTGTCAGTCTGGCTTACATCACAATACCGTATCATCATGGGATACCACATAGAGGTGGTCGGAGATAATGGTAGTGTGGTGCCTGATGTCATCATTGACCGGCACACAGAGTATTGTGCCCCAGATATTCCAGAAATCAATGCAAGCAGTGAGCTCCAATTGGGAATTATGACTAGGACTGCCGTTCCGAGCCCAGTGATTCGGCGTATCTATCAGGGCAGGGTCAGATCGCCAGATCATAATGATATTATATATATCGGCGTAAGTCATAGAATCCCATCTTTAGGACCTATAGGGTCAGTATGAACTGACTTTTGTGACAGGACCATTTCATACAAGTTAACGAGATGCGGCCGGATGGTCAATTGTATGAAGTAGCGAGAAAGGACGATTTTGACCAAAGGATACAGCACTCGGTCATCTTTGGGACATACTTTGAACCAAGTTGCGAATACGAGGCTGCTCCAGATTTCCCACCACTAGAAGTGCCAGTAGACGCGAAATACGTCTCACCATCATGTAGTGCCTTTGTTAACTCTGACAACGTGGGTGATCTTCCACCACAAATGGTCCTTCTAGTCCTCGAGGGCGAACTTGTCTTTTTGTTCTTGGCGTTAAACGGAGACAATCTGGAGTTTAAGTTCACCAAGGTACCACTACCTAGAAATGACTCTTATCCAGCGGAAGAGACGCAAGTCATGAATCTTTCCATTGACCCAAAATCCCGGTATTTGGCAGTGTCGTATGTGGCATCTGGGTTCTGTGTCATGCAATTGGAGCCATGGGATGTTCTGAATCAAAGATGGAAGGAGCAGGCAGAACTATCACCCGTCAAGAGTCGCCGAGTCCGGGCAACAAATGATTACGTCATGCATATTGACTTTCTCCATCCCGACAACGGCTATCGAGCAAATCCCATACCTGGTCTTGAGCCCATTCCTGAAAATATGCGGGATCCCGACTTGGTTATTCTCATGCTTGTGCTTGTTCGGAAACGTGTAGCGAGGTATACAACCTATGATTGGAAGAACAACGAATCACTGAAGGATGCACTCTCTGCCCGACGAGTAGCACATAGCGTGGACACTGAATATCAGATGCCTGTTCTGATTATTCCATTGACGGTCCGTATGTGCTTTTGCATAGTCACTGAAACCAAGGTTGCAGTCTGTGACGGCTTAGCTCACGGGAGTCCACAGTTTCGAGCGGTTGGAGTATTGCCTGTAGAGCGTACGGACTGGTTCAATGGGCAAAAGGCGCCTATATGCACGGCGTGGTCACGGCCAGTAAGAACAGAGACTTTTTACCAAAAAAGAGATAACATATATCTTGGCCGGGAAGACGGTGTGGTCAACTTTGTGGAGTTTAGTGCTGATAGTGTGGTCACAGTAACAGTGGCTATTGGATCGGTAAGCCTAGAGACCAGTATTGATACGGCCTTTAGTTGCGTCACACTTGGATTTGATGATCATCTTATTCTTGGGGGTGACTGTGGCAACGGGAGTGTCTGGTCTGTTCCTCCGCGTACCAACGCAAAACTTCAGGGTTATATTCCCAACTGGGCTCCAGCTCTTGACATGGCGTCTACGGATAATACGGTGCAATGGGACAAATGTGTCTCTAACAACGGCAGACGAGCCCTCCCATGGTACGACACCAACCATAGTATTAGTGCAGAAGTTGCCAGTAATGGTCTCTTCACGGCTTCGTGTAAGGGGTCCAACGGTGCATTGACGGAGCACCGAGTTGGCATCCCCGCTACTATTGTTGCTGACCAACACCATCCATTGGTCCGGCAAACCTGGGTAGTCCCAGAATGGATTTCACCTATCTCAGAAAATGATGGGCCAGACGTCGCTGATGCTATAAAGATAGCCGGAGGAGAACCACAACCGTTCTACGTATTGGCGTCCAGTCGAGATGAGTCAAATTTGTTGATGGTATCAACTAACAAGGAAGGTTATCGTCACTGGGATAAAGCAAAGACTGATTTCTTCGATTTGATGTCGAGGACGTTAGACGTGGCATATACGGAAGAACGGACCGTGTATCAAGTTACCGAGCGGTCAATTGTCATGTACTCGGATGGTGCTCGGTAAGTGAATTCTGAGCGTTAAACATAGTAGTCATCTGTACTAACTAGTCTATAGGAGACTCATTGATCTGTCTGAAATCATAGACCACCAGGACGTATTTGTGTCCAGTGCATCCATAAGTCAGGACTATATTGTCTTGGCTGCTAATGCCGGAATACAGTCAGAACTAGTTGTTATCCGGGTCGCGGGTCTTGAGTATGAGATCGTTGGAGTTGTCCCTACACCAGGAGAAATTACCTGTCTTCACATTGGCCACATCAACGGTAATGACTATGTCTTTGCGGGGTTGCAACGGGACATGAATACCGTTTCAATGGCTCTGTATCAAATAAATGACGGTGGTTTAACGCAGCCACCTGCGGTCGAGTACAAGATTACTCGTGATGTGACGCCCCCAACGGAGCCTGTTCATGTGGAGGCCTTCTATAGCATCAAACAGGTCTATATGTCTGACCGGTCCACCGTACTCGTTGGTGGCACACGGGCTGGATTTGTCGTTTCACTTACACTTGATTCGAAAACCCTGAAATGTCTCTGTCTTTCAGTCAAGCGAATCGGGGTGTTGCCGACGTCTTTATCAATCCTGCCAAGTCAACACAAACCCGGAAAAACATGTCTGCTGGCAGTTTCTGATTCGACGATACTACTCATGGATGACTACACAGAACGGGTTAACGGCCAAGGCGAGTTCCGTCGAATTGCGCAGGTGTTACCTAAAAACGCGTTTAGTTTGGATCTACACGCGACAACAATTCATACAGTCACTTTGGTCCCTAAGGGTATCCCGTCTAGCTGTTCCGATAATTTTGGTATTATCATGGTCATTGACAACAAACTGGTCTTTGCCGAGTTGGCAACCCGGATTCAGCCTGTTCCCCGTCAATGCAAAACCCAGGGCGCCCCAAAACGAATCATTTATTCCCAGTTTCTCAACTGTCTAATCGTCTCTGTTGTGCGCGAAAATAGAGCTTTCCTCAGATTCATGGACACCCAAACAGGGAAAGATCTGACATATCCTGTTAGCAGTGATGAAAGAACACAGACACTGTTTGTTAATGGCCTTGGTGTAGACAACGACCGGATTCTGTGTTTGCGGGAATGGGTAGTGGAACGCGGTCGTCAAAGATGGGTTTTCATTCTTGTAGGCACAAAAACCGGGCGATTGTTGGTGATTAAGGCTGTCCGCGAAGAAGATCCTAGTGACCCAGGCAAGCAACGAGTTCGCTGCTGGTTACATTTCCGGCTTCCACCTGGGGACTCACCAATATTCAGCATCTACACACGCGATGATAACATTTTCTACGGCTGTGGAACCAAGCTGGAATGGATCCAACTCGATGCCGAAAAACGCAGTATTGTCCCAAGAGCACAGGCTGTTCTGGACAAGCCGATAGCTGTGATTGATGGGTTCCGCGGTCGAATCGCTGTTATGACGAACGGACATATGATGGTCTATTATGCCGCTGATCATTGCAACGGTGAATATAGTCTCAGGGTGGAAAAGGGTGAGGTCATGGAAGGGCCTGGCAGTAGTTTATTTTCCATTGGACCTGATGATCGTCAGGAGGAGTCCTTTCCACTTATGCTGTTTGCTGATAGGCAGCATGATCTTACTGGTCACTGGAATAGTAAGTGTGCTGAACTCACTAGTAAAACCATCTTTCGGGTTGGTCTCCCTGGCGTTATCCGTAAAATATGCCGAGCCAAAACGCAGCGCATGTGGAACCAACGGTGGAACAGGCCGCGATTTGGCCGTATCCCGTCTTCGGTAGACGACGCGGAGGTTTTTGGACTCTCTATCAATGGTTCCATCCAGCATATTACATTGCTTGATATCCATGCTTGGCATGTCTTGTATCTGATGCAAAAGATGGCATTGTGCAACAAGCTCATATGCCCATTCACCACGTGGGTAGATGATCATAGCACTAAAACGATGGCCGAGCTAAGGCCACCATCCACCACTATTGACTTGATGCATATTGACGGTAACGTCTTGCAGAGGATTCTCACACTGCAGGCATTGGATAGCGTCTTTTCTACGGAGGCTTCACGGAAACTTCTGTACGAGTATCTCCGAGGTGTTGATAAAGGCAGATGGGTCACGTGGGAAGATGGTTTAGGGACAAGCGGTGGTGTTGACCGCTTTAAGGATTTGTACTTTGAGCTGGCATATGATATGCTCGAGTACTATTTCAGACCTGTACTTTAATATTCTTTAGGAATGGTCTATCTTGTTTAATATATCTACTTGTGTTACGTTGTTTATACTGAATACCTGAATTAGGAAACCCATTAAAAGACAAGGTCAAGGCTAGTTGGAGTTAATGCAGTTTTAGATGTGCCAGGTTGTACACGGCAAGGATGGAGACGCACAAAAAAGCCAATCTGTGAAAATTAAATTTCAACCTGGTTAGGGTTATCTGGAATTGATGTCAACATCATCATGATGTCATCCATTGTGTTTATGCTCTCTGATATTACAAACCTTTGAGTATTATGACAAAGATACCTCCTAGTTGAAGTTTTTTGCACTACAGTTTAGCTTGGAGAACTTAATGGCATTAGCGGCCAAGTCTTTAGGCTTCTGGTAGGAATATCAAATCGGAACTACATCTGTACATGAGTAGATATAGTGTTACTAATAACGTGTGCCACCTAGAAAATCGGGTTCTCACCACCGCCTTGTTACCCGATTTCTAAAGATAAAACAATTCCGTAAACTGCCCCTTTCCCGTGATATAAAGTACTAGCCGTTACTATACCACTTCACTTCCACTACGAAAAACAACGATTCTGTCCTAGCTGTTGGTTTCTTCCCCAACCCAACATCAAAGCACAAAATCCTTGACCGCCCAATTGTATCCAATTATACCCACTTAGGCTCTGTCCTTTCCAGATTGAGCGCCTTTTTGTCCCTGGCAAATTTTCGGCACCCAGAATTAACCCCGCGGAAACGTCGCCAAACCCTTCACAAGCCAGGAGGCCAGGGGAAAAATAGTGACCCCGCCAAAGGCAGATTACTCGCAAGACTAGGGAATTTCTTGCGTCGGAGGACATCAAAGCATCACCACTACTATTGTGGCCTTGATTTTATCCATCTATTTTTCTACCGACATTCTTAAGTGATTGTCTGATAAATTCCGCCAGCAATCGGCACAGAAAAGTCTTTCGTTTGATTTACCAAAAAGACAACCTTGACGGCTTCTTTGCTTTTGTCAAGTAAATCATCACCATCCGACACCAGCGATCTCTACGTTTACGAGATCCCGGATATATCGTCCCCGACTACCGAACCCTTTCCCACGTAAACCCCAACCAACAAACCACCCAGCATGGCTCCCAAGAAGAAGGGCGGCAAGAAGGCTGCTATGGAGGACTGGGAGGCGGAGCTCGGTGAGCCCGCGCCCACTGCCCAGCCTGCCGAGGAGCCCACTGTTGATGGCGCTGAGAAGCAGGAGGAAGAAGCGGAGGAAGCCGGTGGTGGTCTGATGGCTCTGATGCGCCGTAACAAGAAGAAGAAGGCTGATAAGGAGGCTGCTGCGGCCCCGCCGCCACAGCAGGAGCCCGGTCGTCTTCTGACCAAGGCCGAGAAGGAAAAGCTCAAGAAGGAGCGTGAAAAGCAACGCAAGAAGGAACAGGTATGGCTGCTGCTGGTTTTATACTAAATGGTTGTTTTGCCTGAAGATAATCTGCTAACTTATTTCTTTTTTCTCACCATAGGCTGCCGCCAAGAAGAACAAGGGTGGTGCCGCTCCCGCTCCTGCTCCCGTCGTCGCCCCCAAGGAAGAGGTCAAGGTGGAGGCCCCCGTTGTTCCAGTTGCCGAGACTGGCGGCCCCAAGAAGAAGATCCCCGCCCACCTGCGTGCCATTCAGAAGCAACAAGAGGAGCTCCGGAAGGCCCAGGAGGCCGCTGCTGCCGCCGAGGCGGCCGAGAAGGCCCGCATTGAGGAGCTGGAGCGTAAGGAGGCTGAGGATGCTAAGCGCCGTGAGGAGGTCAAGGCTGCCAAGAAGCAGCGTGAAAAGGAGAGAATCGAACAGCTCAAGAAGGAGGGCAAGTTCCTGACCAAGGCTCAAAAGGAGGAGAAGGCCCGCAACGAGCGTAAGCTCCAGCAGATGTTGGCTGCCGGTATCAAGGTTGGTGCCATGGAGGACGAGGAGAAGGAGAAGACCAAGAAAAAAGATGTCCGCAAGAAGGGCCGCGGTGGTCCCAGCAAGGTCGATGAGCAGAAGGCTCTTGAGGAGGCTGCTGAACGTGCCCGTAAGGAAGCCGAGGAGCTGGCCAAGATTGCCGCTGAGAAGGCCGCTAAGGAAAAGGCCGAGGCCGAGGCTGCTGAAAAGGCTGCTGCCGCTAAGGCTGCTGAGGACGACGATGTCAAGGACAGCTGGGATGCTTCTTCTGACGAGGAGGAGGAGGAGAAGGCCGTGGAGGCTAAGCCCGAGGATAAGGAAGAGGAGGAGTCCGATTCTGAGTCTGAGTCCGAGGAGGCCAGAAGCTCGCGCGCTGCCGCGGAGGCTCAACGCAAGCGTGAGGCTGCTGAGCGTCGTGAGAAGGCCCACCAGGCTGCTCTTGCTGCTCGTTCCGAGGATAACCTGCGTTCGCCCATTTGCTGTATCATGGGTCACGTCGATACTGGTAAGACGAAGCTGCTGGACAAGGTCCGCCAGACCAACGTTCAGGAAGGTGAAGCCGGTGGTATTACTCAGCAGATTGGTGCCACTTACTTCCCCGTCGAGGCTATCAAGATGAAGACTCAGGTCGTGAACAAGGATGACTCCTTCCAGTTCAAGGTTCCCGGTCTGCTTATCATTGATACCCCTGGTCACGAGTCTTTCTCTAACCTGAGATCCCGTGGTTCGTCGCTTTGCAACATCGCCATTCTGGTTGTCGATATCATGCACGGTCTGGAGCCCCAGACTCTCGAGTCGATGAAGATGTTGCGTGACCGCAAGACTCCTTTCATTGTTGCCCTCAACAAGATCGATCGTCTCTACGGCTGGGAGAAGATTGACAACAACGGTTTCCGTGATTCTCTGTCCCAGCAGGGTTCGTCCGTTCAGAACGAGTTCCGCACCCGTCTGGATGCTACCAAGCTCGCCTTCGCCGAGCAGGGTTTCAACGCCGAGCTCTTCTACGAGAACCGCAACATGTCCAAGAACGTCTCCCTGGTTCCCACCTCCGCCCACACTGGTGAGGGTGTTCCCGATCTTCTGAAGCTGCTGGTTCAGCTTACCCAGGAGCGTATGGTTGGTTCTCTTATGTACCTGTCTGAGCTCGAGGCCACTGTTCTTGAGGTCAAGGCTATTGAGGGTTTCGGTATGACCATCGATGTCATTCTGTCCAACGGTGTTCTGCGTGAGGGTGACCGAATCGTGGTATGCGGTACAGAAGGTGCCATTGTTACAAACGTTCGTGCTCTGCTTACACCAGCTCCCATGCGTGAGTTGCGTATTCGTGGTCAGTACATTCACAACAAGGAGGTCAAGGCTGCCATGGGTGTCAAGATTTCCGCTCCTGGTCTTGAGGGTGCCATTGCTGGTTCCCGTCTGCTCGTTGTCGGTCCCGATGATGATGAAGAGGACCTCATTGACGAGGTCGAGGGTGATCTCGCCACTCTCTTCAGCCGTGTCGAGACCACTGGTCGTGGTGTGTCCGTCCAGGCCTCCACCCTGGGTTCGCTCGAGGCCCTGCTTGATTTCCTCAAGGACTGCAAGATTCCCGTCGCCACTGTCGGTATCGGCCCAGTCTACAAGCGTGATATCATGCAGACCGGTGTCATGCTGGAGAAGTCCCCCGATCACGCCGTCATGCTTTGCTTCGATGTCAAGGTTGACAAGGAAGCCCAGCAGTACGCCGATGAGAACGGTATCAAGATCTTCACTGCTGACATTATTTACCACTTGTTCGATGCCTTCACTGCCCACCAGGCTGCCATGTTGGAGAAGAAGAAGGAGGAATCCAAGATGTTGGCTGTCTTCCCCTGTGTTCTTAACACCGTTGCCGTCTTCAACAAGACCACCCCCATCGTTATTGGTGTCGACGTCATCGAGGGTCAGCTCAAGATCAACACCCCTCTTGCCGCCGTCCGCACCAACAACAACGGTGTCAAGGAGATTGTTCCCATTGGCAGAGTGTAAGTTCCACCCACCGTATTTCCATGACCCATGTAACCAAAACTAACATTTCCTCTTCTCACAGCACTTCCATTGAGCGTGACCACAAGCAGATCCCCGTCTGCAAGAAGGGTCAACCCTCCGTTGCCGTCAAGATCGAAATGGGTAACTCCCAGCCCACCTACGGTCGCCAGCTTGAAGAGCCCGACCGCATCTACTCTCTCATCTCGCGTGCCTCCATCGACTGCCTCAAGAACTACTACCGTGCCGATGTTACCAACGAGGAGTGGCTCCTCATCAAGAAGCTCAAGCCCGTTTTCGACATTGCGTAAATGTACGCCGCCTGTCTTGGCTTTTTGATGACTTAGTTCGTTTCTCTGTCTTCTCTTCTTTTCTTTCGTTGTCTTGTTTACACATGTTTTATTCAGTACCTTTTTTTTTTTTTGATTTTCTGGGGCTGCGTGGAATCCATGTTGGATGGGTAAGTGACATCTACGAGTTTAACAGTCTGATCGGTTGTGTTGCGTTCATGTGGGTTGTGGAATGAATGAAATGGTCTTCTTTGTTTTTGTTTGGCTTAGATAAAACCGGGGAAGGGAAAAAATACCACAATATTGATGAAGAAAAAGAACAAGCACATACATACACTAATGATCATGCTTAACACTGTAATATTTACACGCATAGATGTTGTTTACTGATTTATTTGTATTCCTTTTTTAATCTGTCTTGCATCAGAACCAAACACGCTATCTAGGATATCCTCAACAAGCAAGCCAATTCCTCAACGTACAATATTCATCCCTCGTAACGCCATCCGTCTAAAACCGGATTATCATCCTCTCTCCGTTTCAGCCTCTAAATACCCCATTAATTTATTTAGGGTCCTCGGACGGGGGAGCATCAGTCATCTCCTCATCCTTCTTAGCAGCAGCTTCGGCCTCGGCGGCGGCCTTCTTAGCGGCAGCCTCAGCAGCAGCCTTCTCAAGAGCGGCCTGGCGCTCAGCCTCGACCTTCTCAAAGTGACGGCCGGTGATGGGACCAGCCATCATGCGGAGCTCTTCGTACTTGGCAATGTAGATGCTCTTAGTGGTATCCTCACCATCCTCGTACAGCCAGTCCTCAGCGGCGTTGAGGGCCTCGCGGATCTTCTCCTTCTCCTCCTCAGTGGCGAGATCAGCGTACTGATCATCGAGCTTGGCACGAAGGTCGTAGATGTAGGTCTCGAGCTCGTTCTTCTTCTCCTCGGTGTCGGCAACGAGCTTATCCTCGGCGGCCATGGAAGCCTCCTTGTCGGCCAGGGCGTTTCTGGTAGCATCATCCAGGGAGTGAGTGCCCGAGACAATGGGAAGGTCACCCTTGCGGACCTGCTTCTTGACAATACGGGTCTTGGGACCATCAGTCTTACCGTCGGTGTCCATGGCGTCCTTATCGTCTTCAGGGATTTCCTCCTCGACCTCCTGGTCCTCAACGTAGTAACCAGACTCGACATTGAGAATACCGTGAATGTTGACACGAGCCTTAAGCTTGCAAATCATGAAGTCCTCCTTGCCGTCGGCCTTGACATCCTTAACCGAGAAGCGGCCAATCCAGGGCTTGATGGCACCGGGGAGCTGGGTGGGGTTGGCGTAACGAGCCTCGAGGTCGAAGGGCTGCTTGCGGTAGAAGGTGAGAATCTTGGTGGAGGGCAGAGTGTTACCGGTGTTGAAGACAGTCAGGTTGGTGTCCTCATCGGGAATGTCGGCAGCCTTCTCCCAGGTGAACTCAATGGGGTAGCTGACAATGTCCTGGACGGCAAAGTCACGGACACGGAAAACTGGAGAGAGAATGGCGCAAGAGAAAGCGCAACCACGGGCAACAGCCTCATCCTGGTTGGAGGTGTAAGACAGGGGCTTGCCGAAGAAGGTCTGGACGGCCTCCTTGAGAGCGGGGACACGGAGACCACCACCAAGAACCTCAACAATGTCGATATCATCCTTGGTCAAGCCAGCCTCAGTGAGGGCACGCTCAAGGGGGTCAGTGACGCGCTGGAGAAGAGGGGCAACAAGAGCCTCGAAGTCAGAACGGGTGATCATGGAGCTGACGTCAATGTCGTTCATGACGGACTCGATGTTGAGGGGAGCCTGCTGGTTGGCAGACAGAATCTTCTTGACCTTCTCGGCGGCAGTGAGAACACGAGACTTGGCGCGGGGGTTGGTGTAGATATCAATCTTGTACTTCTCAAGGAACTCCTTCTGCAGGTGGTCGACGAGAGCCTTGTCGAAGTCACGACCACCGAAGTGACGGTCGAAGGCAGTGGACTTGACAGCGAGCTCACCCTTGCGGAACTCAACAATGGAGCAGGTGTAGTCGGAGTGACCGATGTCGACGAAAGCGACACGGCGGGGGGTCTCCTCGGGGCCGGGAAGGTCGAGCTTGGTGATACCGTAACCAAGAGCGGCGGCAGTGGTGCTGTTCATCAAACGGAGCAGCTTGATGCCGGCAATGTCGGCAGCGTCAAGAAGGGCGCGACGCTGGGCATCGGTGAACCAGGCGGGGACGGACATGACGAGGTCGCTGACGGGGAGCTTGAGCTCCTTGGCAGCAGTCTGCTTGATCTTGCCAAGGTACATGGCAACGAGCTGGGTGGCAGTGAAGCGCTCCTTCTCGCCGCGGTAGTTGACCTCAACACCAACCTGGCCGTTCATGTCGACAATCTTAGAGCTCATGTAATCCTGTTCAATCTGCATCTCAGGGTCGCTGAAGGAGCGGCCGACGAGGCGCTTCAGGCAGCCAACAGTGTTCTTGAGGTTGGAGATTTCCTGGGTCTTGGCAGCCTCACCGAGGTAACGAGACTTGGGGCCGAAGCCAACCAGGGAACTATGTAATTGGTTAGTATGTGATCATGGGGTTCGGGTGCATGGCAGCGGGAACGGTAAACATACGGAGTAGAGCGGTTAGAAACCTCATTGGCAATCTAAATTTGAAGGATACTTGTTAGCGGGTTGGATCATTAACAAAGTGAGACAATCTAACTTACAACATCGACACCGCGGTTTCTCGCGACCGCAATGACGGTCTTGAGCGTACCGAAATCAACACCTGCAGAGGAAGCCAATGTCAGTATATTATTACATCATGATTACCCTCCATGTGAAAAGTTGCTGTTTTATTCTCTCTGACGAAAAAGTACAATGCGGCTGATTTTGAGCCTCAATTGTCTTTCTAATCCCTAATCTTCAACATAGTCGGCTGCCGTGATAGCTGGCAGGGTCAAATTTTCGTCTGCTTTCTGTCGTGGGGTAGATAGTTGGCGGGGTCCAAGAGATGCAGGCGGATGAGAGAACGAGCAGCAGTGTATTCAGGTGGAAGAGGGCATAACTCAACGGGGAAGAAAGACTCACCAACAACAGACATGGTGGGCTAGAATTCGGATATGTGAATAAAAAGAAAGAGTTGATAAAGGAGAGATCGTAAAGATCGTGAGGAAGGAGAGATGCTCGAAAGTGGCTCTGCTTCTTGTTCTCGAGAAGCGTGAAAGTTTAGTGGGGTTGGGAAATATTAAGAGACTGTTAGGCCTTTGTCGAAGGATCTATGGGATTACAGCGGGGTGGGTGACTGTGAGTGTTCAAGCCCAAGAGCGTCGTGTTGAGCAGTAGAATCCAGTATAATTGTGGTGTAATGCAGATAAATGTAGGCCTATTTAGGCGACGAAGGCTCTGCGTTGATTAGAATTGGTTAGGGTTTGAATATCGAGATTGGATATCAAATCGTGAAACAGAATTTCAAAAGTTGTTATGCGAGAGTCAAGTTTCAAACAATATGGACGAAGTAAAGAGACAAATGGGCAAAAAAAGCATAAAGAAATATATTTCAAGAAGAGTGAGATTACGGAGCAGGCGATGCCGTTTTATGGCTTTTCAGAACGGCCAGTACTTGCCATGTTAGACGTTGATTTTGAGGTTCCACTAGCAGTTCTGATGTGTAGCCAACACGCCAAGGAACCCCGCTAGAGGGGCTATCCAAACAAGGGAATTTTGAGTGTAATAGGGTGGTATTAGGAGGTCATTAGGGGACAGTGACCTGTAATTAGGCGCTAATTGTGTGTAATGAGATGGCAAATCTCGCTGCCCAGCTGCAGGAAGGGAAGTGCCAATGGAATCCGCTGGAAGCTTCCAGGCGTTTCCGGATAGCCCGGGGGAGTTGTGGTGTCCTGTAGCGTGTCATAGTGCATACATTATGGGCATGAAGAGATGACTACTATTTAAATTTAAATGCGACATACAATGCTTGCCTGCAGTTGGGTTTGGTAAATTGAATAGCGGGGTAACAAAATGTATTTTTTGAGGCGGGGCAACGTTCGACGAACAACCATTTGTTTCAACAATTCTTCTACCAGACTTGAATCGGGTTCGTATGTATTGACCCAATTACCTCGTTACGTTGCTTGAGGTAACAATGGCCAATCCGTCTTAGTCTTCGCTCAGCATGCGGCTCTTCGGCCGTGGGCGATAAGTGACTGGAGGCACTGCCGCTACCCCTCATCGGTCACACACCGAGTCGAGACAGCCACTCACCGAAATGTTCCAACTTTAAAGACAGGGGTAGTCCCACTAAATAATTTCTTATCGATAACATTGACTACGAAATCTTTTATCGCCAACGCCATGCTTTTTTTTCTTGGGTGCAAGGACAGGAATACCATATTGTAGGTTAGCCGCATTTTTATCGCATCAACGGTCGTTGTTTTTCTCTCATTTTTTATATTTTTGTTTGTCTCTCCTTCCTTCTTAATTACAGATAAAATGGCCCCTTCCAAGACCAAGGCCGTGACCAAGGCCGCTCCGGCGCGCAAGGCCGCCTCCCAGATGATCAAGTCCGATCAGGTAAGTGTTTGCACTGACAACTGCATGGCGATTGAACAAGCAACTCACAAAATGGATTCTTTACAGACTCTCAAGGCCACCAAGGCCCTCCTCGCCCACATCAAGTCCACGGCTGCCGAGAAGGCCGCCGCTGCCCCTAAGAAGTCCCTCCTCGTGGACGCCGAAGACGAATCGTCGGTCGTCGCCGAAGTTCCTATCTGGCTCACCCTCACCACCAAGAGACACATCACCGAGTCCGCCCGTCTCCAGCCCCACAAGGTTCCCCTCCCCCACAGCCTCAACACCGACGAGCACAGCACCATCTGCCTGATCGTCGCGGATCCCCAGCGCGCTTACAAGAACATTGTCGCCTCTGAGGACTTCCCCCCGGAGCTCGCCAAGCGCATTACCCGCGTCATTGGCTACACCAAGCTGAAGTCCAAGTTCAACCAGTACGAGGCCCAGCGCAAGCTTTACGCCGAGCACGACATCTTCCTTGCCGATGACCGCATCATCAGCCGTCTGCCCAAGGCCCTCGGCAAGACCTTCTACAAGTCGACTACCAAGCGCCCCATTCCTATCGTTGTGCAGGCTAAGCACGACCGTGATGCCGACGGTAAGCGCATCAAGCGCGTCAAGGAGGCGGGTGATGTGAACGCCGGTACTCCCAAGGATATCGCCGCCCAGGTCGAGAAGGCTCTTTCATCTGCGCTTGTCCACCTGACTGCCTCAACAAACACCGCCATCCGTGTCGGTTTCGCCGCCTGGGAACCCGAGAAGATTGTCGCCAACATCGATGCCATTATCGAGACTGTCGTTGAGAAGTACGTGCCACAAAAGTGGAAAAACGTGCGCAGTGTTATGCTCAAGGGTCCCGAGACTGCTTCTCTGCCCATCTACCAGACCGAGGAGCTGTGGATGAGCGAGGGTGATGTTGTTGCCAACGAGACTGAGGAGGAGAAGGCCGCTAAGGCCGCCGCCAAGGAGGCTGCTAAGGCGAACAAGAAGCGCAAGGCGCCAGCTGCTACCGAGGAGACTGCTGAGTCTGAGAAGAAGCCTGCGGCGAAGAAGGCCAAGGCGCTTCCTGCGCCTGTGGTCGAGGAGGAGAAGAGCCTGAACACCCAAATTGCGGACCGGAAAGCCAAGATTAGAAAGGCTAAGGCTAAGGCGACCAAGGTTATGGCGTAGAGGATCATGGTATGATATGTGTATGGGTGTTGGGGGTATATCTTGTACTACTGTGTGGTGGAATTGCACTTTGCCGGCGTTTTGGGAGTTTCTTTTTCAACCAGTCATTTTGCTCTTGTGTATGTGGCCTTGCGTGACATTAGGACTACATTGACGAATAAAAGTGGACATAGCATATGGACAATAAATGAGTTTCTACTATCATGTCATAATATGGCGAGCGGCTGGCCAACGTGTTAAGCCAAGAACATCTAAAGAGAGTACCGCAATAGTGACTAGCAACACCGGAATAGACCACCTCGACCAATAGGGGAAGGTCTCACTAATAGAGATACCTGCTGCCCTAGCGGCCCAACAAAGGATAGTAGCTGCCAATGCAAACATCAGACGAGGTGCGGACCCACGACGGAGGTTCCACAAAAACTGTCTTAGCTTATATACCGGATTTCGCCGCTCATGACAAACAGGTGTATTATAGACTAAACAGCCCAGCTCAGGACGCAACTCACACTCAAAGTGCTGGCGATACTCGTCAATAATCCGGCTATTTATTCAAAAGTTAGTAAATCACCTAGTCACATCATACCCCCGGTAGGGTATGTACTAAATATGTATGTACAAAGAGAGAGAGAGTGCACATACGGGACAGAACCACGGTAGAAGCGGCCGTCGGTTCTCAAGTCGCAGGATTTATCATCCATTGGTCCGGGTAGTTGCAGGGTGCGGCGGAGGATCATCCATTTTACTTTGAGGCGGGGACCGGTGTCGACGAGGGAGTGGAAGTGGTGGTTTGTGTATTTTAGGGACAGGGCGTCGGGGTATATCAAGTGCGAAGCAATTAGTATATGTAGTTCGGTGGGGAGGGTCATGAGATTTGGTTTCTGATGCTCTTGAGATTGGAGTTGGGACATTCTGAGTGCTGGTTATTAAGAGTGTATGTAATGTAAAAGTTAAACTAGAGACAATAAGATTCATCTACATACGAGTATACATTCATACATGCGTGACCTCCTTTGTTATATGTCAAGAAACACATGTATCACCCAACCACCCCTCCCAGGCACCCGGATAAATGCCCATACCCTACCTTAGGGTCCCCCTCCACGTGCGCCGACGTCATATCTTCAACCTCCAAGCGGAACACAAGACAGGTGACGCCAAGAAGGCAGAATCACCCAGCCAAATCCGCCCGATCCAAAATAAGTAACCATAGCCACCTATCGGGCGTACAACCCACCATATAAACCGGGCAACGATTTGACTTCCCCCAGATCCCCGCAATCGCCACAATATTGTAAAAGTTTAATAAACAGGGCGACTGCTTAATTCAACTTCGCGATGACATGGTGTTAGTTGGGCGTAGATAATAGGGCGCCTGGATTAATAGGATGGGTTGCTTGGGCGGTGTGTCATACGATTTGATTTGTTGGCTGATAATGGAGGAAACGAGGCTCTCATTCTTCATGATATAAGTTTGGGCTGTGTCCATCTCTTTGGATGGTATGCTTCTTGTTGTAAGACACGGCACTTGCCTTTTCTCACTTCACAATGGCTACTCCCGCATACAATCATCCCGCGGCACCTCCACCGGTGGTCTCTACGCCACAAGCCCCGAAGTTGGTACTCACTCTCCAAAAATGGATGACAGTATCCCTCATCGTCACCTTCATCCTATCCTTCTTCATCCTCGGGCTAAGTGCCTGGCTCATCCACGGAGCCTACATTGACGCCATGGGTCTTTCCATTGCAGTTTCCGTTCTCACCTGGTTTTCCGTTCTCTACATCCTCCTTACCACCGCTAGCAAGAGCCTCGGTGCCTTCTACCACGTCTACGCGGTACTTGGTGTTGCCACCTTCATGACTATCATGTGGCTAGCCACCATGGCTGCGGCCGCTCACGACAGAGCCTCGTACAAATACCAAGTTTCCATCGGAAACTGCTATAACGATGGCTCTCTCGTCGACAGTACCACCTGTTCCATCTACCGCCGTCTTTTGCTGCCCCGCCAAGCCGGCGTCGTATTAACCAAGACCGGACAAGCCATCGAGACCACGGTAGCTGTTGTTTCCGCCTTCCATTTGTAAGTTCCCTTCCCCACTTCTTCGCCACCAGCATAAACTAACCTTCCCAGTCTCCTCTGGCTCCCCGTCACCATAGTTCTTTACACCCTGTGGTACAAAGCCCGTAAAAGCCAACAATACACGCTCCCGCAAGCTCACCAGTCCGGAGCGCAACCCGTCCCTCTGGCTGAAAAGCCAGCACATAGCGGTACCGTTGCCCCGCAAGGCAACAACCCACCCCCGCAATCCACTGAACTTCCAACACCATCATCATCAACACCTTATAATCCCCCATACGTTCCTCCCACTATCATCCCCGATCCGTCGCCTGCCAGCCCGTGCCCGACTGATAATAGCCATGGCCACCATGGCGGTGCTACTCACCATGGTGGTTCTACTCACCACGGTGGTTCTACTCATCACGGCGGTTCTACTCACCATGGCGGTACCACTCATCACGACAGCAGTACCAACCACCACACTACTTCACATGCTACTTCACACTCGTATAGCGGCGGCGGTGGTGGTGGTAGTAGTAGTTACGATAGTGGCGGTGGTGGTGGTGGTTGTGGTGGTGATAGCGGCGGTGGTAGTAGCAGCAACTGGTAAACTAAGTAATGTCAGAATAGGAGTAGTTGATGTATGCTATAAAACAATGTTCACTTCAGATGCGTTTCCCAGCATATCTATGTAAATCTATCACAAAGACATGAGGGTTGTCCCTCAAGTGAATCTTTTGGCTGTAGCCCCACCCAACGGATCATTTCCGTCTTTCGTGGAGACATGCAACATATACATGTGCTAGGCTACTGTCATCCTTTTATCAACGGGTCGCTTCACCTCCTTGGATGTGCATATACACCCATGCATGTAAGCACATTTAAGCTCGCAAAGTCTGTGAAACAGTGCCTGTCATCAAACGCACGGTACAAGAAGCAATATTGAAACTCGGAATACAAATAAATTGATGCTATAACAAAAAGAAATAAAACAAAACGCCAACGAAAATCAAATACCCAAAACACAAACCCGCAATGTACAAATCTGATAAGAATTATGATGGTGAAAACCAGACAAAGGAAAATATTCATGAACACGTCGTGAGAATGCTGAAACAATCAAAGCACAAAAAGACAACAAAAACTAAGGAGTACAACATAGTGTGTCCCTTACAAAGGCTGGCCAGAAACATCAGCCGACTTAACCAAAACCTTTTCGGCCACGTTCATGTGACCAAGACCTTCAGGCCCTTCACCTCTCCAATCAGCAGCAGGCATATCAGCAACTTGCTCACCAAGAGCAGGTTCCTCGACAACCTCCTCCTTGACTGGTCTCTCTTCGACGTCCTTGGCAACTCTCCAGACAACTTCCATGCGATCAAGTGCGCGGCCACCCTTGGCGGAAGAACCACGGACACCATCCATAGCCTCCCAGGGAACCTCAAAGACACCCTCCTCGCCGTTGCCTTCGAAGTAGGTATTAAACCAGGTGTACGCCAAAGATGTGGTAGCGTTGAAAGTCAATGGTGATGGAGTGAAGGAGCGACGCTCAAGAGATACTTGAACATCGTTGTTCTCAATGCGGATAGGAGTCTTGGGGCGGAAGATGACAGAGGGACCACCGTTAAGGTGACCCTCGGATGACTTCTTCTTGGTGGACTTGATCGACATCATCGTGTTTCTCCGGGCAGGTCCAATCACTGAGTTATCTTGGGACGACATGATACTGTCGTTGTCTGAAGATGAAGAAGAAGAAACAGACGAAGTAAATGCCTGTAAGAAGCTGATGTTGCCAAAGGCAGCACCAAACCAGGTCTTGCTGGTTTTCAGGTTGTATTCCTGCCACGCGGTGCTGCTTGATCCACATGGGTGGCTGGACCGCGGAACAATGTGTGGCCGCACCGGGGGAGCATTGACGTCAGTCTTGGTCCGCGCGCCAGCCTTTTCATCCGAGGGCAACTCAGTATCCAAGACTATTCTCTCGTCTCGTCGGAAACTGTGAACCACCTCAATTTTCTTGCCCTCATCGGAGTACGCCTTAACTTCGAGCTTAACGCCAGGCTTCAACCCCCATGTGCGGACTTCCACAATTTCGATGGCCCGGTCTGTGTACTTCTTGCCACCGCGCGTCCACCGTTCAACATAGTCTACCCAGCGCAACTGACTCGGGATGGAAACACCCTCTCCATAACCGGGCTTTATCCGCCGTGAAGTAAAGCGATCCAGAGCTTGTTGGACAGTCCAACCACACTCTGAAATGAGGTAGCTGCATGCCACAGTGCCACTGCGACCCTTACCAGCCTTGCAGTGTACAATAGCTACCCTGCCGTTCTTAGCAGGGCAGTCATCAGGCAAATCACCCTTCTTGATATTGATGATGCTGCCGTTGGACGAGTCGGTCTCTCCGCCGGCACCAACAGTATCTTCCTTGAGGAAATTTCTCATGCTAGCCATCATTGAAGGAACAAGACGGAAAGGTGGGGGCTGGTGGTCAGGCCATGGGTAATGGTTCACCCGGTGCTCAACAGCCTCATCGGGGTAACCGGTACCTTCAGCACGGAACTCCCAGATTGCCCAGTTATCTCCGTGCCGACTTCTTAAAAAGGTCAACACTTCTGACAAAGGGTTACGGAATGAGCTCTTAACAACATCATGTGCAGGTCCAGATCTATGATTCAATATAAGTTAGTACAGCTTGTACAAGGGTAACACCAATGGTATGACAATGACCTGACACAGATATAGCAAAGTCACTTTCAAGTAAATCAAGGCATACTTACGTCACGATAAGTTGTGGGGTAACATAGCAAAGATCGAGGCCAGACTCCTCATGCAGGACACGCGGTCCAGCGACCAACTGACGAAGAAAGGGAGCCATATCTCGAGCTAACTTTGAGTTTTCAAGTACAAATTCGGCCGAAGTCCAGGCGAATGAAAGGGCGTGGTCGACAAGTGACTGAGAGTTGTGAGATGCTGGAGGTGAGCCGGTAGTATAAGTACTTTTTCTCTCGGGTCCCAGTACACTAGTCGAATTGGCTTGCGTAGTGCCGCCAGTGAAACTTGAGGATTCGTCTTGAGCAAAACGGCGGTGGTAGGAATGCGGAGGTTCTGCAGGTGAGGGAGATATGGAAAAGGAAGGCTCAGAATAGATAGGCAAAGGGCGTGTGTGATGTGTGTGTGGGTGGGGTGAAAAGTGTGGTGGCGGTGGAGTATATAATCGTGACGGAGTACTGGAAGGATGTTGCTCTGTCGCAGGTGAGTGAGAAAAGAGAGGGTATGATGGACAGCCAGATGTTGTGGGGTTTGAAGGCTGTCTTGAACAAGTTTCTGTAGCAGAGACAAGAGGTGGATCAGACGGAAGAGTATCAGGCTCTTGGGTTGGTTTTGTAGCTGGCGCGGACGAAAAGCGAGATCTCTGGCGCGGGAAGGGCAAGCTTAAAAAAGGTAGTCGTAAACGGCGTGCAAGTGATTCCCTGCTAACTACAATTCCATGGACTCGTGGGCAGGGGGCGTGGGATAAAGATACTAATAGTGAAAGGAGACGGGTCTGGCTTGGCATGGACCAGATCCCAGTTGTTCTGGCTTTCTGGTCGGGTACCCTGGGACCAGATGGAGCGGGTTTGCGGGACGAGAGACCTCAAGACTCAGGCGATGTGAGATGATGTATGTGCACACCCACAGGGTGCGACACAGCAATACCACACAATCCAGAACTTTGGTGTGTGGACGACGGCGTAATGCAACGGCCGTTACAGTTTGGGAGTGAGCTCCCGAGATTGTGTCTTCCTTATGTAAGAGATGTGTTGAACAACTCGGGTGGCTGTGCGTAAGAGCAGTCGTCTACGCAAGAGATGTGTTCGAGTCTAATGTATGGGCGCGTGTACTACAGCTGGTCCGAGGACAAACTACACATAAACCAGAGCTACAAAGGCCAATGTAATTATGGGATGAATAGATCTAGAAGTAAGCACGGGCTTAGTTTTCATATTCCATGTGTGGGTTGTTTTTGTAGACACACATACGTACACAACCAGGGCGTGTGCTCTATCAATCGGGGTGTGTATATGAACAAGGGGATATCAAGCCTTTCCTTTAGTAACGACCTTTGCAGGGTGGGGGTATATCAGTCGATTGTTCTTGACCCCCCAGTCTATGCATCGACTCAGAAACCGTCGTAAGGTGGTCCGGAGAAGATATGAAAAGGGATTACTTCCGGAAATGGCAAAAGCTCGAGGAATGGAGTGAACGGCGTGAAATGTTACGGAAGCAATGTGGATGTTATAGTACCAAAGGCTTCAACACAGTACGTCTCAAAGTAGCACTCGCGCAGGCTATACCTTTACGTGATCGTGTTAAGCCGCGAAGATATCTAGCGTCTGCGATGTATTTAAAGCGTTGTGGAATACAAGACTTTAGTTATCGATATGGAACTCCGGAAGATTGATTAAACCCAATGTTTCGTTTTGTAGTCGGCTTTGTTTCCAGGTTTTACCTAGGATCCCACGGGTGTGTTATGACAGGATCTGACGCTATTAAAATGGCATGAATTAGAACCATTCAAATAAAAAGGGTCCCAACTTGGATGATATGATTTTATGTATTTCAAGGATAGACCCATAACATACCCTGTATGACACCAGAACAAACACCCGTTTAGCGGGAAAATGGAAGCCTCCACAGAAGGCTACTCGGACACGGCTTGCAACAACGACGGGCGAATGTAACGGAAGCCTTAGCCGTGCTTTTTCAGCCGTTGTGAACAGGCTTTAATGCAATATTGCGCGACCCGAGTTGACTGGATGATTGAGTGGTTGGATGTAACCGCAAGTTGAGGCAAAAGGCCGTGGTGAGCCACAAATAGTGATGGTGACGACGTTGGATCCGATCGACGCGGGACTCTGAGCGGTTTCGTTTTTTGTTTTGTTTTGTGTGTATGTGCACTGGTGTATTTACAATGGTCTGGTCTGGTGGCTTTGTTCAATTAGAGCACTGACTGAAGTAAAATAGTCGCAAATGTTCGGGGTACAGTCAATATGCGGACGTGATCGTAAGGGCCGAAATTCGCTTGTGAAAGGAAGTTAACCCTGGCTCAAACGCATGCAATGCGGTTAACTGTTGGTTATGAGAGAGTGATGAAGAAATCCAAGAAGAATTTGCTAAAGACGGGAGAAAAATATCCGGAAATCAAGTGTGATTGAAAATGGAGGATTCCGAAACAAAACGTTGTAGCTCTCTTAGAGCAATGGCAAAAACATACGAAACTCACTTCCACGATGCTTTAATATGTAGACATACCAAAGTGGCTACCTTTTCTGTCATAGAGGCCTCACTTACAGCCACTTCTGACATCACAAAACGCCACAAGGCGGCCCCAGAGGGAACACTAATTGGCCTCTGTAGCCCACAAATTTGACCCGACAAGTCAGACTAGTGGCAATTTGACAGGTCCCTAAAAACTGAACCACTACAACGGAGTAAGCGATTCGTTTATCGCCTCCTGTGAGGGCACCCAAAATTCATAGTCATCTATACTCATGAGGCGATGAAATCACGGCTGGATCCGGTAATTCGTGATGGGACACACGGGATAGATTAGATTATGTACTTTGCTCTGAACCAGATTTTGCTCCCTACACATTTTGTCCCTTGGTTTATCCGGAGTTTCCGACCCTATTATCGCCAGTACTCGGCACCACTACCGTTGTCAATAATGTTGCAATTAATCATTGAATGTATGTATACGGCTATGCTCCACGACCCGCCTCATCCGCTGTCTTATTAGGGCTGTCATATTAAACTCAGTTACATTCTTAAAGCAAGAATATGCAATGTTTAGCTTAACTAAGCAACGTCAAGTTCTTCTAAAGGCCTAGCCTATTTGTCTGTGTTCCCACCTGCCCACCGGGGCCGAGTGCAACCATGCAGGCGAGCTCCCATCACAATCACTATTTTTTCTTTTCGAAGCTTTCATAAGGACGGCGGCTTCCGTCAACGACATCATTGCTTAAACCCCGAATTCCCGATCCAGACAGAAGCAATACCAAAACCATGTGCCTGCGATCGAGTTCATTTACGATAACCTTGCGGGACAGATAAATGACAGTTAAAAACAGACAAAGTACCTAATGCACCCATGCGGGCCGTTACCTTTGGTGTCAGGATCCTACTCGGTCGAGTGGCCTGCACTGTTACATCTACCTCCAAGAAAAAAAACGAGAAAGTGTCGTTGCTCCACAATGATGAGCGAGAGCCCAGACATTGGGTGGTCCAGAGTTATGTGCACAACCCATTTCTCTCGGCAAAAATAGTGGTTACTATGAATGAGCCTTTGCTTTTGCCCCTTCGCCAATGTCAGGGACAAAATGAAGCCCAGAATAGAGAAACGTCCCATGTACCATTATATTGCAGCGGTGAGGCTCGGAGAATACAGACGCAATGCACTCAGATCCACCACAAGTGTTTGGTTTTGGACACACATATGGCCTTCTCTCAACCATGGATATTCCTATCTCCGGTGCTCCCTTTCCTGCGCCCCCGACGTTTATATGTTCATACGTATCCACTTATTTTTCCAGAAAGAACAAAACTACATTCCTCGTCGGCCCCAACGTATCGACACACCACGACCTAGGACCACGACCTAGGACCACGACCCCTTCCCGAATTCCCCGGTCACGAATCCTCTCATCCCACGCTTTTCCCTGTATCCCTTCCCCCATACCCGTCGTGGACACAGACGACACAGTTTGAATCCATGCTTAAGTCCACACCCCTCCCCTCCCGCAGTGAACCACCAAAAAGTCAGAGGTGCAGTAACTCATGCAATGCAACCCACCGGACAATTGGTATCCAAGAACAAAGAAGAAATCACTCGAGTACGAGAAACGATATATCTCACAGAAACCAATGACAAAAACATTTACCCTCTACCGGTCTCCGGTCCTCATTAAGCCCAATTCTCCCCGCCAATCCTAATCCGCAATTTCATAAACTCCCATGCCACCCCTTGTCGGAGCTCGGTCTCGGGCATCTCAATGGCCGCCCTCCTACCTTACCCAATATATCCAAAATGACCTTGGCCAACGCTGATTACCGCACAAAATAAAGACGGAACACAACCACACCCGGCGGGTTACGTGCGAAAGAAAAACCAATATCAGAGCCACATGCAACAGACTCGCCGATCTTTAAAACGGGCAACATGGCCGTATGCAACTAATTCCTAAAGGACGATGAACACCCCGCCTCATCGAGTTCAAACAAAGGCGCTCCCCAGTTCAGAAGACAAAGCTCGTTGTCAATCCTTTGCATGTAGTGTGTAGCAAAGCCAGTTTTATCCGCCCGACCCACCACATGGATCGTCCACCACGATGGCGGGTCTTAACATGTGCTCAACCCTATCAAAATATTTAACCCTACGGTTGCATCCTTCCTTCGTCCCTAGTTCCACATGTACGGGACATATTTTTTACCGTGGTCCGTTAATATGTCAATATAACCTATAAACATAAAGCAAGACATACAGTACATGTCAATGTCAATCCAAGGCTTAGCAAGATCTCATCCGAACTCCCCTTCAAGACAACACTCAATCTCTCTCTCTCTCAAAAAAGCCCATGTGATCAGCTTTACGCCATCCACAAGGTCCAACCTCAAATCATGACCACGCCGTTGCTCATCCTTTTGCAAGCTCGCAGTTATCAAGAGTCCGAAGTCCAAGACTTCCTATGAAAATCATTACCCATTCTTCCCTCCAAGGCAACTCTGGACCCCAGTCCATTCCGAATTCTATCACTTCTCATAAAGGAAACAACCATGATCGTCACTGTCCGCATCCGTCTAAGAACAAACCTATCCGGGCCGCTATCCCACCGCTTCCCGCGTTCCCTTTCGAAAAAAGGGAAAGAAGAGGTAACAAGAAAAAAACTCTTACCTTGCTTAACTTGCGCCGCATAATGCATGTACATACGGACACGCCTCGCCATAACATAAGCACCAACCTTTCTAGATCCTACGAACCAAGAAACCAACAACTCGCTTCTACACTCCTTTATCCCGCCTATCAATCAAAAGGCACTACACCCGTCCGTGACGTTTTCTTTCTTTCATTCCATAGAATTTTCTTTCTCCTTGCCTCCCTCGCCACCCAACATCCACCATAACCACCCACTTTTCGCAAAAAAAACTCCGCGGAAGCGAAGAGACCCTGCTTCTCTAGGACCCCCGCTTCTTGCCTCTCCAGTCTTACGGATGCATCTACATTCATACATATCAATGTATGTACACGCCACCCATATTGCGAGTCAAATCCCATCAATAGGCCCTGGTTGTATGCGCAATCGTTAGTATGCAATGGTGACCCACGGTTGACCTCTTTCGCCCAAGGAAATCCAGCAATGCAGCTAGCGCCTCACCGGGTTCATGAACACGCACTCACGGACAAGCAACTGCATGTGACCTCGCATGCATCCACATATGCACATATGCGCATTCCATATCCCATGGGCTTATTCTTGGGATTCACCCTACCATGGTTATATCATACCTGGTTGCGAAAACCCAACCGCGTCCTCGGAGTAGATCATATCTGGTAAACCAGATCAACAAATGTCATCGACTCACCGTCTCTTACAGACCAACTCCTTCGCCCCGTATTCCTTCCTACCGGAGATATGGAACATGCACTCATAGCACCATGGTAATAAAATTATCTTGCTGTATTTCGAGTGACCTAGAATAACCGTCATAATCTCAACCACTTCCAACAACCACCAAAAGGTTACTTATCGCGTCAGGTGACTGACTTGGTTATAACAAAAGTCTGGCCCTAACACCATAGGAAAAGTCCAGTAGAGACTGTAAGTGTGATGCGCGAAACTTCAAAAACCACTACTTCAGCGTATTTTCCAAGCGTAAACGGAACCATCGAGAGCGTTCCTGTCTATTACGTTTTTGACACACATTTAAGACGACTTCTTCGGGGCAGAAGCACCGCCAGTGAACTTCGAAATGTCAGTGGCAGCGTAGAACTGCTTGACCAAAGACTTGCTAGTCTCCCAGCCGTTCTGGAGGGCAGGAGGAGTACCCTGATACGCCATCTTGGAGTCGATCTGGGTAGTGAGGGCGCTGAACATAGCCTGGAGCTGCAGCGACTGGCTGTAGCGGACACGCAGGAAACCAGTGTAGACAGTAATCAGAACCCACGACCAGCTGCGGAACAAAAGGGCATACAGAGCAAGCTCAATCCAGAGGCCAACCTCGAAACCGGCAACCAGAGTCATAGAAGACTCGTAGTGCGAGTTGATGAAGCTGCGCAGGTAAGAGACCCAGCGCTCAGCAGAGGGCTGAGGAGTTGAAGTGCCGTTGACGATGGTGGGAGGGTAGACGAGGGGCACAATAGTGCTGCGCATGTAGGTGGCGACATGGAAGATAGAGTAGATGAAGTAGGGCAGAAGAGCCAGAGTGAAGTGGGGCATGAACCACCAGAAAATGGACATGACTGCAGTAGTATGTTAATGAATAAGATCGCCCACTTCGCTTGTATATTGAACTTACCCAGGTACTGCACATTCTCATCGCCAATGAGAGCGGCAGCTCCGGCCGGGGCGCGGTTGCCCATGTTTTGACGGGTAGTCACAGTGCGGTAAATGACAATGGAGTAAGTGAGAATGGCCGACAGGAAAGCCACCCGGTACGTGAAGCGAGCAAAGCCACCATTAGTGTTAAACTTCACGAACTGGAAGACGTAAAGTACTGAGTTGAGGATCAGCATGAGGTGACTAATGTTAAAGTGGTTAGTGGCACGGTCAGACTAATGCTCAATGATGTAATAGGACAGCCGTGGTAAGTAATCACACTTCCCGTCACAAGACGGGGGAACCTAATGACGCCAATACCCGATACCAGCTCTCTCGGCACACGTGCACGTCCTGCACTGCAGAACACGTACGGCAACCAGAGCGCCGGGTCACACCCAACCTAGCCCACCGCGGCGTTGGAGAACCAACTGCATTTCCAATTTCCGAGTACCAAAAATCAAGCCGTAATGCCGTGAGGGGCTTGGGTCGCAGCGACCAAGATCAAGTGTCAAAGCAGCTAAAGAGGAAAGCGGGGGAGGGGTTTGGAGGCACGGGCGTGTCGCTCAACCATACCACCAAAACTAAACGAACCCAGTCCAATGGTTGCGGTACTTTGGCAATGCGGATGAGCTATGCTACTGGTGCGAAAAAAGTGGCATCGAGGTATTGACGGCGTGCAGACGGTGGCATTTGCGTGTACTAGAAGGTATAATGAAACTTACCCGGCAAACCAGGCGACTACAAAACGGCGATAAAAGTTAGCACTTCTTCTTTTTTTCTTAAATCGTTCAGTATCATAGCGGCGACCACTGCGGGCGCGCAAACAATTGATGGTGTTATCGTCGACGTTAACGTACACTGGAGGGTCTTGGCCAGCTCTTGAAAGCGCTGAGCCAATGGCTTAGTCTCGGCAGAAGACATGATTGAGTATATGAATAGTTGAGTCTGATTTCAGTTGCAGATTAGAATAGAAAGTGAATATTTCGCACACGATAGAGTTGGCGCGATGGTGAGAAGATAAAAAAGAAGTCAAGAACAAAGGTAGCAAGACGAATGCCAGGGGGGGCAAAAAGACCTAGTAATGACGAAGCCAGGCTAAGCTTGATTCTTTTATGATGTAGTTGGACACAAGCTACTGCTGGGCGCCTAGCTCAGACAGTTAAGTGGGGTTACTGGCGGAAGCAAAAGTTTTCGAAGATCAAAGGCGGACACTTGCCACGAAAGCTGATGGCGCAGAAAAATATGGATTCGGCGATTGTGAGGGAAAAAAAGCGAGATGACGATGATGATTGATTAGTGGCAACGGTAGATTATCAAGTTGTACGTGTTAAGGGAGAAAGAGAAAAAGGGAATACAAAATGAACTGCGAGGGGAAGGCTGAAGAGGTGAGGCCTACACAGCAGGTACATACGACATGCAACGGGATACGGTGGTAGTCATCCAGGGAAAAAAACGGCAAGAGCGTGAATGCAGGCTTTATTATGGGTTCTATAGAAACAGGTGGTCACTTTGTTAATTTGTCCGCTTCCGTCGCTGCCGGTCAGCCAGGTGAATGCAGGGGCGTAAATTGAGTATACAATGAGAATGAGGGGCCCTGGGACGTGAATCCCGTCTTTTTCCAGGAAAGTCTTGATCACTGGAACAAGGTCTGAAAAGGTCAGCTGCGCATGACACAAGCCAAGATGGGCGGGAAGCAACAGGTGTACTTATCTACAGATGTATTGTATGTATGTATGAGATTTTGTCTACGTCCGCGTGTGACTATCTGTACACAAGAAGGAATGGAGCAACTGACGAGTACAGCTGAAAGCCAGGTTCTATAAAGTGGTGCAGCCGCAGGACGAAAGCTGTGCCAATCTGCAAGCCAAAATGTGCATCCCAGAGACCAGAGTACTGTGTTGAACCAAACAACCGCAAGCTTACAAAACACGTATACACATGTATTCCAAGTATTGTGTGAACATTTAAAGCTTCTTCCTGCCACCGACCAAATATCATCTAGTCAGGTTAGATGTCCCAAGTTGATAATATCACAGCCTTGTGCCTCATATCCGTTTTTGGAAGCTGGTGAGGTTGATGATGACGAATGTTTGCGGAATGACCCACGGCAATGGATGACGTTTAGCTTACTTTGGAGCTTGAAAGCGTGGTTTTAATTGGTGGATCGAGCCCTAGAGTGAGTTGTTGATCCTCTTCTCGAGATCACTGGACCCTCTAAAGCCGCTAGGCGGTACAGCTCTCGAAGCTAGTGTATACCTACTATTCTTCCACAGTTTGCCCGGTATACGTTTAAACGACAAGTTCTTGCTTGATTTGCTGCGGAGGGGCACACATATTTGTCCGCGTAGATGTCGAATGAAATTTTGGTAGCCAAGGAAGTTTACTTCAATGCATCCTGCTTCTGATATGTAGTTTGTATGTATGTACATATGTATCACTGGTTTGCGGAAACATTCAACTCAGTTGGCATGGTCACGTGACTGTCCACTGAAGCGAGGATACTATGTATGTACATACAGTATCGCCAAGATGTTCAGGCAATCATGATAGAATGTGTTACCTGAATTTATAAAACACCAAACAATGTGATTGTATACTAAGTATGCACATTATACATGAGATTGAAATGATTATATGAAACAACTGGGCATACAGACGCTCATGGAAAAGACTGACTCGCATGAAATCCATGTCACGATCTTATTTAAGATGTGTGGATCTATGGATTCACCCCAAACAAATGCCATATAGTTTACTTTGGATACTACTTCTGGCTACATGTCAATCGAGTGTTTTGATATTAATCATCATGTCACCACTGGTCTACAGACTGGATACATTTCTTGTCTGTCAAAAAGATTTATATGGCCATCTTACCATGCATGATCTAAAGGATAGAGGTCGCCTTATTCATAGTTATCAAACTTCAATCCAGACTCAACAACACAGCCCGTTAGATTCGTACAGATGTATGTACACACATACGTTTTGGCGAACATGATTCCCGCAGCTGTTTGCGGTCCTTTTACGGTGTGCTATAGTATAAAGACATATGCATATTCACCGGTCCCACGCTTTATTCAATCTCGCATGGATCTGAGTAGCGCTCGGTGGTCTCGGGAAGTGAAAACTCAGATACGTCAAGCACGCGCCGTCAGCAAACAAATTCAAGACACGTGCTCTGCATCCACGTGGATGGGGAGGTTAATGGTCCTCTCCAGACTAGCGGTCGAGATAAGAATTGCCATGATAGCTTCATGACGATTGTGAAGGCAAATATGAAGTCCCAAGGAAACAAAGGCAAAGTATATGGGTGAAAAATAAATGATCATAAGAAGAGGCTTAATTTCCATTACAAAACAAACAATAACCACCGTTAAAACAAGACCCATTGTCTACATCTGTTGATGTTTAGCAGCAGTGGCCTGTATCAGATCCACACTCCGAGGTTGACTACGACTGCCAGTTCGTACGGGGATTCTGTTGAGTTCCTCAGTGCTGCTATTCACCTCACTGACAGCCTCATTGGCGGGCTCATCAGTGGTATACAACTCTGTACGAACCATGATCTGGCCGTTTTTCACTGTAGTGTTGACGTTGTCGTCCATGCCAGCATACGTCTTGGTTTGCGTCTTCTGGTGACGACGGTTGGTTGATAGGTTGTACATGTTGTGGCTGTTGGGATCGCTGCGACTGCGGTGCGATGGGAAGAAGCGACTGAAGAATGGGCGTAATGGGGGGATGCAGACACAGACAATTCCGGCGGTAATTTCGATGACCGACCAGGCAAGGAAAGTTGCAACATCGACTGAATGCTATGTTAGTTATATGTGCTGAATGGAGTGTACGCATGTATGCATAATTCTTCATAAGAGTGTTGATAACTTACAAGAAAAGTCCAGCGCGTTCACGTCATTGATTTTGATGGCGCGAATAATGCTAGCAATGCAGGCACTATTGAATGTTAGTATATAAGATGGAAAGACTCAGAGAATACGGAGAGTACTTACAATCCACCGAGAACAAAGAGACCGCAGAGAACTAACTTTTGGCGTACAGGAATGTTCAAGGCCCAGAAAGATGGTAGTGGCATAATGACAACAATGATGTCGGTGGTGATGGTGATTCCCGCCTTAATATGCAACAATCTTTGGTAGTCCAAGCAATTTCTGGTAGGCAAGAGGAAGTCCCAAGCTCCATGAATTGGTCTGCACTGGAAAATAGTAGCCATGATCGCGCCAAAAGTGTATAACAAGACAATCGTCGACATGACGTATACCATAATACGGAGATTCTTCGCAGGGAAGATTCGGTGATACAATATCATGATGGAGATTTTGGTTGCAGCCAAGGCACAGGCATACATGATTTGGTTACTCAACATCAGCTTGATGAGAGTCCTCATCAGGCCTAAGATTTCGTCTGTAGGATGTAACCAAATATGACTTCCCAGACCGAGATGGACACCGTACAAAAGAATTGAGCATGTTACCAAGTTAAATACAGCGGATACGGCGATAGCAACTGTTTCGTAGAGTTAGTATATGATAGGTTTGGTTGATATAGTGACATAGTAGTGACATGACGTACTATCTTCCCAAAACATGGTACCGTTCATCCGGAGTCGTACAAAACTTCTTAACCCAACAATTAAGACGGTGATGACGACGCAGACTGCCGTCACCCATATGAGCATAGGACGGTGATCTGCTGTGTTGGTGAAGTCTGTATCTCCAATCGATTCAGGCGACTGGAGGATCGTCGGGAGATGCTCGATGATGGCGGTGACATTAACCATGGTGACTGTATTGTTGGTATAATAATTATTAAGTCGTAGATAGAAAAGTGATAGCTCAGTGCCAGACTAGCTGTCTGAAGCTGGTAGTTGAAATGTGACACCCGTGATATCGGTACCGAGACCAGCTTGGAATTCGAGATGTAGGAAGAGACAGGCAATGTGTAAGACGAACGTTAGATGCCAAAGGAGTGACTATTGTTTTCTGCAGATATGCCAAGAACAAATCTGCTTCTGTCTTCACCCAAACGTCGGAACAACAAAGGAGTGACAGACGTCAGTTGACAATGAAAATAGCAAAGAGCAAGAAACGAGAGCCAACCAGGAAGATCTTGACTGCCAAGAACAGCCGCATCCCATAGTTAAGAGGACGTCCGATAGAGTGTACGGTTGGTACGGTTGGTACTGGCGTCTCCTTCAGATCCTCTCGGACCCTTGCTATCTCGGACTATTTGCAAATCTAGATACGTCCGGGAGTTTAGGAATGGGTGGCGTGTGTTTTGACACTTTCTTTTGCATTTGTTGTCACAGCATGTGCAATCGTCAATGCTTCCACGACCCACGTATTGTATGTACAAGCGATGCTAACACGGAAATCTGTTTCCATACTGGGACGACTGTGCCGGCGGATTTCGAGATGGACCTGATTTTCCACGGTGATACACGGGAGATCCTTGGTTGAAGATGTCTCGACGAGGTCGTGAGCTTCTTATTCTGTGGGTAGAACCGGTGGCAGGGTCCATGTCACGAGGAACGGAATATTCTTCAAGCGAGGATATGCTACGGAGAATATCATATCTCCTTGGTTAGTCGTTACAATTGTAGTGTCTGTACATGAAATTTTTCTCGTGACATGAAATCACCTTCCTGATGTCCATGCGAGCTATTGGTGAGTTGTGGGTCAATAGATGAGTCGGCATAGATCCGGGTGAATATACATATGTACGAGTTTAGACAACAGCATACGTATATGCGGATTTGAAATATATCTGCACACATACATACGTTGGATGTTGTATATACATCTATCACTCCACACTCTGGCCACCCCCACATTCCGTTCAAAACGCGGAATCAACGTCGTTCAAGTGAAATTTCCTGATGATGACTTATACGAGATAGATGTGACATCTACGCAGATATCATCGAGATCTCTAACAAACTTTATCTTCCAATCTAAATTTTAGTGGATATTCAAGCATGCTTATAGATGTTAGTCTAAAGTCAAAATAACCTTGCCGCTACCACGCATATGGTGACATATGACTTGGATGTCTATACATTCCATTGTTCATGTGTTGTATATGTGTTTGTATACTAAACCCAAATACCCAAACTCCAAAGCTCCTTATCTGAATGAAACGAGGTCCAAACACGCGGAATCACAACAACCCGCCAAATTCCACCCACCACTACCCTTAACTACACGGCAGCGCACGAACGGTACATACATGCCGCCCGGCAAATCTCCATGTGAGAATTTCACCAACTAGCCGCATCGAGAGTCAAAAACGCGGCAGATTGGCCTGATATTTAGTCAGATCGATTTTCGCGATAGACGCCATGGCGGCAAGCCCTGTCGCTTACATGTAACTAGTACCAAACACTTGATACCGAGAATTTCTTGGCTTCACATCAAAATCTTGCGGGATCTAGTGTCAATCTCTTGGCCGTTGTCAACGGCTTGGCTTTTGTCGTTGGCTTTGGCGTGGGCTCGTTGACGCAGGTAAAACTTGCGGACTTTAGGCAGTTGTTGGGTTCAAGCTTTTGCCAAGTACTTGTACATGTGCATACGTCTGACCAACTTGTCCTTGGCGTGATCGATTTTGGTGGACGGACATTCCGACTAGGTGTTTGTTCGATCCTGTACATATATACCCACACTCTTCGGTCACAATTTGACTTAATTGACGTGCCCACTCAAAGAGTATTATCCCGTAAATACAACCCTACTTTACAACATGATCCGGTTCAATGCTACACCTGTGCCAAGTCACGGCAGTTTGGCGCTTATTGAAGATCTTAAGTTACCCGTCTCACATCACGTATGTACATTTCCCGGTACCCTAAAAACTAGTAAAGAAACGACCCCTGCAAGCTACTCTGCAACGCCACCTCGGATCTCGGCGGAACCAGTTTGACCGCCAAAGCGGCCACTTTCCCAGACAGAAAAAACAAACTTTGTAAGCCGGACATTACTGACGAGGCTTCAGTCGTCATCTAATCGGGCAAAAGTTTCACCAAACACGGTTATGTGGGATGTAATTACCGCCCTCGCTATTGCTGTCGTAAACTTGACAGTCGTTCGTTCGGCATCTCGTACCACTAGTATAGCTTAAACTTACAAATCAAAGATTTGGTGTTTTCCTGATTGAGCATTGAGACGCAGTTCTAAACATGAAGAACCTGTAACCTATGGCTACTAAAATAGGAAATTCACGTTTCTTGTTTCTGTCAAGACGATGCCCGCCTCCTACTCACGTATGATCGGTGTCGACTATTCTATGCAGAGCCGTAACCTTTTTACTTTTATGTTCGACAGCTATTGGGCCGCTATGTTTGATCGCGGGTCGTTATGTCATGGCTATGTCTCACATTCACCCATTTCAACTACCACATATCGGAACTTTAAACACGTGCTGTAATGAGCTTGGAAGCATGTCTTTGTCAAAAAATGAACTGTTCGAACTGTGTTGTGTGTTCATGCATACATAAAGTGCTCGACTCTCAGACCAAGTTATCCCTTTTCCCCTAACCCTTCATCAGACAACATCTACTACTTGAAAAGAGCTCAAAGAGACATTGTTCCAGGCAGTGAAAGCTTGCAAAAGTTGCATTCAAGCCCGAAACTACATACCAGGTTACACAATACGCATTAAAATCAACTTTCCACGAGATGCTAGTGTACATCAAAAGCAAAACACATCTTTTATCAGAAAAGTACAGAGGATAATTAGTACAACTTCATCAGCAATACTATCATAAAAGAGAACAAGAACGAATAACACCAAAACCCAGAAACCCAAAGGGGAAAACTCCAACCATACATGTTGTGCTATCCTCAAATAGCCCGTATATCTCCGTTTAAGCCGCCCTCAATTACCACGTTCCGCAACCTACACCAGGAACGGCCTCGTCTATTTCGCATCGTCGGCCTACTAACCGTCGGTGCCCGAGCTGCGGAAGGTAGCGCATAGAGCAGCGTACTGATGAGTGAGGTCGAGAACAGGTTGTGGCAAGTTCGTGCCCTGAATGATACTGCGAATTTTAAGGGCACCCTCTTCCTCGATTAAAACACGAACTGTACGGAGGAGCTCGGGCGAAAACTCAGAGTACCAACGGTATTGCCAGCACACAAGACGGATGAGGGCACCGACGGTTTCGCGGGTACTCTTAGTGCGCTCATAGGCGCGGGAGATGCCGCTGAGAGCCTTAGGTGAAAAGCGGATGGCAAGACAAGCGCGGTAGGCTTCGACAGCTTCGTCGGTGTGCTGCAGGCGCTCGGCAAGGGCACCAAGAATTTCCCATTCTTCGGCTGATTTGCGATACTGCATTGATTGGGCACGGTACTGTGCCATTTGGGTACGCCAAATAGTGTAAACACGGAGATCTTCGTAGAGTACCATGAAGAGACTATCAAGCCAGCGCTCGCAAAGTCTCTTTGTGTTCAGTTTGGACAAGAGATCAGTTGGGGGTTTAGCCTATTACGTGAGGGATTAGTACAAAGCCTTGATCAGAATATTAGTATTGCCTGACTTACCTCATCGTCTGGCGCATTAACAGCCACCGATGGCTTTTCTACAGCGTCACTAGTACCATTTGTTGTCGTTGGCGCATCTAGGGCAACAGTCTGGTCGTCAAACGTCTCATCCGGTTTGCCGTCGAGGCGCTCAATAGTCTCCTCAACTTCGGACTCGGCATCAGACACGCCTTCCTCGTCACGTGCACCACGAATACCATCCACGCTAGAGTTTCGCGCTTGCGGTACTACTGGTTGCACTGGCTCTTGCTTTTCTGTTCTATACTCATCCTCCATAACAAAGACGGTACTTCTAATCTTTAGTAGCTGATCCCAACCAACCCGCGAGGCCATCTCAGTAAGAATCTTGTAAGCTTCTTTGAAAGTTCCTTTGTATGATGCTGCACGCAGGTTGAGGAGACTAGGGTCAATTGAATCATAACGCTGCTCCGACTCCGTGTCAATCTCATCGAGCTTGCTTTCGGGGAGGACAGGAAGATATATTTCTTTAGTCTCTGGCATCATCGGCGCATCCTTGTCCTGATACGTAAACATGGGGCACGAGTTGAGAATAGCCAAGGCATGTTCCCAATCTTCCATGGCTACGTAGATCTGAGCAAGACGAGACCAGGTACTGAACTCGCTAGGTGCGGCAATAGTGCTGCGGTCAGCACAGGCCAGTGCCATCTGCAGACGTTCCATCTTGAGTTCCGGGGTTTCCGCTTTAAGAGCCTTCTTGAGGAGGAACTCAGCCTGGGTATCGAGCATCACATAGTCCATCGGAGCTTCCTTGAGAGCCTGGTGGAGAACCCTTATACCACGGACTTCCTCGTTGCCCATGAATAAGACCTTGGCGAGCAGTGAAGCCACTTCTACGTTTTGTTGACGAAGTTTCTCGAATAGATTGATACCCGAGGCATACCGGCCGGTCGTCTGGAAGTACTTCAGCAGACCAGTAGTCAGGTGGTTAGATACAATATTAGGAACCTGGACTACCGAATCAGAACCAAGTTGCCAGCCACGGAAGAAGAGCTGCTCGGCGGCATGAAGAAACCGGTGCTCTGTTTCGGTGTTGGTGACTGGGTTGAAACGGCGCACGCCCATAATCTTGCGCGTAGTTTCGCCAGTTCCATCGTCAGCATAAAAGTAAGCACGAAGGACGCTACAGAGGTAAGTTTCAAGCCACATTTCTTCGGTGGCTGGGCGCTTCTCGCCTCTCTCGTCGACACAGAAACTATCAACACCTCCAGGAATGGCGACGTGGACGCGCATGTCAACACGGGAAAAGGCATTATAGCAGCTATGGGAGCCGTTGGTTAGAACAAGGGCGAATGGATAAGACAAGACTGGGGATAGCCGGTGGCTCACCAGTAAACACCCTCAACAACCTTGGTTTGCGCCTGCGAAAGTGGGTTGGGTTCGTAGTACGTCAAGGTGTTGATAAAGGCGGCGAGACTAGCCGACGAAGAGGCATCGACGCCTGTGACGTGGTGATAGACACCAATGTGTTTGCCGGTATTACGGAGGTTCTGGCGGACAAGATGGACCAGGTCAGGTGGGCCAAGCTCTCGGAGCGAGATCAGCGACTCGGTTCTTGCATTGATCGACTCATGCAAGACGACCTCAGTCAGCCTACAACACAACCACAGATGGTGAGAGTTAGCGAGTGTCCAACGCTGTACGGGTCATAACCTGGTAGCGGCAGGGGCCATCATACTCGGGAACGGCCGGCACGACCATGGTAGGCGGGTCGGTATTGTGGAGCCAATTGTTCGTTGGTGGGGACCGGAATGGCACAAACGGGTTCGGAGTAGGATTCGTGAAATATCGGGGCGGATTTTCGGACTGCGCCGGTAACAGGGCTCGCTCTCGCGGTTGGCGAACCTTGGGATTGGGCCCCCGGAAACTTGTCAAAGCAGCCTGGTCGAAGGTTGGGACGGTTGCAGTTATGCGACGATTACGCACTGGTGCGTGTGCTACTGGTGTTTGCGAGGGATCACGGCCGTTGTGATAGCCAACTGTTGGTAATTTCGAGAAGTCGACAGTATAGAACGACGGATGAGACAGTATCAGCTAGTCTTGGTCGAATAACAAAGGGACAATGAAGCTTAAAGTGCAAGTAGCCGTCGCGGCTGGGTTAAACCCTAGGTACAGAGAGAAGTGTGATGTCGAGGAAATAGAAAGCAAAAACTGAGCTGCGCATAGCATAGAGTTGAAGGACACGAATGCGAGCGTTAATTGGAAAGCATCAGGTACCTCATGCATATGTGCATACATATGACATGGCTTCAATTTGTTTACCTGTACTTCAACAAAGATGACGCCACATATGCTGTTAGCTGCGCCACTATATTGCGCCACATCATTGAGTGCCCCACACAAGGCTATTACGGAACCGTAACAAGGCTGGTTGTAACCATTAGTGCTACTTCTGTTGTTTGGACAGGAAGATAGAGTGGGTTGTTATTCTCTTCTTTAATCCATCACTCAACAGCACCGCCATGACAGGATCACCGCTTGTAGGCCGTCCTGGCTCTGGATTAGCCCAGCCATTTGGCTCTCCGTTGCGGTCACCCGCTAGAGCCATTCCATTTGGCAGCCCCCTCCGTTTGGGTGGCAATATTTCATCGTCTTCCGGCACTCCGCTTGTCAATGCCGCAAAGAATATCCCAGCTGGGGGCTCTTCTAGTCTCCTGGTTGAACCTCCGCAGCTCGATCTCTCTGAACAGATGAATGAGATTGAGCGCAAGAAGTATGTGAAGGGAAAGCGGCTGGGTGAGGGTACCTATGCCGTTGTTTTTCTTGGTCACCTTCGCAGCAACCCCAACCATCAAGTGGCCATCAAGAAGATCAAGGTCCAAAAGGAATACAACGATGGTCTGCAGCCCGACGCCGTTCGTGAGATCAAATTCCTCCAAGAGCTGAAGCACCCAAACATCATCAGTCTTCAGTCTGTTTTCAGTTCCAAGGATCAGAACCTCAATCTTGTTCTTGAGTTCCTTCCCCTTGGCGATCTTGAGATGTTGATCCGTGACACTAATGCTGTCCGCTACGGTGCTGGAGACATCAAGGCCTGGATGGGCATGTTGACACGCGCCATCTGGTTCTGCCACGAGAACTTTGTCCTGCATCGGGATATCAAGCCAAACAACTTGCTGATTTCAGCTGACGGCGAAATAAAACTAGCCGATTTTGGTCTCGCTCGTTCGTTTGCCGACCCACACCAGATGATGACATGCCAGGTCATCACTCGTTGGTACCGTCCTCCCGAGCTGCTGTTTGCCGTGCGCCACTATAGTGGTGCAGCTGATATTTGGAGTGTTGGTTGTGTTTTTGCGGAGCTAATTCTCCGAGCTCCATATTTACCCGGGGAGACGGAAATCAGCCAGATTGAGCTCATCTGTCGCGAACTTGGAACTCCTACCGAAGAGAATTGGCCTGGTGTTACGGGACAACGGGAGTACCACTGCATCCCGTCTGAGATCTACCCGCTCAAGCCCCGCGAGTACTTCCAAGGCCGTTTTGGAACCGTTGGTGGAGCTGGTGTTGATCTCCTGATGAAGACCCTCGTGCTTGATCCTAAGAAGCGCATTACGGCCTACGAAATGCTGAAGCACGACTGGTGGGCTGCCGAGCCGCGGCCAACCCCCACTCGTGATCTACCCCGCAAGGCTTCTGAGCAACCAGCTACTAGCAGTGCAGATCTTAAGAGACGACCTGGAGGGGATGAGGAGAACAGGGGAGCCAAGGTAGCTCGCAGGTTGAGCTTTGGGGCCATGAGAGGGTAATTTGGCGTGTTGTTGTTTTTTGCCGCTTTTTTTGGTTTGGTTTGGTTTGGTATCGTGTTGTTTTTATGCCTGGTATTGGCTTTAATTTGGGCATGGAGTTTACGGTGTTCTCGGTGTTTTGGGGTTTTTTTGATAGATTAGGCATTGTTGTGTTTATAGAACCTGGTCATGTTTCTCATGACATCATGATTGACTGATATGTATCTTTCCTCTCTATAACCATGACATCATAAATTCCTCATTTCCAGATTTCTGTTGTTGAACCTTAGGGTTACCGCACACACCAGCACATGACCAGGATGTGTAGTGTATAGAAACCTCTAGAACCCTGACGACTGTTCCACCACTTTCCAACCATATCGGGAAATTACTAGAGCCGTGTAAGTTACGCAGTTCCTAAAGTAGAAGGATCTTGAATATTCCATCGTCATATGTCGATTTCCAACCACAATAGGCAACATAGTACTCGTGAACAAGCTCGAAGATGCTAGATCTGGGAGTCGAGGTGTATAAAATGTCTCTGAATCGGCGGTTCTTTGACGACTCGGAATTTTCTTTTCATCATCATCATCAAGATATTCAATCGACTCAAACATCAACACTTCTACTACCACTTCTACTTTAAACAATTCACTCACACTTTTCTACTTTTCTCAAGTACCACTTTAACACTTCATCAAAATGGCTTTCTTCGTTCCCCGTTTCACTGCCCCCACTGAGAGCTACCACTCTCACCCTCTCTTCGATATTTTCAACGGCCCTTCCATTCACAGCCGTCCTTCCCCTACCATCTCATCCCCTCTCGCGGCTTACATGGCCCCTTCTTACAGCCGTCCTACCACGACTTGCATTCGCCGCCAGCCCTCTGCTGCTCCGGTGATTGCTCGCAAGACTGTCCGCTCTACCTTCCAGCCACGCTTCGATGTGCGTGAGACCGCCGATGCCTACCACTTGCATGGCGAGCTGGCTGGTCTTCAGAAGAAGGATGTCGAGATTGAGTTTGTTGACCCGCAGACTATGGTGGTTCGTGGACACATTGAGCGGAACTACTCTCGTGCAGTCCCTGTTCCTGTTCCATCTAACTCCATCCAGTCTGACTCTACTAAGCACATTGAAGAGTCCAAGCCCACTGAACAGCCCGCCGAGAAGCCTGCCGAACAGCCCACTGAGAAGCCTGCTGAGCAGCCTACTACCACTGGCGATGAGATGGAAGTTGACCCCAAGCCTACCGAGGAAGCCACCAAGTCTACCGAGCAAACCACCAAGACTACCTCCGAGGAGGCTGACCACTCTTCCGAAACCGGTTCGCACAAGTACCAACCCACCGTGGAAGACTTCCCCGACGAGGACGACCACTTCTCCGTAACCTCCATGTCCAGCACCCCTTCTCACTCCTCCGCCGCCTCCCACGCCGCCGCCAAGGCCGCCGCTGCCGCCAAAAAGGAAGAAGAAAAAGAGCGCCGCGCCGCCGAGGAGAAGGCCCGCAAGGAAGCCGAGCAGCAGGCTGCTAAGGCCGCCGCTGCCGCTGAAGCCGAGAAGCAGCGCGAAGAGACCAGACGCAAGCAGCGCGAGGAGGAACAGATTAAGTACTGGGTCCAGGAGAGATCCATCGGCCACTTCTCGCGCACTTTTGAGTTCCCTAGAGCCATTAGACAGGGTGAGGTCCACGCTACTCTTGAGGATGGTATCTTGAACGTTGTGGTTCCCAAGGCTCGCATGGAGACTCGCCGGGTCATTATCTTCTAAGTAAACGTTGATGATATTTTCTTGTTGGGATTCACGAATACATATGAGAACTGCATTCTGATTTAGTTGGCATTGTTTGGAGTTTTGGGAATTCTTGGGTTTTAGTTGCCTTTTCGTTTACTACAAAAATAAATAAAAAAAGTTAAAAAAATAATCATCATGATCGTGACAGATAACTGCGTAATCTGGGAATCGAACCCAGGGCTAATCGAATCATTACCAGATGGCAACGATTAATGTTACCACTACACCAATTACGCTGATGAGTGTCTTATGTTTGGAGTCGTGATATCAGAATCTATGAATGCTGCGGAAAAAATTGCCGGAATCGGATTTTGTTATTTTGTTCCGGGACCAATCAAGTTATGTAACTTAAATAAAGTCCGATGTGCCGAACCTACGATGTGGTAGCATTCGTATGCATGTATGTACATACATATATACGTGCACCATTAACTTCCGATACACATATGCGTGCGTGTATGTATACAAGTGAATGCCCATAGTGACTTATAACGTGCAACCCAATGAACACATTTGCTTTTGTCAATGGTTAAGAAATATCCCCAAAAATACCCCACGTCGGCTTATTTTGACTCGCCCCTGCGCTATGGGACCTGGTAGGATTCAGCCGAGCCAGAGCTTTGCCGTGTGGGTGCTGGAGCACAGATTTCCTCATGTATGCACGAACAACACATATTTACATACACAGTCTTCGCTGGATGTGGTTATAAACATATAAGGCTATCCATACAGAATAAAAAGGCGCATGGCAGCAATAACGAATAAAAAAACCCTCATACTGTTCACAATGTATGCTGTCATGAACAAATGTTCATATATGCAACATGTCATTTGATTCAACGAGGCCCCCTTTTTGTTAGCTCCTCTTCCCCAGCCACTAACATGACGTTCTAATACGCCCCCACAAATACCATCTCAACAAGACAAAATAACCCGCTCCGGAAACCGGGTCTAGATCGAACCTTAGGTGGTTGGTCAGCATTTTTCTACGGCAACTGCCCGGGACGAACCGTGCCGTAGTTTACAGACTGTTTAGTGCGCCTGTGTTTCCGAGCCTCGGCCAATTACATCCGGGCCAAAAATGGCCCAGCGTCAACAAGGGACTTTTCTCCATCCTACATTGAGGTTGTAACGCACCACAACATTCAGTATCACCAATCATATGAAATGCACTTTGATCATCTTGTCGTACATATGTACCTTCTCTAGCAGTATTTGCCACTTATAGCATAATTTACGGCTAGTCCTGATCGATCTGTCTTAGCAGTCTTACGGCAAGGCTGACTAGGCCGATGGCCATTAATCTTCGTCTCATTATTGCTGTTCTTGTGTTGCATATGTCTTCTTGTTGCCAAGCCCATTATCCATAAACACTTACATACACTATACATATGTACATACGGTGCTTCCTTCCCTCCTTTCCCCGACAACAAGTTCAACCGTCCTGCAACCTGACGTCGACGATTTCTCCTTTGGGAACCATAATTTTGAGGCGCAACCAGTTCTAGGGCGTTTCTTTTTTTGGCGGGGTTACAGAACTACTTGAAATCCGTTTCGTTTCCCCTTTCCCAAAAACTAAAGTGTAAAGGGTCAAGCAACCAGGAAGCAAGAGCCAGGAATCAGAAGCCAGAAAACATAGCGAGCAATAGAGAGAGAGAAAAAAAAAGAGGGTCTTCTTGCGTCGTCGCTTGTTCTCATTCTAGCTAAATATTCGTTCTTTCCTCATCTTTTACTTGTTTCGTCTTTTGCTTTTTGTTGTTGTCTTCTTCTTTCCTTTTCCCCCTCCTTCTTCTTCCAACTTTAGCTATCGAGCTGTTCCTTCCGTCACAGTCGCGGCACAACGTCATATTCGCCCCTCCCCACAGAAAGCTTGCGACGCTCCCTTTAGAGCAAAAATCCGCCGACACCTTCTATCGGCTCCCCAAAATCAGCAACTAACCCACTAATCCACTCATAACTGTCGCGCCTGCTCTTTCTTGGCATTTGCTTGTTGCGACAACCGGTCCACAAATAGAAAGGGAGCTTTCAGCTAAGCACAGCTGACATTGGGCAGGTACTGATACTTCTACTATTGGAGAATTGAATATAGCTCTGCCATTGGAAGGAACTTGCAGTGGCATTCCCCTCACACGGCTGGGTTGTGTGGCGTTTCTTTTATTCCCGCTCTCCCCTCTTTCCGGTCTTTTTACTCTTACACAATGGCCAAACGTCTTATTCCGTCGAGATTGAAGTCGGCGACTCTATCTAGAAGTTCGAGTTTTAAAACGTCCAAATCAGAACAAATGAGTCCTACGTCCATAGATACAGGACTCGTGCTCAAGGTCGAGGTTCTCAAGGTAGGTGCCATTTTAGGCCAGTGACTTTATTCTAAGCTAACCGCCTGCATTCTCACTTTAGGGCCGCGACCTAGCAGCCAAAGACCGCAACGGCACTTCGGATCCGGTATGATAATACACAATGCGCTTCTTTCCCCGTAGTATGGCTCGACAGTGTTAGACTAACCATAGCTCCCACGCTTGTCAGTATCTTTCACTCTCCCTTGGTGAGGCCAAGGTCACGACACATTCGGTTTCCAAGTCACTCAACCCAGAATGGAATGTCTCCGGGGCCATGCCCGTGAACTCCCTCCACTGCCTCGTCCTTGATGTGGTTTGCTGGGACAAGGACCGCTTCGGCCGCGATTATATGGGCGAATTTGATCTGGCCCTTGAGGAAATCTTTGCAGACAACAAGCATGAGCAGATGCCCAAATGGTACCGGCTGCACAGCAAGAAGAGCGGTCGCAAAAAGAGCGTCGTCTCTGGTGAGGTGCAACTGCAGTTCACTCTCATGGACTCTCAGAATGTTGGCGCTTCTTCAGAGCAAATTATGAACAAATTTGCTATGTTTGTGGCTTCTGTAGCTGATGCTGGCGTAACAGCACCAAACCGCGCGAGTACGGCACCTGCGGCAACAAAGCCAGCGGCAGCAGTAGCTAGTAGCGCCAACGACGAAGACGAGGATGGGGACGAAGAAGACGATGAAGATGAGGAATATGCGGAAGGAGAGGGTGACAAGACCTTGGACGCTACCGAACGCCGTCGACGCCGCCTGCGGATCCGTGGTCTGAAGAAGAAGCGGCGCAATAACCCGTACGAATTTTCTAATGGCGGGTCAGACATGGTTGGCGTCATCTACCTAGAGATTGTCAAGATCACGGACTTACCACCAGAGCACAACCTTACTCGCACCAGTTTCGACATGGATCCGTTTGTAGTGGCTTCCCTAGGCAAGAAGACTTACCGTACGCGACGGGTGCGCCATAACCTCAACCCCGTGTTCAAGGAAAAGATGATTTTCCAGGTAATGAGCCACGAGCAGGCCTACAAGTTCTCTTTCACTGTCATCGATCACGACCGTTACTCCGGAAACGACTTCATTGCGTCTTGTGACTTGGCTGTCCAGGACCTCATCAGCAAGGCGCCTCAGGCCGATCCCGAGACTGGTCTGTATGCACTGCAGGAGATTCCTGACCATACCCCAGTGGAGAAGAAGAAGCGTGGTCTCAAGATGTCCATGTCGCGGTCGCCATCCGCCCAGAGTTTGGCGAAGCCCGGTCGGTCCACGACAGCACGGAACCCCTCGGTTGATAGAAGTGCCGCTGGGCGCAACCCTTCCGTGGATCGAAACAGCGGCAATCTTCGGACCCCCTCCGCTGATCGGTCAGCTGTCCCTGGGGACAAAGCGGTGACTCCAGCGACCACAGGTGTGGCTCCCGCCGCCGCAAACCCAGCGCTTCTCAAACCGACCGATGTCGCGGCGGCCGCAACCTCGGATGAGCCTGATGAGGAAGACGGCGATTTTATCGAGTACAATGTGGCTATGACCATGAAGCACCAGGAGAAATGGGAGTCCAAACACAACCCACAGTTAACTATACGTGCCAAGTACATGCCTTACCACGCCTTGCGCCAGCAATTTTGGAGGGCTATGATGCGCCAGTATGACTCGGATGAAAGCGGCGAGATCTCCCGGGTTGAACTGAGCACGATGCTGGACTCGCTTGGTTCGACTCTGCGTGAGAGCACGATTGACGGGTTCTTCCGGCGGTTCCCGCATCGAGGCCCTGATGGCACCGATCTTGATAAGCTGACGATCGACGAAGCTATCATTTGCCTTGAGGATCAGCTTGAGCAGCGCTCGCGGGGTCCATCTGTAACTGACAAGCTCAAACACTCAGTTGACGCAGCTAAGGGACTGTTGCCGCCTATGTTCACTCTTGGCGACAAGTCGGAGGCCGGTAGCGGGACTTCAACGCCTTTGCCGATTGTTGCTAACGTGGATGCTCCATCCTTGGGCGATGAGCCAGATCTTATTGACGGCAGCGCTGTCGGTGAGAGCGCGGGCGAAGAGCACGTGGTTGAGATTGCGCAATGTCCTATTTGCCATCAGCCACGTCTCAACAAACGCAGTGACGCTGACATCATCACTCACATGGCGACATGCGCTTCATCAGATTGGCGTCAGGTTAATGACCTGATGATGGGTGGTTTCGTCACGGCCAGTCAGGCTCAGCGCAAGTGGTACTCCAAAGTGCTCACCAAGATCAGCTACGGCGGATACAAGGTTGGTGCCAACTCGGCCAACATTCTCGTGCAGGACCGCCTGACTGGTCTGATCAACGAGGAGAAGATGAGTGTTTATGTGCGTCTAGGTATTCGGTTGCTGTACAAGGGTCTCAAATCAAGCAGTATGGAGCGCAAGCGTATCCGTAAGCTTCTTAAGAAACTCAGTATCAAGCAGGGTGACAAGTATGACGACCCGGCAAGCAAAGACCAGATTGAGCAATTCATCGCCTTCCACCGTCTAGATCTCAGCGAAGTTCTTCTTCCGTTGTCCGAGTTCAAGAACTTCAACGAATTCTTCTATCGCGCACTCAAGCCAGGTGCTCGGCCGTGTTCGGCTCCTAACAACCCAAAGATCGTTGTGTCACCAGCCGACTGTCGGTCTGTCGTTTTCAACCAGATCGACACAGCTACCCGAGTATGGGTCAAGGGTCGTGAATTCTCTATCAAGCGACTCCTCGGCGATGCTTACCCTGAGGATGTGGCTCGGTACGAAGGTGGTGCGCTCGGTATCTTCCGTCTTGCTCCCCAAGACTACCACCGTTTCCATATTCCCGTGGACGGTGTCATGGGTCAGGACAAGCTGATTGCTGGCGAATACTACACGGTCAACCCAATGGCTATCCGGTCTGCTCTGGATGTGTATGGTGAGAACGTTCGCGTGCTTGTACCTATCGACAGTGTGGCCCATGGTCGTGTCATGGTTATTTGCATCGGTGCTATGATGGTGGGAAGCACTGTTATCACTCGCAAGGCTGGTGAGCGGGTTGCTCGTGGTGAGGAACTTGGTTACTTCAAGTTTGGTGGATCGACTCTCCTTTGTCTGTTTGAGCCAGGTCGTATGCAATTTGATGAAGACTTGGTTCAGAACTCGCAAATGCCACTCGAGACACTTATTCGTGTGGGTATGTCGATTGGTCATGAGGTGGGTGAGCCGCAATGGAAGGAAGACATGCAACGGCCCGAGGGTGAGGTGACAGAAGCTGATAAGATCGAGGCTACTCGGCGCATTGGTGGCGGCGCTGCTGCGGCTGAAGATGGTGACTGTGAGGATGGCACCAGTGGGGAAGAGAGCTCCGATGTTCCTGGCTCGTTGGTTCCAGGCCATGGTCGTGTCGTCCCTGTGGTTGTTACACCAGATACTACTACGAGAGTCGAGGAACCTACGCCGGTGGGGCCAATTTAGATTAGGGTTTGAAGGAATTGATGACGTTATGACCAGTGTTAGTTTCACGCATTTACATTGCAAACATTAGGAATTATCTTGGATACTGCATGTAGTGGGAATTTGTGTAATTGTATTTAATAAAGCAGAATAAAAGCCAGGAAAAGTGGCAACAGAAAGCCACAACCCAAATCCGGAACTCCAGCCTGTCTTGAGACGGCAGACATTTCATTAATAAGAGCGAAAAAACAACAAGTAAACAAGAGGCGTAAAAACATGTCAAAACATGTCAACCAATACCACCATTAACACACCCGAGGGGTCGGTATCCTGGCCGCCATCACGGTAGCCGCTGCCGCCGGAACTTCACTCGCTGCCGCCGCGCTCACTATCCATAGAGCGTTTTGGCGAAGGCGAACGAGAAGCGCGAGAGATGCGAAGAGGGTAGGTAGGTGTTGTAGGGGGAGTAATGTGCTGGGTAGAGAGCTGCGCGGAAAGTTGCGGCGCCTGTTGCTGAGGGTTCTGCTGGGACGGATGGGTCTGACGCCATGAGCTGTAGATTTGCTTGCAGAGGTGGGCGGACATTGTATAGGTGGGAGACATTTTGGGCGGGTCGGTTGGTTGTATGGGAGGATTTAGAGGAGGATAATGAATAAAGTGATTTGTGATTCTTCAAAGTTTTGTCGAGAGAGTTGTTGAGGCTTGCTTTTGGCGGAAGGAATTTGTAGAAATTGAAATGATTCGAATGGATGTCAAATAAACAACAAATCAGTCTTCTTCACCGTCACCACTGTCTCTTATATAGACTTTGGTTTCTCGCTCTTTCTTTATCCGCCCATCCATCCTATGCCTTAGCATGCGCCCCGACCAACATGTCAGACTTGGCCAAAAGAGGAAAGAGCGACGGGGGTCTGCTGGTGGAATGGCGCCACCTGGGGTGATCTGGGGGAGAAAGCGTGAATTTGATTTTAGTAGGGAATGGGATGAGTGGTAGTTACTATACGGGGTTTGGTGGGGTTTATTGCGTGGAGAGGACCTGGTTTTGCGTTATCTATGGTGGGATATTACCAAGAATTGCGTTTTGGGTGAATGGTTTTTGGCGGGGAGAGTGGGATGATATGATGAGGCTTTGTCATGATGACGGGTGAGATTGTTCAATTTTGAGGCTACGTATGTAAGTATGTGATTCGTTGTACATACAAAGATGCATGTTAGGGGTCAAAAAGGGTTCTTTACATTGTATTCGTACTCTTTCTCTTGTTCGCACATTTCCTCTTTTTTTCGGGGGCAAAGGGGTACCTGCTAGATCCGCCATCCGCCCGCCATGGTAAGTACAGTACAATGTACAACATAGGCAGATGCGCTGGTTAGAGAACAGGCCATTTTAGCTAGTCATCGAACGATGGCGGGGTTATTTTTACTAGAGGGCTGTTTTTTTCTGCCATGGCGCGGAAGGGACTGACAGACAGGCGGTCGGGTCTGTGGTTGATTTTGGACTTGAACCTCAAGGCGGCTTACGGTTTATAGTGGTAAATGCGTATAAAGTTTACATGTCTTTGTCAAAGTGACATGATGATCAAGTGTTGATTCATGAATTGTTGTTTAGGGCTTTAAAAGCGCTGTTTATCCGTCGGGTGGCGGTGAGAATGGTGGTGATTTACGCGGCGGCTGAGTTAATGGCGCTAATGCGGCGTGTTGGGGGGTAATTAATTACAGGCAAAAGTTTGTGCACACCATGCTGTGAATTGACAGTTGTTAATTCTTGGTGATCATCTTGTAATCACTGATTGATAAGCAATTGGCAAATGGTAGGGTTAACAAACAGAACAGGGTTGGTAATACCCTATGCAGACTATCGATAGCTACAACCCATGTCACGTGCCAAGTTGAATCTCACGTGCGCTAACTATCAAGGTTCATGGTTACATCTATATGCAAGTACTTTATGGGTGGTTAGACACACCTTGACTAAACACGTTTTTACTGCCCGCCTGATGCACAAGCCACGCATACCCGAGGTGGCCATTTCGGACCGGCTGTGGCTTGCGGGGACAGCTGGAAGGAGCCTCCAAGAGGAATGGATGCAGTTAGTAGTATTTTGTAAGTTGGAGGGGTAAATGGACTGCGGGAGGGAGGTGGAGCCGAGGACGAGGACGAGGTTAATAGGTTTTTGACCAAAACGGGCTATAGGGTGTGTCATACGGTACATTCAGTTTGGTGGTGGTGTGAATTCCAAATGGAGGGGGGGCTCGAAGTGGAGAAGTAAATCGATCTGCGCCGGTGGTGGGGGCTTCGAAGACCTGTAGGAAGATGGGATGAGCGGCTGATGATGATGCTGGGCGCCGTGTTGAGGCGACTGAGGCGATTGAGGCGGGGTGAAGGCAGAATTTGCGTGGTGTGGACGGGGATCAAGATATTGAGCGTCTGCGTGTGTCTTGGAGTGAGTGGGTGGAGCTTTATTCAAACTTGAGGGTGTTTTGAACCCAAAGGTCAGAAGTACCGAAGAGATCACTTTAGAGTTTTCCCTCACTTGCTCGATTTCATGAAGAAAACTCATCGGGCGTAATAATGACGGGTTATATACATGCAGGAACACCGGAAACATACAATATAATTCTTCACAGGAGCCAAGGAGAATATAATCATCCTTATTTTGTTTAGTGTTGCATTCGGAGTCCCAGAACCAAACACCAAGTCTCCCTTCCCGCAGACCATGAAGAAAATAGCCCTAAAGAGATATGACAAGGCCATTAAGAGAACAGGGTGGATGACTGAACCAACCGGAAATCAAGGCGGGGAAGAAAAACCTTGCTCCGCTTCACATGTACAACCCATGACCAGCTCATCCCATCTCTTACCGTCTCAGCCGGTTTCCCATCATCGATCCCACCTGCATAATCTTGCTTTTGCAGTTGATCCATCGAGTGAGACACAGGGGAGGGGGGGTCCCTTGGACATGATTTACGGGAAAAAGGTGCATGGTGTAGCCTGTATAGATGGATTTATTGACCCCACTACCAAACACAAATTGACACAGGAGTGACGTCAAAGAGTGTGCATACACAGTAAACCAGTGAAGGCCATCATCGGCCGAAATCCTACTTGTTTTCTAAAACACCTTGATATCGTGACAAAACCCCCACCAGGGCGTGTCTATAACAGTCAAAATTTGCACATGGTAATGTGGCCCTTGTCTGTCTGGACTTGTCTGGCTGGAAACGGCGGAGGATCGTCACATCAACGCAATTTGCATTTTCAGGCTGAAAAGTGGTTTGAATATTTCCTATTTCAGTAGATATAGCAGTGAACAACGGGATGGGACGAAAGGGAGGAATTCTAAATGACATGTCGTTCGTCCCCAGTGTGACGAATCATGTAACCCAAGATAAGGTCGTATTCTGTACCTTCTTCGGCCATAGTTACACCAGGAACCCGATGGAACGGCAACGACCGACCACCCGAAGGAGGGCATCCAGAAGACAAAAAAACAAGACTATGAATGCAAGAATCGGAATATAAAGTATGCGGGGACATTGTTCTTTTCTTGGCGACAAATCAAAAGAGGGGAATTCACTTGTCTTGTTTTTTTTCTTCTTCTTCGTCAGACTAGTCATGGATTTGTTATCTCTTTCTGTTTTAGCAAATAGCGTCAGAAGCAGGGACTAGGCAACTTGCAGACAATGAGAAACTGGTGTTTAAACCCTAGTATTTTTCATGGTTCCCACATGACGCGATTTGTGAAAAGAGAAGGGACGAGAGAGGAAGGGAAGGGACCAGGTTGGTTATACAGTACCAGGTTTTTGTTTTGTTTATGACGGGAAGGTACGGACGGCTGGCGATTATAGTGGCGAGGGCGGGAGTAAAGGGTCTTCAGCTAACGGTGACATGGTGCTGAAGCGAAGACAACGGTTGTCTTATAACCACGGTATCTTTTCATTCTTTCGTTTTTGGAGAGCGTGTCCGACGGCCGTTAGCCATGTGTGTGTGCATTTTCACAAGGAAATCGGGAACAGCTGATGATACTTTCATGGATCGGATGGAGATGCTGAACATGACAAAAGGACATTCTTCCGAAGGTCAAAGTTATAGTACATACCTTCACACCCTGGCCCTTTGGAAAGTTGTATGTACAATCGTGTGTAATGTATGTGCGTACACATGTGCACATATGCCTGTTAAATCGATTCATCGCTTGTACATGCCCCAATCGGGTATATGATATTCAGAAGCCCCGCCTTTGACAGCGTAGACCGAATATCTTTTGCGGCTGATATCGTGGTGTATTTTTTTTCCTTGTTTGGCGGCTTTGCTATGTTGGATCCGTGCTGTACTTTATTCGGTATCGGTTGTGACGAACACACCTTCTTGGGTCTCTGTCACATTCCTATGAGGTAAGATGTCTGACAGAACCAGTTCCGTGGTAAATATCTTCTGTTGGACAGTGTAACTCTTGCTTATGCTTATTGTAAGATATAGAAATACATCCGAGGAAACTAAAATCTATGAAAAGATATCCATCTATGCGGATCTAGTAAGCTTCCTGACAACTCTAATATGACTTACTCTGTCCATTTTAGGACCGTGTATGTAACCATTACATTAACAAATAGAAACTCCAGGATTATGAAGTCATTGGACATCTGACATCTATGTTTAGCAAAATGTATGCAGATAGCGTGGCTTTCAGTCAATTACTTGTGTTGGGGTTACTCTTAATGGCAATAAGTAAAGACGGTGGGCTATAGCCGAAGCCGGGGTGCCTAAGAACACTGCGCAATAAACAATAGAGCGGCCTGGGTAGCGGAGGGATACGGGGGTTATTTTACCTTGTTGAGAACAGGGAAGCATCAGCTCGCGTGGAAGCGGAGAGCCAGACGGATGAACTGTTCAAGAGGTGATGTATGTATATCGGGGTCTGAGTTACAATAGACCGGGGCTCTATGTGGTCGTGGATCGCCGTTGAGAAAGCTGGGAAGTCCCTTGAAGAGCCGGTGGTGAAGGATGACTGATCATACCCCTCTCTTTTGACGGATGAGATCCTCAACATAGGAATGCAAGAAAGTTTTTTGTCATGACGCTGAGAGAGAGAGAGAGGATGGAGAATCGGCGCTTCTGACAATGACGCACATGCTGACAAAATGACGGAGGACGCCGGGGAACCATTGAGTATAAAGACTCCGGTCATGTCCCGTCATGGCACAGTCTATTCCTCTTGCTTACCATCCTCATCACACTACAACTACTCCAACAACAACAACAACACTTCCTCTTCTACCTTTTCAGGTCTTTTGCTTTCTAGTCTACCTTATTAGGTCATTCTATAAGTCTTTCGACTTGTCCATATCAGAAACTCTCTACGTCCTTTTACGTCCCTTCAAGCTCTTATCAGAACTTCTCTTTTCTCACTCTACAACAATGTCTTCTTCTCTCCTCACTCTTCTGACTTTGGGTCTTGCCGTCCGGCCCGCCTTGTCCGCTGCTATTCCCCAGCAGATCTTTTCCCGCCCTTTCACTCCCTTTGTTACTCCCAACACTGTTCTCTCCAACTATGAGTACATTGTTATTGGCTCCGGTCCCGGTGGTGGCCCCCTCGCCTCCCGTCTTGCCATTGCCGGTCACTCCGTTCTTCTCATCGAGGCTGGTAACGACCAGGGTGAATCGGACCTCTACCGTGTTCCCGGTCTTCAGCTGAACACTGGCGAGGACCCCGAGACTCGCTGGAGTTACTTTGTCAAGCACTACGCCAACGATACTGAACAGATGGCTGATTCCAAGTGCGCCTTTGCTACCGGTGGCGAGAACCAGTACGTTGTTGGCATGAGCCAGTACGAAGTTCTCAACTCCCAGATGACCTTGAACGCCGACCCCTCCGATGCTATTGCCGGTCTTCTCTACCCTCGTGCTGGAACTCTCGGCGGTTGCTCGGCCCACAACGCCATGATCACTACTGCTCCCTTCCGCTCCGACTGGGACAACATTGCCAACACCACCAACGATGACTCTTGGCTCGCTGATGCTATGCGTGAGAACTTCGTCAAGCTTGAGCGCAACAACTACCTCGACTCTAACACTACTGGCCACGGTTTCGACGGCTGGCTCGGTACCTCTCTGACTGACCTCAACATGCTCCTCCCCGATACCAGTATCCAAAACATTCTCACCGGTGCTGCCCGTGCCCTCGGTATCAACGCCAGCTACCCTCCTGATCTGTCCATCTTCAGCTCTGCTCTTGCTGCTGACTTCAACTCCCCTACTGTCGAGCGTGACCACACTGCCGGTCTTTGGCAGGTCCCCATGGCCACTCAGGATGGTGTCCGCAACGGTGCCCGCGAGTTCATCATTGAGACTGCCACCGCTACTTACTCCAACGGCACTCGCAAGTACCACCTCGACATCCTTCTCGAGACTCTTGCTACCAAGGTTCTCTTTGATACTACCGGCTCCACTCCCCGTGCCACTGGTGTCAACACCATGACTGGTCGCAGCTTGTACGGCGCTGACCCTCGCCACAACAGCACTGTCGGTATCGAGGGTGTCATGAACGCTACCCGTGAGGTCATTGTTTCTGCCGGTACCTTCAACACCCCCCAGCTTCTCAAGCTTTCTGGTGTCGGTCCCCGTGATGAGCTTGAGGCTCTTGATATTACCGTCATCTCTGAGGTCTCTGGTCTTGGTCAAAACATGCAGGATCGTTACGAGGCCACTATGAACTGGGAAGCCGCCGAAGCTCTCGAGTCTATTGAGGAGTGCGACTTTGGCCGTGTCGGTGATAAGTGCCTTTCTACTTGGGAGGAGGGTACTAACGCTACCACTCGCGGTATCTACCACAGCAACGGTGCTCCCCTCGGTCTTACCATGAAGTCTTCTCAGGCCGAGAATGATGAGCCCGATCTGTTCATGTTTGCTGGTGCCGTCAACTTCAGAGGCTACTACCCCGGATACTCCAACCTCACCACCGCTGACTCCCAGCACTGGACTTGGGGTGTTCTTAAGGCCCACTCTCGCAACCACAACGGTACCGTCAAGCTTCGCTCTACCAACCCCCAGGACACTCCCGAAATCGTCTTCAACTCCTTCTCGGGTGAGGGTGGCGATAAGGACGCTGCTGCCGTTGTCGAGGGTATGGAGTTCATCCGCTCTATGTACTCTAACCTTGAGCCTGGCTACGGTAACTTCACCGAGGTCTGGCCCGGTGAGGAGGTCACTGACCTGAACGGCTGGGTTCGCAAGGAGGCTTGGGGTCACCACGCTTGCTGCACTGCCAAGATTGGCGCTGATGAGGATGAGTCTGCCGTTCTCGATAGCAACTTCAAGGTTCGCGGTACTAGTGGTCTTCGTGTTGTCGATGCCAGTGTCTTCCCCGATATTCCTGGCTACTTCATTGCCACTGCTGTTTACATGGTCTCTGAGAAGGCCGCCGAGGCCATTCTGGCTGATATCTAAAAAGTTGAGGGTTGTTGTGGATGTTAGGGTTGTTAGCCTCTTGGCTATTGTTTGATGCTCTTTTCAGAGATGTTTGCTGTTACTCTTCTTAGAGTCAACGGGTTCTTTTTGCGATCGGTGTTTCTTGTTAGAAACTTGTGGTATTGTCTCTATCGTTTAGTTTTTGTTCTGCTTTTTTGGTTAGTTGACTTTTTAGTCAATCTGGTTTTTTTCATTGTTTTCTTCGCTTTTCAGCGATTTAGTTTGTCTTTTGTCACTTGTTAGTCGACCAGTTTAGTTAGCCGTTTTTCTTAGTACTCTCACCCGTCACCTGTTGGTGACACAGTCAGCTCCTTCCGAATTCAATTGTAATTGAATCCTATCAAGTTTATATTTCGTTTCTTATGTGACCTAGATATATGCATGCATACGACCCATCCAGCTCGGTAGTTGTCCCATTCTTCCTATCGCCATGACAATCACAGAATCGACTAACTTTGGTCCAGAACTGCCTAAGCGCATGTCACCTCGTCATGGCGTCAAATATGCGCAAGCATAGGTCGGACCTGCATAAATTGAACTGTGAACTAGGGGCTTCTTGATGACGGAAGGTGGACACGAGTCGGCCTGTGAGTGGGGTTTAACCCTTAGCGAGAAAGATTGCCGTTCCCGTCTAAGTCGTATCTTTACTGAAACTGGACGAGACGACAAGTTATTTTTGGGCCAGTTTTATGTGACATCTGCGAGATACGGACTTTTAAGTGGTTGATATGGATATTAGGAAACGTTCTAGAGGTAACACATGATTTGAACAAACTACTCTATGGATACAAATCACGGACTGGACCATTCTAGATTGTTTTCTAAGGAACCTAGCTAACTATAATCTTAGTCATGAACCGGTTTCCTTGTGTCTTTTTTTCTTTCTTGCCCTGGCTATGCCTTATGTAGATACCAGAGTACGCATAGACTCAGGCAAACAAACCCCCGGACCTCCTCGATCCCAGCTGTCCGTCTGTGAACCTCAAACACCATCAAGACGACAACATCCCTGTCCCGACGAAACCAACTTCGGCGCTGTCTAAGCCGTGAACCCCGCGCAGTTTGGTCGTGTCGATGGGGGGATTTTCATTCTATATTCATGCGTTATGTCTGGATGGTTTTCTTTTTGAAATTCCTGGATGTTACTCTGTCGATTCAGGGACTATGACATAGATTCCATGTTTCTTTTCTGATTTTCTTCTTCTTTTTGTTATCTATATGTCTGGACCCGGTTCGCCGTTTTTTCGTCCTTTTCTCTCTTTTTCTTTTCTTTCGCACCTTCTTTCCTGTTGACGGGTGGTATCATTGCATTCCTTTGTGATACCCTCACTTTGCTGATTGATTTGACTGTAGTCTTCTGTTTGTTGGCTCTTTCCTTCTTTTCTATTGTTCTATATATTCACTTTTTTTTTTCTTTTTGTCTTCTTTTTACTCGTCCACGCAAGCGTGTTGGCTGTCTCTCTTTGATTATTGATTGATTCATACCACAGTCTCAAAACTTACCCTTCATTACCCTCGCCCTCTTCAAGTAATACCCGAGTAAGTACCTGCATATATCCACATTTTCTTCTAGACGAGTCGTTTGGCTCTGGAAATATGTTACACGACATCCCTCAGCTCTTCGTATTTTCTTGCATCATTTCCTCTGCTCGTGGACTGGCAAACTGGGTCTTGGATTTGTCTTGAGACGAGAATCTATACTGCGACTTGTTTCGCCCGTTTATGCAGTCAGATGAGACCACTAAACTGCCAAACATGCCCTCGTCTGGTTTCCTTGCCGGTTTTCCATATTTGTTCTTGTTTTCCTTTCTTTCCTTCTTTGATTTCAAACATGATACTGTCTACTATCACCGGATAATGTCCCGCAAACTACGTCGTCACCATCCACCATGAGGAATCCAGAACACCTCTCGCCGCTCTCGCAGCTTGCTAACTATTTTGGTCCCAGACCATCTTCTTCATCATCCGCAGCTACCAGTACCCGTTCTTATCGTGACCGTGCTCCTTCAAATCTCTCTCGTCTTTCTTCTTCAACCACGGCAATCTCTCCTCCGCGCACACCTTATTCCGATATGGAACACTCACCATCAATCCAATGGCCCTTCCGTGGAAGTGGTCATCTGCGTACCCGTTCACGTTCCGGCACCGGCACTGACACTAACGGTACCAATGCCAGCCCCACCACTCACACTTCAAATGCCTCTTTATCCGCCTCCTCATTCTCCGGCTTCTGGGCTCGTCGGGGTACTTGGGCTTCACGTGGCCACCGTCACAACGCTAGCGCCGCTACCGATCTTGATATCATCCCAGACTACGTCGTCAACTACATGCGTGGAGAGACCCCAGAATCACTAGCTGTCAAGCGGGAAATGCGCCGTGGCCCCCAATCAGTTCGGATACATCGTCACTCCCGGGGGTTCCACTCTCGTACCGCTAACTTCTTCATTCCCGGTGAAGTCCCCGAGGATGCTGAGAACCTCGTCACTTACCAGGTTGACGAAAAGGCCCCAGTAAACCCCGGCTGGTCATCAGGCTGGCGTGCCGGCTTCGTTCTTTCTTGTGGTGTTATTGCTACTATCCTCGTTATTATCATGGTTCTTTTCTTCGCTGCCATTGCCCGCTCTAGTTCATTGATCGGCCAAAGCTCAATATACACCGGTGCCTGTGAGGAAACCCGGAATCTCAGCTACGGTCTCCGCATCGTCATTGCGCTTATTTCTGCCGCCATTCTCGCCTCTGGAAACTACATGTTCCAAGTCCTTAGCAGCCCTACCCGCACCGAGGTCGACCGTGCTCACGAGCAAAAGAAGTGGCTCGATATTGGTATCCCATCTATTCGCAACATGGCCACCATCTCGGGTAGTCGCACCTCGTGCATCAGCCTTCTCATGCTACTTATCACCATTACCACTGTTTTTGTCAACTCCGTCATCTTCGTCTCTCAATCGACCACCAGTTACAACATGGCTTTGGTCACCGAGTCCTTTCCCAATGGTGCTTCTTTCACTTCGTCTGCTGTTACCAATGCCGGTGGTCTCTCCGTTGCTGCCTTGAATGAGATCCAGGCTGATTCTACTAGCTACATGAACATCCCCGTCGACGACTGTGTTGGCACTTTTACCGATTCACTGATCGTTCCCTTCGATGTTCTCCTTCTACTTGCTCCCAACTCCTCTTCGACTGGTTCTTCTCTCCTCGCTACTGCCGCTACCGGTAGCATTCTTGGCACATGGGCAAATGTCACAAGAAACTCAATCAATGTTCACGACACCGACATCACCTCCTGCCTTGTCCGCCCCGCTAAAGTCGAGCAGACCTGCTCCATCATCCTCAACAACTCTCTTCTCGCCGCCACTGCCCTCTCGACTCTTCTTCTTACCATGGCCGTTGCCGCCATTACTCTGGTCATGGCCAAGTTCCAGCCTCTGGCTACTCTGGGTGACGCTCTGGCTTCGTTCCTTGATGTCCCTGATGACCACACTCGTGGCGCTTGCCTGCTGACCAAGGACGACGTCAAGAGCGGCCGTTGGGGTAACAATGATCCCAAGTACTACGTTCCTGCTGACCACTACTGGTTGATGACCCCCAGTCTTGTTCGTTGGGTCGTGTGGGCTGTACTGTTTATTGTCCCATTCATCCTGGCGCTGGTCGCTCTGGTTCTTGGTATTACCAACAGCCCCCTCCACGCCATGTCTTCGTTTGGTCTCCCTTCGCCCTCTCAGACTATGACCATGACTGCTGGTGCTGACGCTATCTCTATCCTTGCGTCCCTTCCCCAAATCGCCATTATCGCCTTGTACATCGCTACCGATGCCTTGATTTCGACTTACTTCCTGTCCCATGAGCTCTCTGAATACGCCGTCGCTAGCAACCCGCGTCCTCTTCGTCTTTCGACAAGCACTCTGCGCGGTGCCCAGACTAGCTCTATCTACCTGACCCTGCCTCGCCCTGTTTCCTGGGTTCTCTACATCTTCTTTGCCGGTATTTCCTTCCTTACCGCCCAGTCGCTCTTCACTGTTGTCATCACTTTCAATGAAGCCCCTTACGTGACTACCGCCGCTGCCTCCTTCACTCAGGACGCCATCTACGCCATTGGTCTGTCTGGTGTTGGCTGCTTGGCGATGGTTTCCATCCTGCTGGTGTTGACCGGTCTGGTGATCGGCTTCGGTCTCCGCCGTGCCGACCCATCACCAACTACCGTCGAGGGCACGCCAGCCGGCAACCCACTCATCCTCCGCGGCGGCTCTTGCAGCGCCGTGCTCAGTGCCAAGTGCCAGGGCGCCGTTGGTGATGTCGGTGCCAAGGCTATTGCCTGGGGTGTCGTAGAGGAGGTCGACGGTATGACTGTTGGCCACGCGGGCTTCGATTACCGGGAAGTTAGAAGCCTCAAAAAGGGCGGCGTCTACGCTTAAGTCGTCCATTGTCTTTGTTGTTGTTCTGCTTTTTGTACTGATGATTTATGTATGTGATCTGGGCCTCTGGGCAGCCGAAACAAACGACTGCGTCGTGGTCTTGTGCGGGTCGCAAGTAATCTATAGTTTCCTTTGTCCATTTTTTTCCTTTCTCCTGTAAAATACCCCTTAGTGATTTACGTTCTGTTGAAAAATAATGCAAAAATGTATTTATTCTTCTGTATTAATATTTCTGTATTCTTGCTGAGTAGACCGTGATTCATGGTGCATATTCGTGTGTTTTTGAAATGCTGGGTTCCTCTAGGACTCTGCTCTTTTGACAATGTATTTAACAGGTTCACCACCAGGGTGTGTTCAAAGGTTGATGGTTCTGGGTGACGCTATTGCGGTTAGCAACTAACGTGATCCCGCAATTCGTTTTGAATAACGTAGGTCACCCGGTATCCGAAGTCACCAGTAACGTTGCCTATTTCAGCAGTTTCAACGCCCAAGTCGTTAACTTCCAATTCGTCCACATCAAGAAAACTTGGTACCTCTCCTGTTAAAGCAATATTAGGAATCCTCTGAGCTTACCCTAAGTCTCATATCTTATCTCTTATCCGCCGCTGTATCGATAACACTATAGCCCCACGTGACTCGAGCAATAGACCCACCTTTACGGCCGCCAACCCAGGAACTTGTCCGGTGCTTCCGGCTTCACTAGGGCAAAATTTCTGCGTCCCCACACAAATCCTTCCAAATGCCCAAAATACGAACAGGGGTCTGGGGCGCACAACGGGACAATATTCTCATGTAGTCGAAAAGATTCCTGTTTACACTTGCGATTTTTTTCCCCTTGTAATCCAACATCAAGTTCAGGTACCCATCAGAACCGTCAAGATGGTAAGTTGATACAGCGAAAAGGCAGGAGTTGATGGCCATGGAGAGATATTGAAGCCAGCGTTTCTGTTGTTTTTCGACGAATCGCCACTTCAATCGTCTACCCAGACCATCGACCCCGCGCCTAAAAGCGCTTTGCACACAACACACGATATATATCGTGATACACCATCATCACTCGAGTCGTCACCGAACCTCCTCCCTACGAGTACCCCGAGTTGGCCCGAAATGGCCGCGGGGGAATGGGTGTGTTCAATGAGACTTGTAGTTTGGCCGCAATGTTGAGCACAAGGCAGAAATGTCAAAGTCTCATCAGAGTCCCTGCAAGATGCTTCGGAATATTTTGAAAGTCTGAAGCGCAAATTGCTGACTCCGTTTCTCTTCAATAGCCTTTCCACAAGCTTGTTAAGAGCAGCGCGTACTACAGGTAAGTCATCGATATCCGCCATCACCCATCATCAAAAGTCCCAAGTACTAACAGCTATCCTACAGTCGCTACCAGACTAAGTACAAGCGTAGAAGAGAGGGCAAGACCGACTACTACGCTCGCAAGCGCCTGATCACCCAGGCCAAGAACAAGTACGGTGCCCCCAAGTACCGTCTGGTCGTTCGCTTCACCAACCGCGACATCATCTGCCAGATCGTCACCTCCGAGATCACCGGTGACAAGGTCTTCGCCGCTGCCTACTCCCACGAGCTCCGCGCTTACGGCATCAAGCACGGTCTGACCAACTGGGCCGCCGCTTACGCCACTGGTCTTCTGGTCGCCCGCCGTGTCCTCAAGAAGCTGTCTCTTGACGAGCAGTTCCCCGGTGTCGAAGAGGCTACTGGTGAGTTCTCTCTCACCGAGGCCGCTGAGACCGACGATGGTGAGCGCCGCCCCTTCAAGGCCTTCCTTGATGTTGGTCTTACCCGCACTTCCACTGGTGCCCGTGTCTTCGGTGCCATGAAGGGTGCTTCCGACGGTGGTCTTCTCATCCCCCACTCCGAGAAGCGTTTCCCCGGTTACGACCAGGAGTCCAAGGAGCTCGATGCCGATCTCCTCCGCAACTACATCTACGGTGTCCACGTCGCTGAGTACATGGAGACTCTCGCCGATGATGATGAGGAGCGCTACTCTTCGCAGTTCGGCAAGTACGTCGAGGACGATATCGAGGCCGATGGTGTCGAGGACATGTGGACTGAGGCCCACGCTGCTATCCGTGAGGACCCCTTCAAGAAGTACGAGTCCGAGGCCCCCAAGAAGACCAAGGAGGAGTGGACCAAGATCTCCAAGTCCTACAAGGTCAAGAAGCTCACTCTGGAGGAGCGCCGCGCTCGCGTCGCTGCTCGCATTGCCGAGCTCCGCAACTAAGCGGGTTGTTTGTGTTTTTGAAGGGCGGCCTCTGTGCCATTTGCAATCTTCTGAGAATCTTCGGGCTTGGCTGCGAGATGCGTTGTGTTGGAGGGTTTAGTTGGAAGATGTACTTTGGAGTGGGGGTTGCCTTTTGAGCCAGACAATAAAAAAACAAAAAGAATGACTTTCACTTTAATGACAAAAACATGGAAGGCTTCTGTCTGCTTTTTTTTTTCGTTTCTTGCATGATGTTTGTGGTGGTTCACATTTGGGTATATACGGGCGAAGTTCAACGCTCTGGTTGGTTGGAGTTTTTTTGGGTTTCATTTTCATTTTTATTTCAATAGAGGCACAAGTTGCCAAGCTTACCAACAAGATATCAATCATGTGATGACGAGTTGGAGGGTCGAGTGATGTGTGGGGGATTTGACGTCGTCCGGCGGGCAAAATTAAGCATTTGCGTCCAAATTTGCCACCATATATACAATCCGGTATTTTTTCGCGAGGTTGTGTAGTTTCTTTATCGCAACATGGCAATTTATTCCATGCTATTTCTGTGTTGCATGAAACAAGATTTTGTTTTACAAAAACCCAATTTATAGGGAATACCTAGGTCAATGATAGGGTTACACATAGATTCCGATCACCTATTTCTTGATGAGAAGAAATCGAGAGAGTACACTAGGAGTTTCACGGGAATGGAGACAACTTGTAAAGTTTGGAAGCGAAAACGCAGGATGAAGCACTTGGACGTTGGTTGAGAGTCATGCATGTCGAAGTGGGTACAGTTTGGCGATGCAGACAGCGGCGGCGGTGGCGGCAGGGTTTGGGTTTGCATGTACCGTGAGCAAACAGAGTGTAAGAGGAGAACAAGGGAGTTGGAGACAACAAAGTTGAGGCTTAAACGAAGACTTAAACGACAGCGTGTCGTTGGTGGTACGGATTATGAAAAGGTCAGAATCCCCGGAATCGGATACGACGAATCACCGGGAACTTCGGAGGCTGTTCTAGGTTGGCTTAGTAAAGAGAATACTAAGCTAACGAGGTTACTCAAGTGCCATGGGGTTTACCGGAGTATAGGAAGCAGGAAGACGAATCCCCACTTATGGCTGTCCGAATGCACCCAAAAGGGAAAACAAGCGGACGCAATTGGTACTTGACGAGCAACCAAGGGGGGCGGAGGTGGTAGTTGTGATGGCAAGAGTGCAGAATTCAGTGGGGAATATCGGGTATATTGAAGCCGCGAAGAGCGGCTGACGGACATGGTCATCGGCAATTAAGCGGGTGGTTATTGGTTATGCAGTAGAGACGGGTTTAGAGGCGGACAAGGGATTCGGTGAACTTGACATGGGATTGTCGATATAACCTAGTGATTGGCCCATTTATTAGCGGCTCTACCTGCAGCCCGTGGAGGTTGAAGGGGGGTTTTCCCCGTCAGCATGCTTATGTTGACATCCCCGCTCACCAAAGACTTGTCTTCCACAAGAACAAGGCGTAACCATGCGCGGGGAGAGCACAAGCAATTGTTTCCCCTTTCGGCCACTATCTACCCCCCTTGGGGACCTTGTTCTCGTCTTACTGTTGGTTGAAATGGAGGATAACGTAGTGGATTTGGAGGGCCAAGACGACTAAGGCTGGTTTTTTTTCACTTCATCCTTCTTTTGGTGCCGTTTTTAGTGCGGGTGAGATGGGAATCGAGATCGGGTTCCAACCACAGGATTTTTCTTTGGTAGATACATTTAAGAAGGAGGGGGATGATGACGACTGAGGTTTCTGATTTCTTGTTTCTTTTTCGCTGGTTTGAGAAGCTGTATAGAGAGCTAAGGCTTTATTCCTATTTTGTCGCTTGTTACATAAGCAAGATTCTAATCGATAAATCCATACATTGGTCGATACTCCCAGGCTCATTTTTGGAGAAAGCGTGCCTGCTTTTTTCTACTGAATTACTTTTGTCCAGTGACTTTTGTGATAAATTACGACCATCTTTGTACAACAGAACGCCGGTGTCTTTGATATCTGACAATCCCCCTTTGGTTACCGGTTGCTCAAAGACTGTCCCTTCATCTTGGTGACCAGCGACGACTTTCTTGCTGGGGAAGCATCATCAAGTATCCTCCACCCACGCCAGTTGGATCCAAGCTTCAAGCACCCCCGCATTCACCCTTCGAGACATCGAGCCAAGGGCAAACCACCCGGTCAGACAGCCTTGTTGCGCACGTCGTTGCGCCTCTTCATTTCTGCATTATTCCATTCGCATATACATACGTACATGTGTATACACCCCACCGCCTTGTTCGCCTCATTCTTGTCCCTTTCTACCCGACCCAAAAAATAAACTTCTAGACATTCACCACCATCATACATGCATCCATAACCTACGACTTCTTTTCTTCTGTTAGAGCCGACATATTCTTACCACGACTTGGCTATCGACCCTCCCGTTGCGCACACTGTTATTGCGGATTTGCTTGTCTTTACGATTGATCTTTGTCCCACCACACTCATCCATCGCAACCACTTCGCACACCTTCCTGTTGCGCCACCAGGACTTCGCGCCGCTTCTTTGTTCGGCATATATACTTTGCTTAACCGACTGAACGCCACAAACCGTCATGGACACTACGTCAGAGGCCCATGAGGTCAATTGGATGGCCAAGGGAACTTCTAAAGGTGAGTTTCCATGTGCGCATTTGGTTTTTGGTCCTTTGCTTGCCACACCCACCAAAAATTACATCCAGCAGCGTCATCCCAACTCCATCTTGTACCCTCCAATCTATGGCTAGGGTTGCAGCCGGTGTTTCCATTCCTTGTTGAACATGCAAGTCGTCTGACAGCTACCACGCCATACTGCCACCAATTCTGTCTATCAATTCGTGTATGCCAAGACGTTGCTGCAACATGCATGATCCAACCCGGGGCACAGAAACCTTTGGAGCTTAGTCGCCACAAGTGTTTTGGCTACAGTGGGATCATGTTTCTTTTTTGAAAGTCTTGGTTGTAATGTGACAAAGTACCCTGATTGGAACCCTTGATGTGGGGTTGTCTGACGACATGGCTCGATCCAATATATTATGTGTGCGCCTTGTGATACCAACGTTTTCTGTTGCTGACTTTGTCTTCGAACTCTTGTAGATAGTGGAATCCCGGTCAAGCCTCCGCCTCCCGGTGCTATACCTCCTAGTACCGATACTGCTTTACCTACAACTCCCGCCGCTCCCCAAGTTGCGACTGCTCCTACATCTTCTACCATAACGCCCGTCGCATCGGTATCCGATTTAAAATCCGCGGTTTCGACGATCGATTCAGCACAACCTCCCATTGCTGCACCCGCCGATTCTACGGCACTACCCACCCCAAAGACAAGTACCCCGCAAAGATCGAATTCTCCACCCATGGCCGCACCTGCTTCACAACCTGCTGCTACTGTACCTGCGACCGGGGCCGTTAACGGATCTGCAGCACCTTCCCCCACAATCTCGCGCACCAATTCACGACGATCAAGTGTTACCCGTTCGTCATCCTGGCTTACTAGCATCTCTAGTAAATTCAGTAGCAAGGAAGGGGCTTCCAACAACACGGCCGCTACCAATTCTACTGCAACACCCACACAAATCAAGGCCACCAACAAGGGCGTGGGTATCTTGCCTGCAGCAACCAGACCAGAAGGAGAGGCGCCATATGTACCTGCCCCAGTAAAGTCTCCACAGACCGGAGGCATTCGCGGTGTTTTCCGCCGTTTATCACAGTCTGGACCCTTTGCGAACATCAAGAGTAACAGCGGAAACCATGGTATGGTAGAGCGTAGGGTACTCAATGTTGACCCCAACCGCGAGCGCTGTACCATTGCCGAACTGCAACCAGCAAAGTTGCGCCGAGTGGCTTTCCTTGTAGATGTCGAAATTGCGCCCATGCCAAAGTACAAGGAATCGGAACCCGCCGGAGCAGGAGACAAGACACTAGCGCCAGCCGTAAATGCGACGAAACAAAATCTTTCGGATAAAGCCGAGGGGGAAGCCTTCAAGAAGGCCAAAGCCGCTGCGGCAGTTTCCGAAGGTGGTGACAAGGGTCCGACCAAACTCGCCACGGTGCTTGAGAGTCCCGCGAATGGAAAACCCCGTATCAACGAACCACTAGCCGATAAGCCTACCAACGGTACCACTCCTGTTGCCCCTGAGACTGCCTCTGCTACGCCGCAACAGAACGGAAACGGAACTGGGAATGCCGCAGACATCAAGCTCGATGCAAACGGGAAGCCAAAGCCGAAACGCACACCCGAAGAGCGTGAGGCTCGTAGAGAGCGCCGGCGCCTCTTGGCAGAAAACAATGGACAAATTCCCATGGAACTTCATCTAGATGTCGAAGAACAAGCCAGCGAAGTCTTGTCACCAATGTCTCCATCAACTGCCGCGACCAGCCCAGCAGGACTTTTGTCACCGGGTGCGTTGTCGCCTACTCCCTCGCAGGGACTTCCGACATCGCCTTCACGGACACCAAACCCCACCACGAACCCAGTGCGCATTTACCGGAGGTGTTGCCAGCTACGCGAAACACCAATTCTGAAGCGTATTACTGAGCAGTTGTTGAACCCTGCGAATTTGGATGCGACGACTGGTGCTGTAGAGAAACTGGACTTCACCAACTTTCATTTGCAGGGGCCAGACTTTGTGACACTGGGTGACTATTTTGCCGTGGTGCCTGTCAAGGAGGTTAACTTTGAAAACTCGGGTCTAGATGACGCTTCATTGCGAGTTGTTTTAGCTGGTCTCCTGGCTGCCCGGCTCAGGAACACTCGTAGACGGCGGAACCAAGCGAAACAACAACCTACCGGAGAACCAGCCCATGGTGGTTTTGTAGAGACTTTGCATCTCAGCTACAACAAGTTTGGCCTTGAGGGTTGGAAACACCTAGCCCTGTTCGTTAACATGTGTCGATCATTGCGGCAGTTGGATGTGTCTCACTTGGACTTTCCGAAGCCAATCTATGAGCCGGGACCTACTGGCGACGATGTGCCTCGTGTGCTTGCGAAGAATGACGCCGCGAGTCTACTTCAGCGGGCCATCACTAAGCGGTTGGCGGGCGGAACTCTTGAGCTTCTGAATGTTGGCGCAACGTACATGGCACCCGAGCAGCTGGGCCTCTTGGTTGATGGCGCGTTACATTGCCGTATCAAACGTCTAAGCTTAGCGAACATGAAAATGAATGCGATGCATATACCGCATGTTAAGCGTTGGTTGGCTTCACCAGTCTGTGAAGGACTGGATTTGGGAAGCAATGATCTCAAGGACCATATTGATGACATTATGTCGGTTTTGAATCCCGAGAGTGGACTTGGAGCACTGAGTTTGGCAAACTGCCACTTGGAACCAAAGTCGTTGAGTGTAGTTTTCCCCGCCTTGGCTCAACTCAAAGAGTTGCGGTTCCTTGATCTGTCGTCAAATACAGAGTTGTTTGCGCAGGATGGATCGGCCTCGAATATCATCCGCAGGTATGTATATGGTTTTATCCATAACCGTATTGACAGCGTGACTAATCCCATCATCTAGATATCTTCCGCAGTTCAATGCATTGCGTCGCATTCATTTATCGAATGTTTCCATGAAGCCGGATGAGGCCATCATGATTGCTGAGATCATTCCCGAAGTCCGCACTCTCGCACACATTTCTCTTCTTAACAACGCCGATCTACAGGCTCTCGCTGACGCCCGTACTGAGTCGGCCCAAGAAGAGGCATGTGGTATGTACGCATCATTGTTGGCGGCCGCTCGCATTTCCAAGTCTTTGGTGTGTATCGATATCGATATCCCAACAGAGAACAGTAGTGATATTGTTAAGGCGTTGGCCCAGCAAGTGGTGGCATATTGCCTGCGGAATTTGGCACATGTCTCTATGGATGGCGACGAGATTGCGCCTGATGTGAAGAACGTGCCGAACCCTGAGGTGCTGGCTCATTTGGTTGGTCACCATGAACATGATGACCATAGTGAATCAGGGGATCACTCCGAAGCTCCAGATGACGATTATGTTATCGGCGGAACGGGTGTAGTTAAGGCCCTTCAAGCTTGCCTTAATAGTCATATCCAAGACTCGGAAGTGGCTGACAATGCCTCTGGTTCCGTATCTGACATGTCAGATGAGACTAAGACAAACGCCGCTAGAGCGCGCGATGTCACTAAGCATCTTCTGTCTTCAGCTCGCAAGATCCTTGCTCGTCTGAAGCCAGCGCTTGAGCGTGCAGAGAACAGTCACTCGGAGGATGTTCGTCGCTTACGTTTCCTCAATGATACACTCAACGGCATCATCGAACGCTTTGAAACCGAATTCCCCGAGACCCGCCCTGCTAAGGCAACTCCAATCGAGACTGCTGCTACTAAGCCTCGCGAAGTTGAACCGTCTGAAGTGGGCCTGCCTGCTTCCCCTACTCTTGAGCCAGCCGACGGGGTTCCAAGCGACGGTGAAGACGACATGGCGGTGCATATACCCGGTACTCTCTCACGCACTTCGTCAATGATTTTCCATGAAAGTAAAGCACAGGCCGCCCAAGAGGGTCGCGCCCACCGCACCGGGCACCAATTCCGGTTCGGTATGATGCGCAAGGAGATGTACGATATGTTCCTAACCTCACTCGACGAAATCGGCAACGACACGGAACATGTGCGGCTACTACACCAGATGGTGGGTGATATTGAGGATCCCGTCGTGGATGCCAAGGTTCGCGAAAAGGGTGTCGTGCAGACGTTTAAGGAAGAGCGGGCACTGATTGCTCAGAGGCTGTACGAGTTGGATCCGGAGCATTGGTCGCGCTTTATCGAGAGTCAGGAGAAGGCCAGGGCCAATGTATCGGTAGAGGAAGGCGGCCGCGGAGTTATGGCAGCTGGGCTACTAGGGTTCGAGTTAGGAAGAGCGTTGTCAAGGGATAGCGCAGTGTCTGACGACGCAGTCAGTGGGGAGGAGTGATGGCATACATTGACGTAGGAAGGGTATTTTGGAATTTTGGGATTTGCTTTTTCTTGATATATATGGCATGGCGTTTTGGAATTCTCAACTATACATGTGAGTGTGATTTGTTTTTAGTAAATACATTGAGGTGTTTTTTTCTCTTGTTTTACGGATTTCGGGGCTCGTCTTTATTTTTTCTCCGGGTCGTGGATGGGATTTACGGGGATAACTGGGTGGTGAATATGTCCGGCCGTGGGAACTGTTCCGAACACGGACTGATGTATTGGGATTCATTCACTTGTGTACTGTTTCGGGCTTATTCATATATAGATAGACAGATGTGTGTGTGTGTATGATTCACCAATTGGTGATACGAAGAAAAATTAAAGAATATTAAAGACAAAACTACAATCATAATAGGCCATTATTCATACTTTCTCGACAGGAGAAAGTGCATAAACCAGAACTCCTAGAACCTCAAGCTTAACCAAATTCCATCTCCATCCTTCAAAGTGACGTCACAACCCTAACCCAACAACAACCGACGCTCCCCCTGATTCCAACCATCTCCGGCATCCTCCTGTGCGCCAACCATATCCCCCCACCAATCCTGGAGTCGCGATCCATAGCTTTGCCAACTCCAAAGGAGACAACCACAAAGCACACCAACAGCGTCGCTTTTAAAGGCGACGCCCACCCCGGCGGTAACCATCATGAGATCCCAGCGTTGCTGTCTCTCCAACTTACTAACGTTGCGTGACAACATACGACTGCCAACTTCCTCGAGGAGGTCTGAGGCGCCTTTATTGAGGGATGCAACGACGCGGCTGAGTTCTAGACCGGCTGAGAGGACTGTTATTCCTAAGATGGACTTGGGGAAGGTGCTGAGGAGAGGAAGAAGACTGCTGCCGAAGGTTATGGCTAGAAATACCTTGGCGATACCCAATAGGACGACGCTACCGCCAGATCGGGAACCGAAGCGGTATTGGGCGGCTAGACCACCGGAGCCGTGACAGACGGGCATGGCGGAGAAGAAAGAGGATATGAGATTCATGCCAAAAATACTGTATGCGAGGGTAGTAGGTTGTGGGGCAGCCAAGTCGGGGAGAAGATCGGCGGATAGTGAGGTCACGGCAATGATAGAGTTAAGCAGGGTAAGTGGGGTTTGAGATATGGCCATTGAGAGCGCAGGTACAGAGAAGCGAGGAAGGTTAACATGGATGTGTAACGACGGCCAGTTAGGCGATGGGACTGTCGAAAGTCTGCTTAGAGCAACTAAGGTGCCGAAAGTGAAAACCAGTAGTGCAAACGGGAACCTCGAGGACCGACTAGTTAACAGGTGGATAGCAAACAACAACAGGGCAACGCCACGGCTATCAACTAATGATCCAGTCCAGTCGAGATCAGCCAGCATTTTACCAGCGGCGGTCGACATCAACGAGATGCCAGCGGAGAACTGCACACCCTTTACAATGGGTACGGGAGTTCCACGCGCCACTCTTTGTAATAGACCAGTAGCGGCAAGGAATGCACAGATACTACCGACAACCAGTCCGGCGAAACTAAGACCCTCGGGTGAACTGTCGCCTTTTCCAGATAGAGCAGACGCGGCGAGTGCCTTCATGGGTTGTACGGGGAGTGGGACTCCGAAGAAAAGACCGGAATATATATTGTAAATACCGGTCCAGAAGAGAGTGGGCGTTAAGGAGATAGAGCCCTGAGCAGCAAGCGCTGTCATCAATGGCAGCAAGGTGCCAAGATCGCCCAGAGCACCGGATAACTCGGACAGTGGATGGTGTAGTAGTGATTGAAGGGTGTTTTGTAAAAGAGGCGGCAACATTCTAGGCTGGTTAAGGCCGTTTGGATATAAGTGCGGCATGTTGCGGGTGCGCGGCGACAAAGACGGGAAGGATTCCTATGAAGGGTCGTTTTTGTGGGTTGAACCGGAATTTGACAGTGATGATGGTATCGTACTTTGGGAAGTTCTCAGGTAATAGGTTGGACGTGCGTGCAGCGGGATTTAGACGCGCAAAAAGCAATGAAGTGGGGAACGAACGATGATGAATGACGATTCAAATGAATGTGTCCACGATTCGTGAGAGGGGAAGAAAAGAAGAGTGATACGGTGAACCATGGAAAGAGGGGAAAGGAACACACAAATTGAAAATTATGCTTTGACAATGAGGCAGGTGTGAAATTTGCCGGCATTTACTGGCAAGAGCGTTTAGGTTCCTTATTGGCTAGATTCTACATGGAAATATACACGTTATTGGCTTCTTCTTTCGAGGTTCTGGTTTTTGCATCGTCGTGGATTCTCGTCAGTTTTCATCCAGTGTTACTTGCATCGCAACCACTGGCGTGCAAGCTTACCGCATTGGTATGGCATGCATATCGGGGGGACAAGCAGGAATGCTAGTTGGATATGTTTAACCCTATTTCCAATAACACGGACCCTTTTATGGTGATGTCATTTGTGGGGTTCTAGGATGATCCGGGTATAACACATGACGGACAAGACGCGGAAATGATGGGCGAGTGAGAATGTGATGAGGGAGATTATGAAGTGGGCGAGATGGAAAGAGTGTGGTTGGCGAGTATCTGGATTCTACATACGATCTGCGGGTATGCGCAAGGGCTTTTTGTAGTGGATTCTTTTTTTTTTTCGTTATGTGAGATACAGAGATTTACCTGATTGGGGGGACAAGTAACGGGGCCTTTGTCGGCGACACTTTGATGCGTTACTGATGGACAAGTTCCTGATGGCCTCAGGAATAGTGTAGAAAGCTAGGGCTTGAGGGATTGCATTGCAGTAGAGAAGGAAGTTGTATTTCTCCAATTTGAATGCACAAGGACAGGAGAAGGGAGTATTTAAAGAGGATATTCCCGTGAATGGACATACGGACGTGGAGTTTTTGGGTTCTAGATCTATACGGAGGCGGGATGTATGTATGTATGTACTGTAGGAGAAAACAAGGCTATTTCTCGGACCCGGTGACACGGGAGACTCGGCATTCGGGTCTGTACACACATAGAATGCCAACCCGGACCCAGCCATAGCTTCCCAACCTAACATCGCCCATAGTAAAGGCCAGCCCCGTCAAGTTAGTTTCCGCTCGCCAGTTCCTTATGAACCAGCGGCTCTTGAACCCTGTCATATGCACAATATGTATGCATGTTTTCTTTCTTTTTTGCTTGGACGGAGTCAAAAGAACAAACACACTTGGAATTTGCCGGTTGGCTGGAAATAGAGGAGGCTGGAGCCCGGAAGGTTAGTTGAAGTTGAGAATGACACGACATGTGATGGCGTATGTAGATGGCTACTTTGACTGAGACAGTTTGAAGTAGTCATGATTGTAGTCAAGTTAGAGATGGAGATTCATAACGGCTTGTAGATAATACTACTACCCTTCTGTTGCCAAACAATCCAACATAAACTGACTCGTCCTTACACGCACACACACAAATTACCCAATGCAGTTTTCGTTCCTCCGTTATTCCCACTGTTAAAGAAGCTTTCTCCCTCCCTCTTATCCCCGAAGCCCGCCTGTCCCAGTAATCCCACATCCGCTTTAAGTGAGTACCCCCAAATCTTTGTCTGAACGCCTTAAGCCAGAGGTATTTGTCCACCGCCACAAAAAAGATACATATAGTCCGTCTCTGTCTACCCGCCCTTGTACCAAACTCTTCTTTTTTCCTTTTCTCTTTTGTTTTGTTACTTTGTTTCGTTACATCTTTGTCTGCTGACCCTCATCGTTGTCTGTATTATTCAAACGTGTAAGTACATACCTCTCTACAGTCTTTCATACCTTTATTACTTTCATCTTTCTTTTTATTGGGTTCTCTATGAATAGTTCGTCGTTGGCATTGTCGTCGTCGTTGTCGTTGTTCCTCTTCCCCCACCTGTTTCCGCCACAGACCTTAGCTGCCCATGCCCTTGTTTAATGGCAGTCTTGGCGATGCATAAACTTTGTTTCCTTGTCTCCCAGGACTCGTTTATCCAAGGATAACATGGGAAACAAAAAACAAAGCGTTCACCTAGCAAATAAGCATATGACGTCAGACAGGATGACCTTTTCTCTTCCATCATTCGAAGCCGAACAAAAAGACCATTTGGGGAGCTGGACAAATTGAAGGAAGTCCAAATTGGTTCACTCACAAGTCGCATCTCCTCGTCGCCATATTGTCGAAACAGCCGATTGCGGAATAATCACCTGATTACTGCATATACGCTCACTACTACTATTGTATTGCCATCTGGCGATGAGCATGCAGCGCTTTGACAAATGGTGGAGTGGTATAACGGATGTTTGTGGACCTGCCTGGTTCCTTCTTTCTACCCATTTTCCCCATGGTTCGTCGTTAAGATGCGAAAGAAAGGACTCGATCCTTCCCACTAGGAAAATGAGTGCCATGGATGCGGAAGTTATCCCACATAGCCATGGATCGGGTCCTATAGCTAATGTCTCAGACGTTCTGTAAGCCGTTAAAGCTCATTTGCTTGTGTGGGGTACTTAAGCCGGGTATCGCTTCGGGCACACGGGCAGCTGACCGTAAACGCGGGGGCGAGCGGGGTAGTGGATATAAAGAGCTATACCGGCGATTTGCGAAGTCTTCTAGTTCCGTGTATCATCTAACATATTTCGTTTATATATAGTTTACAAGCAATTCTCCAAGATTCACAATGGCCGCCATCAACCAAATTGCCGTCCGCGACGCCGTCTCCCACCTTGCTAAGCGCAGAAAGAACTGGGCAGCCCGTGAGCCTGGTGTAGTGTAAGTCTCTTGTTATTACCTTGTTAACTCAAAACTTCAAAAATACTAACAAATTCTTTCCAACAGCCTGGTGTTCTGCATCGTCTTCATGTATGTTCCTTCGATGATCTCTACCACACTTATACAACCCTGTCGTCCGTGTTACTAACTCAATCATAGCGTTGGTGTTGGTATCGTTGGCCTGATGATCTCCCGTTGCCTCAAGGCCCGCAAGGAGAAGAAGCTTACTGGCAAGCCGTAAATGGCTACCGTTTGTTTCTTTTAGTACCTATGCGTGTATAACGGCATGACAAAGCAAAGATACAACCAAAAAAACATATAACGATGGCCTAAATGTTTGGCCTTGGGAGGGACGGAACCCGGCGTCACTTTGGATTTCTTTTATGTTGAATTTCAACGTATACTTTAATGCTGTTTTGTTTTCTTTTTCGTTTCTTTTCCTAGGCTTTATCGATTTGATGTCGATGGCCAAGGCAACTCGGTGCTATGGCAGTAACGGAGACTACGGGGGTTAGCTAACTTGTCGGTTATTGATGCTGTCATGTCATTAAGTTGTTTGAGATCCAGGGGTTCACCGAGTCTCTTTTTTTGGCCGAATATTGAGATATCAAATATAAAGCATTGAAAAAATAACAATCTACCTTTCTTGTGATGAATTGTCATGGTAAATACAAATCTCTTCCATTCATCTTTCACCAATATGAGCTTCAACCAAGGTCCTTCGGAGAGTGGGGCCCGTGATTCATGAAATCACCGGAGCTGTCCAGGAACGGAAATTCCTCCATGGCAACCACCGAAAGCTTCGTCGCATGCTTACAAACTACATACGAAACCTCCTTCAGTGCCCAGATCTCCCAAAGGCTATGATTTCATGCAACGAACCGACAGCATCAAACTTGTGTATGCGCAAGCAAGTGTTGGGGATTCGCCAAGGACCGGGTTAAGCCAAGTCACGGGACTAGGGTTTCCACGCACTCACAAAATTGCGAGAAACCCTGATGCCAAGATATACGCGCGCTAATGTAAAGAAACCCACGGCGTAACCGGACTAACTTTAACCCGCTCGACAATTTCCATTTTCTTCTTTTGTTGTGCATCGCGAATTGCAGGTTCGTGTTTGTAATTCCTTGAACTTTTCTGTCTCGCGCTTATTTTTCATCAAGAGAATATCTACATATGTAGAGGATATTCACGATCCTCATCTATTCCTTCCGATCCGGGTCCTCTTCATTGGCCCAACCCTTCTTTCTCCAAAGAGCCTTATCCCGTGACCGGTTTCAACTTTCCTTTTACTCACGTTACACCACTCATACTTTTCTGCCAATTGAAACCCTACTACCGTCGTTTCTTCAGACGCCCGATTCCCTCGGTTTTTTTGGAGCTTGTTTGCAAACATCCATATTCCGCTCCCTGCGATATCCCGCAGCTTGTTAACCCGTCTGGCCCATTCCGGTATTTCCTTGGCCCCAAAGTTCCGTACCCCATCCCCATCCCATCATTCCTTTTGGTTACGCAGGAAACCCTGAGAATAAGGGTTCGTCTTATATCTCACACTTGCTTGGGTGTATGTCTGTGACTTGTTGGTTCAACAGGATTGACTTGCAGCAGGTGAATTGTTGGGAAGATTGAGTAGAGTGGACGTGAGCGTGGTGTTGTTGACGTTTGTCTCGTCTCAGGCTGGGCTGGTTCCGGCAGGCATTTTTTCCTCGTTTTTACAAGTACGATATATACTTGTGTAGGTTTTTGGGCATTCAGTAGATGAGAAGGGAAATATCATGTCCCCCGGAAAACAACGAGCTCGGGCCGAGAGTCCCCCACGGAGACTACGGGCTTGTGTGCCGTGTACTAAGGCTAAAGCGAAATGCAACTTTAAACCGGAAAATCAAAACCGCCATCTGTGTGACCGGTAAGCCACCATTTCTATCACAGTTGTTAATGACTTACTAACTAGGTTCATACATCTTAGCTGCCAACATCTCAATATCGAGTGCCAGCCCAAAACTACAAAAAGCATCCGTAGACCACGCCAGTTAAAGCCACTAGCTAGGTATGTATCCCCATCGTAGTATCAGTCAACCGCCGCGTCTAACATGGTCAAATTAGCCGCGTTGCCTCTCTAGAACAAATAATCGACAATCTCACCACGCGTCTTGCCTCAGCAGAGGATCCTGGCCGTCACTCAGTAATTAGTACTCCTGAGTCCTCTGTAACCGTCAATGCCGTTGACCCTCCACCAGATTCTTCTACCCATGGACAACCAGGAATCCCTCTTGTCACGGCATCTCAAAATGTCCCGCCTGTTACTCCGCCCACTCATCCGGCTACCATGGTTGCAGCTACTGCTACTTCGCCAACAGGGCCTCCAGTGGCTCCATTTGGGTTGAATTGGGATCAAGTGAACTTGGCTATTATGGAGTTCAAGACTCGGTATACACCGGCCTTCCCTTTTGTCGTGGTACCACAGAAGCCTATTGAGCGGCTGTACATTGACCAGCCGTTTCTTGTCCGAGCTATAGTTTTCGTCACGGTCCCTTTTACGCCAACAATGCTCAAGTCTATCCGTCGGGAGCTCATGACGTACCTTGGCATGCGAACCCTTGTTGAGTCCTCAGTAACTCTTGATGTTCTCCAAGGCCTACTCATTCTCATTGCATGGGGTCCTATACGTCTCGCCTCCGCCCAAACTCACCAAATCATGCACCTCGCTGTAGCCCACGCCCGATCCCTTGCCATCGTTATGCCCCGTGTATCTATGAATCTCCACACCACCAGCCGTGGCCCAGAAGATCCTCGCCAGGCCATGCTCGCCCAAACCACCTCCAAACTCACCATGGCCCAACAACGAGCCTACCTCGGCCTCTTCTACCTCTCGGAGATCTCATCGTGCCGGGGTAGTTACCCACCATTACTCAACGGGAACCCTCTTGACGCACACGCCGCTACTCGTCTGCTCACGTCAGAGCTACGTAGTGACTTCATGGTCGAGAAGATCGCCAGTATCGCAGAGGTGACGAACCAAGCTACCGCCATCTTCGGCATCCCCTATTCACGCGACCGGAAACCCACCTACGCCGCCATCATAGAACGTTGTGCCCGTCCACTACGTGCCCAGCTAGACAAGATTGCCCAAGGTGTTGCCCCAGATCACCCAGACTACAGCCACTTCCGCCTACACTACACCTATGCCCTCGTCCGTCTCTATGAACCCGCCACATTCATAACCGACGCCAGCCAACGTACCCAACAACACATCTACTACATCGAAGCCCTAAACAACGGTCTCGAAGCTCTAAAGCAATTCTTCAAAGCCTTCATCCTCATCGAACCACACGCAGCCACAGGTGGTTTCCAAACATACGCAACACTAGCAACCCTAGAACAGGTATCCCTAGCCGCCTGTGTTGCCGTACGTATCTTGTTGCTTGAAGTGGCAGGCTGGGATTTGACGATGGCAAGGCTACAGCTTGATTTTGGTAGCATTATGGACTCACTGTTACAGATTCTGAGACGAGCTGATCAGGCTCGGTTACAGCGGGAAGCCCGGTTTGCTGGAGTTGGTCGTGAGGATTCGTGGGCGACAGCGGAGGATTTTGGTAGTTTGGAACGTTATGTCAAGAGTTTACATTTGTTGAGAGTATGGTATGATCGTCGAAGTGCGGCGCCCGAGGTTCAGCCTGTTGTGGCCGGGCAAGTTGTCACTCCTACCCCCGGCGTTCCTTCACGAGGACGAGGCTTGCCCATACAGCCACCACAAACACAACAACAAGCACATGCACAGATGCCAACTCCACATGACATGTTAGGTAATTTCGAATTAGACTTAAGCGGGGATTGGCCGTCCATGATCATGGGGGAATGGGCCATGGATACATCATTTTTATAGAAAACACAAGCAGGGATTTATAAAATACACTTTGTTAAAGGCTCAAAACACAACTATATGCAGTTCATGCAGTAAGCATCCATTTACTTGCTTTTGTCATCATCAGCCCGGTTCGTGGCCTTGGTCCATTCCTCGACATCGGAATCATCGGGTACATAGTTTTCAGTCGGGGGGTGATTAAAGCGGGGTCTCTGGCTTCTAACAGTTCCATAGTTGGCACGAGTACGTGTACGTCCACGCATCTCGGCACCAGCTGTCTTGCGGGGAGAATCTGTCTTCTTGGGGGGAGGATCCGTCTTGTTGGAGGGCTCGACCGGTTTGTTTTCATTGCCGTGACAAACATTATCGATTTTCTTATCCTCAGAGGCAAGGGTGGCGAGCCCAGTATTGACATCTTTGGGGGCCAAGACACGCGAGGGAACGGGACCATCAACAGCCAAGTCATGCGACACAAACAACGAGTCTAACATGTTAGTAGTTGTCATGCTTGCTAAAGTCGATTCACTTACCTCCAGTCCAGTTCAGTCTACGACGCTTAGCCCAAGGGATCAGCGGCTCTTCGCGGGCATCGAATCCGGGTTTGGGGCCAGGCATTGTTGCTTAGTTGCGAAGCTTTCTCTGCTCGCAGGCGTAACAGTTACCCTTTTCAACGTCGAACACGACCTGAGAGCGGCGGTGTTCTTCTTCGGCGTGGGCGGTCTTAGCAGAAGGCCAAGGACAAGCAAAGCGAGCGGCCACAGGTACACGGAAGTAGTGGGCCAAAATGATCAGCATAAAAATCAGCTTGAATATAGTGTCTTGGAAGATGGCAGCGTTCAACGATTCACAATATTCAGACATGAGGAAGAAGAGGGAAAGAGTTGGGAGGAAGGGATTGAAAGAAGAGGGAGGCAAGTTGAATAGAACGTTCAAGACTGTTGTAGCAGTTCACTGATGGTGAGTAGAAGAAGAAAACGAAACGAAGTTGAGTTCGGAAGAAGAAGAAGAGGAGAAGAGAATAACAAGAGCTGGGAGGACAACAAAGGATATAGAAGGGGAAACAACAACAAGATAGCTTAGGCAACCCAGGTCAGAGTTGTTACCGTGAAAGAATGATACAATGAACAACTGGAAAGCATGCATCGTTAGCATCCAAGAATGTCTCTAATGATCATACATGGTGATATCTCGATGAAAGATTGTCAAGAACCAGTTATTACATAATTCATGATAGCCGTTCTTTCAATCTTTCTGGACACCTTGTACCATATATTTGTTGTTCATTAGCTTCTAGCTGATCCAGTTCCATTTAAAATCAGTTCTGACAACTTGATATCGACACTCTCATGAATGCCTGGTTAACAGAGGGAACTGCCTAGTAACTCTTTGTATTGAAGGAGGGACAGGTCAACACCGGGGTAGATGAAACTTATGAATAGAAGTAACAAGTAGTATATACGAATATCTCATTCATAGTTTTTTCTATGACACGAAGTCACAGGTCGTCTTGCTGTAAATGCAGTATGCCGTGTAAGTCGGATGTTAACGTCAATAGGGTTATTAGAAGTAAACCCTTGTGACACATGTTTCGCAGACAAGTCAAATGCAATCTTCTGTAGACATCCCTCGCTCGGGAATCCATAAGTGACCAATACTGTTCCAAGGACAACTACCGTATTACATTCCGCCTCCAGGACCCCAAAATGACATTCCTCCACCACAAAATCCGCCCAGATACGCCTCCATAGCCCCCAAGAAGCGGATTGTAATGCTGACTCAACGACACCGTTCGGAACCGATAAGCTCAGCCAGAGCCTGTGCAGATGTTCGCAACACGACTCCGCACAATGGCGTTCTGTGGCTCAAGTAGGAAGTTGGTCGGGATATCATGCAGGAGAAAATCCACCGTTGCAATTGGTGGATCCTGTATAATTCGGTATTCCTGATTGGCTAGATGCGGCAATTGACTACTTTGATACAAAAATGCAATACGGAAGTGACCGAAAACAAGAAGTTTGAGTGTTTACTTGCTTGGGTTGTATCGAGCAGATCAACCAAGTTTTCCAAGGCTTCTAAGGCTTCCACAGCGATCAAAGCTGGCGATCCCTTGAGGAAAACACGAAAACCCTTGAAAATGGCGTCATGTGCGAGAACATTTTTACCCCCTGTCAAAGCGGACAAGATGGGAGAATCATTCTTTAGCGAGAAGGTTGCGCAAAACTACAAATCGACAGTCTTTGATTTACCGTTAAACACTCGGTCACGACGATTACTCAAGACCGGAGAACATCACCAAGTCGGATACATTCACCGGCGTTTCCATTGATTTAGCGGCTGCACAGACGACGTTGCAACGCTGGGACCGCTGAAACTCATAGCGCTGTTAAAGTGGCTGGCAATGAGGTGAAGTTGAAACGGTAGCCGCAAAAGTTGACAGGCCGTCCAGGGCAGGAGCAAAGAGTTTGACTCGTCAATTATGGAAAGACCGGAATAAGTTTGGTGCTAGTTCGGACTTGGTATAGGTCGATTTTGGCCAATAGCCAATGCAGAATTATCAAATTGACTGCTGTAGTGAGGTGTAGTCGGAATTTACAGGGGATGGAGCCGCTGAAACCCCGCTATGTTGGAGAGGCCGCACATGGGTTTGACTGGAAGTGCTAGTCGGGAATTGTACTAAATAAATTGATATTTCTCACAAATTCTTTTTCTGTTATTTCAGTTTATTTTATTTTGTTATTCTTCAAAGATACGAATAAGACCTGCAGCGTCTTTACAAAAAAGTTGGTTGTTTTTTGTTGTTTCTTTCTTTCTGTGTTCTCATATATCTATATATACAGTCGCCTACCCGTCGACCCTTCGCTACCGACATACCGTCATTTCTTGCTGGCCATACAAATCGCATAACCGACACTTTATAACTTGCTCAAAATGTCTTTCTCCAGTCTCGTCCAGGACCTCACTCTCCGCGACTCGGGCATGCCCCGCCGCAGAACCGATCACCCAGGATCTGTTTCCACTGTCGACTCCCGCTCCAACATTTCTCGTCCTTCGTACACCAGCACTTCGGCCACCACTGTCAGCATCTCAGGCGACATTTCTAGCCAGCTTCACGGTGGATACTTCCACCCGCTGGCCCGCAGCTGGCAATCCGAGCACCAACTCACCAAGGTTTGTCTTTCTTCCCTTCCTTGTCTCATGTCTTGAAAAAGCTGGCTAACCGTTACCTTACCGTAATCAGGACATGCTCATTTTCCCCATCTTCGTTTCCGACAACGATGACGAGGAGACCGCCATTCCCTCGCTTCCCAACCAGGCCCGCCGCGGTATCAACCGTCTGGTCGCCTTCCTCGAGCCACTAGTCCGCAGAGGTCTCCGCTCGGTCATGCTCTTTGGTGTTCCTATGGCCCCCGGTTCCAAGGATGCCCTCGGCACTGCTGCTGACGACCCGGAGGGTCCCGTGATCCGTGCTATCCGTCTTTTGCGGGTGCGCTTCCCCCAGCTGTACATTTGCGCCGATGTCTGCCTTTGCGAATACACTTCCCACGGCCACTGCGGTATTCTCCGCGACGACGGCTCGTTGAACAATGAGCTTTCCGTTCACCGCATTTCGGATGTTGCTGTTGCCTACGCCATGGCCGGTGCTCACTGTGTCGCCCCATCAGACATGAACGATGGCAGAATCAAGGCTATCAAGCTTAAGCTTATTGAGCAGGGCATCTCCCACCAAGTAACCCTCATGTCGTATGCCGCCAAGTTTGCCGGTGCCCTGTACGGCCCCTTCCGCGATGCTGCCGGCTCGTGCCCTTCTTTCGGTGATCGTCGCTGCTACCAGCTCCCATCTGGTGGCCGTGGTCTCGCTCGCCGCGCCATCATCCGTGACATCAATGAGGGTGCTGATGTGATCATGGTCAAGCCTGCTGGTCAGTACCTTGACATTATCCGTGACGCTAAGGATCTGGCCAGTGATCTTCCTGTGGCTGCTTACCAGGTTTCTGGCGAGTTTGCCATGATCCACGCTGGCGCTAAGGCTGGCGTGTTTGATCTCAAGGCTATGGTTTTCGAGTCGACTGAGTCGATTCTGAGAGCGGGTGCTACCATTGTCATTACTTACTTCACCCCCGAGCTCCTCGAGTGGCTGTAGAGGTGTAGTTGAAAGAATGGTGACGGCGACGTAGTAATGGGTTATGAGATCACTTTGTTTTTTTGGGTTTGCATTTCTTTGTCTTTGGTTATACAGCACCGGCGTTTGAGCATTTGGGTTTTACAGAAAAATCACCACTTTAATTGAATTGTTTGTTATCATGAATTGAAAGCCAATACTTGGCTTGGCCATGCATTTGAATGTGTAACAAGAATTGTGAAAGTACATTGGTTCTTTCCCACGCTGTATCTAGCCGAGACTGAATTCGTCTCTTAATTAACCCACTTCTTCCATGTCTGTACGGCAACCTCCTCTGCTCTCTCTCTAACCAGACCCCAATCCAGTCTCTGCACTACTCTCACGACGCCCTCAACTTCACGGTTCCAGCGATCTTTGCTCGAATCAACAACATTTGCGCGAGCAGCCCGTTCGATATCCATGCGCGAGGGAATCCCCGGGACATACGGGGCATTCTCAACAGCCGAAGCCAACTGTGCGTTCTGCGCGCGCACAAGGAGAGCCTGGTGATGTCTGTTGGCTTGGTGGGTGGAAAGGGAGAGATAAGTGAGGCCCAGTGTTATAGTTAGGCCTCCGAGCTGTAAGGTGTGGGTTAGTCTATCAGTGATGACGGGTAAGATGTGGGGTAAGGACATACGAAGCCGGAGTTGAAGCCCATTTTGTCTGAGATTCACAGGTTACTTGGATGTGGATGATTGTGAATGGAGAGCATACGGAGCGGGTTCAGCGACAGCCCGGCTTTCAGTCCGTCCATCCCGACTGGTAACTTGCCATCGGTGCACTGGCTCTACTTTGACACTTGCCAAAAACCAATTAACACCTGCCAAAGACGCTCACACTGCCTTGGTATAGAAGGTAACACAGTCCTAAAAGGTTTACCCCACATTGACACATGGTGACGATTTTACATCACGTGACATGTAAATAGCAGTAACATTTTACGCAGGGTCTCCGGCCGCAGGCGGATATTGGCGATTGAGAGCGGAACGATTGAACCACGAGTTTCCGTGTTTTTGTTGGACTTTTTTTTGTTGTTTATTGACGAGTTGAAACCATGGCTGGTGGAGGGTTTCGTTTCAGACATTTGAGTCGCAAGTCGTCGGCTAGACAGGCGCTGTTGAGAGGGCAGGTGACGCAGTTGGTGATGCATGAGCATATCAAGACGACTTATGCCAAGGCGAAGGAGACACAGCGGATGGCGGAGAAGTTGATTACCTTGGCTAAGCGCGATACTCCTACTAGTCGGGAGAGTGTTAAGGCGATGCTTTACGTGAGTTTGATAGTGGATGACTTGGACGAGGACTTGCAGACTAACAAGATGTGCTTTCCCCGCCAAATAGACCCCCCACGACCTCATGCCCAAGGTCTTTTCCACCCTCAAGTCCCGCTACGCTACCCGCGAAGGCGGCTACACACGTGTGATTCGCACCGAGCCCCACGACACATACGACCAGGCGGAATCGGCTATTCTCGAGTTTGTCGACGGCCCGCGCGATTCCCGGTTCATGATGACGGCGATGGCCGTGGCGAGAGATTTGGAACGGGGTGTTTTGTCAACGGATTATACGAAGCAGAATGTGGCAAAGGTGACGAGGGTGCGTGGACAGGCGGATTTTGATATCATGGTGAATCGGTTGAGAGGGAAGTATGGTGAGTCTTTGAAGAAGGAGTTTACACCAGAACACATTTTGGCGAAGCAATTGTAAGAGGGGGGGAGGAGAGAGGGAGTGTCTGTAACAATAGCAAATTTCATCTTGTACAATATAAATTACCAAAAGATCAGAAACCAACAATTACCATATGGCCCGTTTTTATATCACCCACCGAGAACGCCAAATCAAGAATATACAAAACTACACAAAATCAAAGGTATCACCTCTATCCGTCAACATCTTGCCCACACGTGAGCTTCCCGCCACACGCTCCAATCTGAAAGCATCATACTTAGAGAACATGACTCTCACCGACGCTGTGCCCGCCACCAACTTGCCATCCTGCTCACTACGAACAAAGTAGTCACCAGTGATCTCCTTGTAGAAGGCCGGGTTATCTGGTGGCGCATACATAATCACCCGCTGCACGCCACGGATCCGGTATCTCCGGAAGTGGTGCGCACGCTCTGTGTAAAGTAATACTCTATGACGGCCATTCAAGAAGTGCGAACGGGCCCGCGACGCTTCTGGAACATCAGCATATTCACTGATAGTACCAAAGGTCAGACTCTGCACAGAGTCATCGTTGGCTAGGAAGTTGCGCACACGGACAAAGTCCAGGTATGACGGGATAAAGATGAGCGTGCCAGTGGCATCTTTGGCACGCTTGACAAGAAGAGGGACAATGGTTGATTTGAAGTACTCGAAGCGGACATCAGGGTCACGGTCGGCGGATTTGCTGTCAAAGCGGACAAATGTTTGCCGGGCTTTGACGCCGAGGTTCTGGAGAACACCAGGGTACTCGGGCTGGACACGGAGACGACCGGCTGTGTTGTGGCAGTGGACACGGGTCAACTCGGTGAGTTCTGGGGTGTTGAAGGCGGAAAGAATGACGGTTTGACGGAAGTACTTGGCCCAATTTTCCAGGTACCAAGGGCGAACACGACTGAAGTCGCAGCCGTGGGCGTCCTTAGGTTGAAGGTTAAGTTTCTCGAAGATTTGCTCAACATGTTCCCAGTTTTGCATGAGTAAGGCATCAGCCTGGTCAACGACAACTAGTTCGATGGATGAGAGGAAATCGTGATCGGGCTTCTTCTTGCTGTCATCTTCAGAGCCGAGAGCCATGCGAAGACCTAGAGGCGAGGCAATCAAGATATCGGAGTTATAGAACTGCGAGAAATACTTGATAGTTTTGCGAGTAAACTTGACACCGATACGGAACATGTCATCGTCGTTACCCTCGAAAAGCTGCTGGAAATCAGCTGGCTTATCATCGCCAAACTTGTTGTTGTTAGGGTCATAGTAGCCGTCGTCGAAGCGCTTGCGGTTCTCTTGTTGGTCGGGTTGGGATAGGGCGACGATAGTATTGACGATGCGCACACAGGCGTGGCGGGTTGGCACGATGAAGAGGACCTTGGGACGGGTGAAACCCTGGTCACGGCACTCCATCTCAGTTTCCTCCTTCTTTTGTGCAAGACGCTGGTTATTCTTGATGACTCTGTCGCGGGTCTTGAAAACATGGTTCAGGGCATGCAGACAGACGAGGTTACGGAGATCTTCCGCATTCTGGACATTCCGCTGGCAGTAGAGAAGATCACGGTAGTTGAACAAGTGTGGCGCAAACTCCGACTGTACAGGAGTGAAATTAGAGAACTGCTCCATGGCGGTTTCCAGCAGCTTAGGCTTGAGTTTAAGGACGGCAGGACCGGAGAGTCTGGGGGTACCGGGAGCATCGGTGTTTTCGAGGTGGGTGGCGACAACGCGGGAGATCTTGGTCGCAGAGCGCTGTGTGACCCAGTTTCCGGCTTTAACCTGGGAGACCTTGGCGGCAACTTCGGCTTCGGTGGGGAGACAAAAGTGGCTATCAAAGGGGTCTTCGGAGTCTTCCTCGTCAGAATCATCAAAGACTTCGTCGGCATAGGCGTTTTCGAGATCCTCCTCTTCTTCGTCGACAAAGTCAACATCCTTAAGTACCTCGTCTTCATCTTCGTCGTCCGAACCACTACCCGATTCATCACCAGAGCCTTCCTCCTCGTCACCCGAGGAACCGGAGTTATCATTCTCTTCAACAGCAGCGCTAGTCTGAGCTTCAGAATTATTGAGCTTCCGCTTCTTAGCAGATGGGGCATCCTGCTTCAGACTCTGAAGAAGTGCACTATACGAAGAGGCAGCGACCTGTTCATCTTCAGATTCGGACTCGACATTATCCATCTCAGCTTCGGATTCGGACTCGGAGGTGTTGACATCACTACGGGTGAGAACAATAGCGTTAGATCAGGTACATTTGAGACATGACTAGTCAATACTTACTCGTCATTATCGGCAATACGAGCGTTAGTGAAACCGCCATGAGCTCCACCTCTACCACCTCTACCGCGACCACGACCACCACCGCGTCCCCGGAACCCACCACGTCCTCTACCTCCACCACGGGCGCCTCCACGACCTCTAAAGCCCATTTTCAGAAATGCGACTGAACAATTGAAGACAAGGAAAAGCTGATTCTACTGTATTATCGGTATCAATGCGGTCGCAGAAGCACAAAGAATCTAGAAATATCTTCAAAATCCCGAAAAACTAAAAATACAAAGAAATATCGTCGAAAACAAGACAACTCAAGCTTTCCTTCGTCGCCGCTTGTTCCCAAAACTTTTGCAGATTCCATGATTCTAGAAAATCTACGCCACATCGATAAGCCACAGATTAACCCCACCATGGTAGTTCCAAGCTTGGACGCCACACTTCCCTATCTCAGTCTTATCGCTTACACCCCACAACCCAAATTCTACGATTTTACAGAGGGAAAAAGGCATATAGCATCAACCCCGCCATAGCATGTGAATGCTGTGTCAAGGCAAAGGACGTCATACTGGCTTGAAAACCCGATATACAAAAATTCCCGTAACCTGCAAACATATACCAATGTAAACATTTCTCCCGCTGCCGCAGGCCCAAAAAGACTCTTGAAAAATCCATTGATCCTGCATTCGTAGAGCCAAATCCCTTAGTATTGTCCATCTAAATTTTCCCACCACGCTGTGTGGTACCCCTCTAGAACTTGTTCCTTCCTGCCTCCATCTAACTATAACGCCTCACCCAGTCTACCGCCACTTTCCCAATTAAGATTTTCAGCCCCACCCAAGACTCACTTTGCCAGTGTGCCAGCGAACCACGACAGCCCGCCCGCTGAAATCTTCTTTTCCACCACTACCGGCCGCCTCCCCTGTGATCGCCCCCCGACAAGACCCGGCATCCATCAAAACTAACCTTATCTCACCCACCAATTCACCCACACAAAAGTCGCCCATCATGGCCGCCGTCGACACCCCCAATTTCCTTCACCTGGCCCGTCCCGTGGTCCCCACCCAGCTCGGCCTGAACCTTTCCGCCAGCCCCCTCGCCATCTCCATCCACCCCCAGGCCGTTCTCTCCGTCCTCGACCATGCCCTTCGCCACGACAAGTCGGCCAGCCAGTCGCCCCGGGTTATCGGTGCCCTGGTTGGTACCCGCTCCGAAGACGGCTCCGAGATCTCCGTCCGCAGCACCTTTGCCATTCCCCACACCGAGACCGAGGAGGAGGTCCAGGTCGATGTCGATTACCTCCGCACCATGCTCGCCCTCACCCTTAAGGCGTCGCCCCGTGATGCCCTTCTCGGCTGGTACACGACCTCGCACGAGCTGAACTCTTTCTCCGCCCTCATCCAGAACTTCTTCGCGTCGCCGGAAAACGGCACGGCTCCCCACCCCTCCATCCACCTGACCATGTCGACTGAACCCGGCCAGCCCATCGAGACCCGCTGCTACATTAGTGCTCCAGTTGCGGCCAACGCTGAGCGCGCTGCCGACAGCTGCATGTTCATCCGCGTTCCCCACAAGATGCTCGGTGGCGACAGCGAGGCTGCTGCCCTCGAGGCCATTAGCAGCGCGCGCGACTCCGTCACCCGCACTGCTCCCCTCGTCTCCGACATTGAGGGTCTTGCCCGTTCGCTCCGTGATACCCTCGCTAACCTTGACCGTGTGTCCGAGTGGGTCTCTGGTGTCCTCGATGAGGAGGAGCAGCCCAACACTGCCATTGGCCAGTTCCTCATGAACTCGCTGTCTCTGACCCCCAAGGTCTCCCCCGAGCAGATCGACCGCGACTTCAACAACCACATCCAGGACGTCCTCATGGTCTCATACCTGGCCAACACCATCCGCACCCAGATTGAGCTTTCTCAGCGTCTTGGTGTGTCCACCTTCGTTGCCAGTGAGAAGGATGAGGCCAAGGACGGCGATAACGCCAAGGACAAGCGCGGCAAGCGCAACAACAACAACAACAGTAACAACAACCAGAGAGGAAACCGCCGGGAGCAGCGGGAGCCCAGAGAGCCCAGAGAGGACAAGCGTGAGGCTGCGGAGTAAGGGGATGTAATGTTAGTTACGGCAAGTATGGGAAGAAATAAAAACGGAGGGGGCAACAGATGGTTCTTTTTTGTCTTTTTTTCTTGTTCTTTTTCTTCTTTGTTCTTGCTCTAGAGTTTTCATTTATGTGCGTGGCTTGAGTTTATGAAAGATAGTTGTTGTATGAAGGGAAGAAGGATGGCATTATGATTTGTTTCGGGTTCTGGGTATTTCAAAAGCATAGATGACGCTGTGAAAAATAAGAAACAAAGTTGAAAAAAACACATTATATGTCTTGTCAGTGATTGTTACATTCCATACTTCATCAACGTCTTGTATGTATTCTTCTACTTGCATTAAATAACCTGTTTTTTACGCCCGAAACTCCAGTCCAACCCAAATCAAACCAACCAAAATACCTAGACCATCCCAATAAACATACCCAAATTCAAAAACAAAACGCTTCCCTCTCTTACTGCGGTTTTGCTGGGAGACTCTCTGGATTCCCATACTTTGGCAGTTCGGATCGGCCCTCAGTCCCTGACCCCACAATCAGAGGCTTCTTCGGACCTGGTGGTTTAGCAGGCACGCCTTGCGGCTTGATCTGGTTGTGTGCCTGTGGTGGAGGTGGCGGTGGCGGGCAGTAAGATCCGTGGTTAGGGCCATGATTAGGGCCGTAGTTAGAACCGTAATTGGACATTCCCATCGGCATCATACGAGGATAGCTGGGACCAGGCGGATACTGCTGTTGGTAGCCAGCATGTGGTGGGTATTGCGAATAATTCATGGGAACTGGTGGTGGCCCGTTAGGATAAATAGGACCATTTGGTGGGCCATTTGCATGTGGATAGAATGAGTTGGTCTTGGGGCTGAACCCATTACGGCTGTAACTTCCAGGAATGGGATGTTGTGGCTTAGCGTCGTACGGGTTCATGTTTTGTGGTAGTTGGCCAAACTGGTACTGCGAATGAGGTGGGCCCATGGAAGAACTACCGGGACGTCCGTACTGTGGAGTTTGGCGATACTGTTGCGGTCCGTACTGTGGCCAATGTTGTGGCGGAGGCATGTTACTATTCATACCATATGCAGGCCCTGGTACGCCGGGTTGGGGAGGTGGGGGACCGTAACGACCAGGCATGTTATACCCAGAGGGTTGCGGGCATGGCGGTCCTGGTGGCGACATGGCTCCATTAGCAGCCATTGCCACGGGCGCCGAAAACCCAGGCTGTCCTGGTCCAGGTGTTGGGTACGCCTGATTCATGGAGACATATTGTGGCTGTCCCCAAACCTGTGGGTGCTGTGACCATTGCTGAACGTAGCTACTGCGAGACTCAAAACCAGCAGAGTCCCGGCGTGGCTTGGTGTTCTTGTTACGCTTGACGGTGCTATTCTTTTCTTTGGCGGACACCGAACTGGCACGCGATACGTCATTTTCAGAAGCATCAGTCGGGTCGGCCACAGACTCGGCTGGGGTACCAACAGCAGAAGTAGTTGCCGATGCCCCAAAAATGCGCTTCCGAGCTTCTTGGTAAGCCTCTTCTCTTTCCTCGCGTGTTCTTCTACGACCGGAGAGTAATGTTAGCTCATATGGTTCCTGTTGTAAGATGAAGAATGGAAATATTACCTCTCACGAGTAGCAGCCTTATCCTTTTGGTCACTCCCAACCTCTGAGGCGGCCTTGGACTGGTTCGCACTGGATAGCGCAGGCTCGACCTCTTCTCCGCGGCGCATGATCTTCATGGGGACCATGGGTGGTGGTGGTGACGGACTGCGCGTGCTTGCCGTGATACTAGCAAGTGATGGCGGAACACGGCAAAAGGGGGTTCTGAAAATGCGTACGAATCCTGGGCCGTGGTCCTTCTCATAGGAGTGGGTCATGTGGTAGTAATCAGCTAACTTGTGAGTAAGCATACGGAAGAAGGAGTTACTTGGTGGCAGGTCCATGTATGGCTCCCTGAGTATATGTTAGTATCGGGATGGCAGTGTGATGAAGAACGGGGGGAAACTGACTTAGACTCTTGCACGAAGTTGATGACCTCAAGCTCAAGTTTCAACAGGAACTGGCGGTCCTTAACATTTTTGATAGCCTCGAGTAACTTGTCATCCGGGGCCTGTTGGTATATGTTGTCCAACGAGTTCACTGGTGCCACGATCTGTCCACCCGCGCCGGCAATGCGGCCATCGATCCCCTTACCACCAGGTACAAGCATGGGAGGAGCTCTACTCCCAGCAATTAGCGATCCACGGATGGAGGCATCATCGTCGTCAGCGGCGGCCTGGACACTGGCGCTGTCATCGGGTCGCAAAGAATCCTTCTCGTCCATGGCAAATGTGGTAGTTGTACCAGATGTGATGCTCTTGCCGTCAATGCTAGGGGGCTTAGTACCAACATCGGATGAATCCGTTGGATTTGAGTCATCAGATTCGCCAGCCGACTTGGCCTTTCCAGAACGACCATTACAGCTGTTAGAGGTGGTGACGGGAGGTGCACTAGAAGAGTTTATGGATAGGTCGTCTATGGCGAGAGCTGCTGATTCGGCATCGGACTGCGGGGTATTCTTGGATTGGGGGGCAGACACAGTTGGAGGCTGTGCCACAGCGAGGGGTGTGGCGGCCACCTGGATCAAATTAACATTAGCGAACTGTCTGAATAGACAGAGAGGTAGAGTGGGCGACTCCATGACGTCGTTATTACCTTGGCAAAAGACTTTGGCAGAGCGGCGGCCATTGTGTATGTATGGATGTGCAAACGACTATCAAAAAGAAAAGTCCGATGGTATATGCTTGAATGTAGTTCCTACCCCAAGGTAATCGACGACAACCACGCCGCGATGTTAAGGTCGACACAAATCAGAGTGGTATTGCGGTCTAATCCTGGCAACATGAAGCCAAGACAGAAAGGCTTCGTTCAAACCGGGCTAAAAAGAAATAAAAGATGGTTTTTTTTCGGGGCAAGCGACGCAAAAAAAGAAACCAGTCCAACGTTTCTACACAGCTATAAACCACAATAGTGCGTGTAAAGAACCATTCATGCCGGGGAGGTAAATCGTAGCAAAGTCGTGATTCTCGTGTCCTGTGATACGCAGTTCCCGGCGTCTCTGAAATCCCAAAAGTCCGCCCTAAAAGAGAAAACAAAAAAATATGGGCTTTTTTTAGAAGACGTCACCGCTCGACTAAAAAGCAGCTTCTTCTTCCCAAGGAGGCAAAAAAGAAGACAAGAAAATGGAGACCCAGAAAATATCGTTCTAGAAAAGGCAAACACGGCAGCGCATTCTCGGGGGATGCAAGGCCATGATGAGGTGGAACAAGAACAGTAAACTGATTGGTATACTGAACACCCGTAAAGTGATCACAAAATGACCTGGACAATGACCCCAAAAACGACCCCGAAAATGATCCCGAATGTACAGTAAAATCGGTTCACTTTGCCAGCATTGAGCGACTCGACAACGGACGATGTGGACTCTTCGACACAAATGCTGTTTCAATGACGGCACTGGCGATGACAGTGGAACATACAACAACGGATGAATAACTCCAAACAAATCGCTCCCGGTGATGAAATGGAGAGGAGAATCCACCCAACAGTTGCGGAAAACTGGGGGTCAAGTAGCACGTCATGTGACTACAGCCAACAAGGCTGTTTTTTGGGTTATCACACGTGGGGTGTTTAACTAGGGTATTGGGATTATGGAGGGTTCAACCCTGGGCGCGTATGTGCAAGTTGATCAATTTGGAAGTTTCATGCAGGTATATACATCATGACTTGACATCAACATTATCAATTCACTTTTACAACATCAAAATGTATCGAAACGGAGGATCTGGTAATGGCGGAGGGTGGTCGCGCGCCACGAAAAAAGGTCCGGTTAAGGCATCAAGCACTGTGCAATGCCAGAAATGTCTTCAAAGAGATAAGTTCCTCCATATCCCTCCGTATACCGACCGCTTAAACTAACCTACGAAATCCACGCCACTATTCCTATGAATGCAAAACCTCGTCGCAAGAACGCCCATACGTCGCCCGCCCCTCGCGCACCCAGCAACTCAAGAACCCTAAACTTCAACCTAAACTCCAGTCCACTCTGCAAGACTCCATCGCTGAGCGCAAGCAAGCTCTAGTCGACGCCGAACTTGCGCGCCGGGAAGCCGACCGGGCTGCTGCCAAGGAAAAGGAAGAGCGGGAAGCTAGACTCATTAAACAGGCTCGTCGCTCTGTATCGCCGGATGGCAAGGAAAGGAAGAGTCGGAGGTCAAGACGCGAGTCGTTTAGTTCGGTCAGTACTGTTTCGACAGACCAGGGACGGTCTAGTAGGCACAACCGTAGTCGTGGACGCAAGGAAAATTTTAGGGATTCAAGATCGCCCAGCTATAGCCGCAGTCGCAGTCGCAGTCGCAGTCGCAGTGCCGAGGCCGTGAGACGCAGAAGTCGGTCACCTGCGATCCGGCGGAAGACGTACCGTAGGAGATCCCCATCGCCACGGAAAGCGTCACCACGGAGACAGTCCCCTGTATCACGCCCACCTGTTGAGGAGAGAGAACGCAGTTTGAGTCCTTACAGTAAGCGGGTTGCCCTGACCAGAGCCATGCAGGGTAGATAGTAGAGTATAGATTGCAATCATTGTACACCATTCAGCTCGTCCTGAACAGCAATAGCGTCACCTACATTAATCCAATCCATCTAAGCCAGATGTCAGCAAAATATACTCAATATAAATCCAACTCGCTCACGGCGCTATCTACCACAGACGCACCAGGATTACATTTGGATTCCGACCCCATATACCACGACACATATCCACTTGCTTGACGATGTCATCTCGCGAATTCGTTTTTCCTGCCGCTCCACGATCTGGAATTAACACGCCAAAGGGGAGTGGTATATCGAGATAGTGGTTTATCATGTACATCCAACTAGATGGGTTGGTGAGGCCAGAGGGGCGGTCGACGGCGCACGATGGGAAGGATGAATCTGTTTCGTCAAATCGATTCTGCCATTGATAGTCGAATTCGGGAAATATCCAGTTGACTTTGGTGGTGTCGGCGTAACTGAGTGGGGTTAGATGAGTTAGTGTACGAAGACAAGTGAAAGTGCTTACTAGTCTAGACTCAGAGAAACCATGGCGTATAAAACGTGGTTAGCAAGTCTATGTTCAATAAATCAAGTCCAACATATAACTCACCCATAAACACCACCAATCGTTTTCCTCGGTCTAACATGTCCCCTAAGGTAGGCCATTTATCTTTACCTCCTTTAACCTCATCTTCTCCCACAACAAGCTGATCCAGTCCCCTCTCTTTGAATGTTTCCGCTATGACGTCCACACCAATTCCATCCTCGTTTGTCAAAATCAACGTGACTATCTCTCTTTCATTCCCCTCCAAGCCCATCCACGTCTTCAAGATATCCAACAGTCCACCTAGTTCACCAGCATCACGTAGTCCACATTTCGTATGACACAAGCGAATATCTGATGGTTGTGTAGGTGCCGGGGCGTTATCAGCCGGATGCATTTGAATCTGGAGTGCGCGAACCCCAAGATTTAAGAGGGCTCTAGGAGCGAGATACTGGTTGTTGACAGGTAGAATGCCAACAAATGGGCAGTTGTGGGCAGCAACGAAAGTAAGGTTACTATACCGTTGGCTACAAAGCTCCACATGGCCATTACAGAGAAGGCCACCATTGGATAAACGAGTCGTATCTGGAGTCGTAGCTGGAGTCGGAAAACAAGCGACTAGTCCAACTAAGAATAATAAGGACGGTAACATTGTGAACAAAGGCAATCAATCCAACAACCGAAACACAGAAGAATCACCACGGGGAACCGAGGCAACAGCCCACCCTTTTCTATGTGCCCCATGGTGCAACACAGCCATAGTCCCAGGAGGATCTCCATCGCGGTGCCACCCTCTCACTTCGCCTTGTTACCGCGTCACACATCAGTGCTCTCATCCGGCCCCACCACTCTCCACTGGCCCGCCACCCGCCACTCTCCGACGTCCCACGAGACGCCCGACGTAACAAAATGCATTCCTTCAACCAACTCTATATCGTCATGGCCAACAAGTAAAAACCTCGTGTGTCCGGCATCCCCGCGTGTCTCAACAAACGTCATATCACCCCCTCGGTCTCGCCGCGCCGTTCCCACCACCCAGCGTTCCTCATCGCCTTCTTGTCCTCTTAACGCCGCGAGAAAGCCCTGCATGCCCGCTGCTAGGCCGCCTGGTCGCCATCCCGCTCCTTTCTTTTTGGCGGGGGAAACGAGCATTTTGAGGGTTTGTGATATGGCTTCTTCTTCTTGCGCGTGGAAGCGAGGACCGGGGAGCGGCGGGGTTGCTGGGCGGGGAGCGGCGAATTTGACGGGTGGTTGTGGGGCCCGGGAGGGTAGAATTGGAAGGTCGGGGAGGTCTAATGATGATAGAACGGATTGAGGCGGAGATGAAGAGTGCAGAGAGGGATTAGATATGTTCCATCCTCCAACTGGTGGTGAGGAAACAAGAATTTCGTCATCTCCGGTATTTCTCTCCTCAATTGGCATCATTGTAGCATCGTCATCTTCATCTTCATCCTCGACAAGTACCTCCATAACCATATTCGCTTCATCAACCTTTCTCTTCTTCCTCACTGGCCCTCTATCCTGACTTGAATCCACTACATCTTCACTATAATTATCTTCCTCGCCACCAATCTCACTTTCTGGTACAATATCCTCTTCATCACTGAACTCATCTATCCCCTCTGGCTCCCTGTTGTCCGGCATGGTAGTATTCGCCGTACTCCATCTCTTATGTTGTTCCGATATAGATGACATAGAGGTTACTACTGGTGATTGTCCTACTGATGTCCTAAACATGGCTGGGGACAAAGCTGGTCTTCCAGTGGGAGTCTTCCGGACCGGGAGGAAGCGATGGGGATTTGGGGTCTGCTGATGTTAGTGACAGGCACGTGGTAATTATCAACGTAAGAAAAACACTTGCACTATGATTTTGGTGTGGCATGACTACAATGTATGTGTGATACTAAATTTTAATAATTCTGTAATATTGGTGAATGATTAAGAACCAAAAGCAATGGATTTAAGAATATTGGATTTCCATCCAAACCGTCACCATGAATGGCCCCACTTATATGTCACAAAATAACACACACTTATAAGTCTTCTTCCAGATTAAGCTTAACATAAATTCAATTCAGGGTATATCTCCATCACACCCAATGCAAAAAATGTCCCCGACTATATACAAAAGGAACAAACAAGTCTCCTACCAAATACTCAAACAAAGCTATGCAAAATTAAAAACGAAAATACATCTTGTTCTTCTTTATTCTTCTTCCGTCATTCGTCATTCTTCTCGCTCACCAGCATTGCCGTTGGTCGGAGACGGCGTGGTAGATGCGATAATTGGTGACGTCACCATGTGGGAAGTAAGCAAGATGAGAGGTGAGAGCGGATGCGCCGTGACCTGCTTGGGCGACATGGAAAACAGCGAAAGATTCGTCAGATTAGCCAAAGGCTTAAGACGAGACCGACGACGACGACGTGTGCCGGCGGGAGGGTTTTCGTCTTCCGTCGAGGACGATGGGTCCTCAGTCTGGGGATATCCTGAAGACGAGGAAGAGAGTACGCGCGGTGATGTGATATCGGTAGACGAGGAATAAGTCGACAGAGTATTACCACTGCTAGCAGTCGTAGTAGTCATCATTGAGGGCGCCGGTGACCTACCACCAAAACCAGAACCTAGACCAGAGTTACTGTGACCACCGGGAGATGTGTCACTAGAATAATGACTATCACCATCACTGTCACCACCGGGGCTCAACTGCTGGTCACTCTGAGACCGGTATCCACCCTGTGGACCACCCGGAGCCAAACTTGATGGTGTCCCACGAGGCGGAGCTCCAAGAGGTGTCTCGGGTAGCTGCAGCTTTTGCATCGCTGGCCTCTGGTTGGGTCTAGACTGCTGGCTTGGAGGTAGTTGGTTTCGCGGTTGTGCCGACTCCATGCTGGGCGAAAACGGAATGCGCTGTTGGTTGATTGGTGTTTGCGGCAACTCCGTCATAGGAACACCAGGTCGCATATGGCCAGTTGGTGCTGGTTTTGGAGCCTCTGGAGCGGCTTCTCTATTTTGATCCATTTGACCCTTGAGTACAGCATGCTTAGCCAGTGGTGGTCGCGGCTGCTGAAAAAGTTCAGGTACACGCGACTCATCCGGCGTAACGTCATCCATATTGTCATCCTCGTCACTGTCGTCCGCGCTGAAGTGCTGTGAAAGGGGACTTTTGGGCATCGGACCCTTCGGATATCCCCGACGTCCACGACTTCCTCTACTCTTTCCACCGCCCGTGTTGACGGTTAATCCTCCGGTTGGTTTACTGTTCTTGTTGCTGTTTAAATCATGCCCAGGCGAGTCATGCGCTTGTTCATGCGCGGCCGAGGAGGCGCCAAGCCCGACTGACTTGGCGGTACCTTCTGACCCCGTGGCAGTCCCACGAACTGCCCCGGGCCCCCCGGCCCCCCGCGACCCCCCATCATTTGCTGGCCATTCGGCCCTGGTCTCATAGGACCACCAGGTCCCATACCCATACCGGGCCCTCTACCTCCAGGACCGCGCTGGCCCATCGGGGGACCACGCATGTTAGGTCCGCCACGAGGGGCGTTGTTGTATTGGCGGTCACCGGCATTCCACGTATCAGCACGTTGTGGTGCAGGAGGAGCAGTACGACGAAGAGCATCACGCTCACAGTACACATGACCATCAACCTCGAAATATCCATCACTAAGAGGGCGAGAGCAATCGTGGCAGAGGAAGCACTCAACGTGGTACTTGGCAGACTTTTCATCCTCAAGGTACTGACCCTCAATACCCCGACGGCAACCTCCGCAAAGCGACCCGTTCAACTGGTGGTAGTGGCGCTCGCAGTAAGGTTGGTCACTGTACACATAGAACTCCCCGGAAGTGAAAGGGGCCTTGCAAGTGTAACAAGTGAAGCAAGCCTTGTGGTACCGGCCAGTCAAACGACCATCAGCTGAAGAAACGGACTTTCCGGTGATGGGAAGTGTGCACCCCTTGCAGTTTCCACGCGAGCTAGTGGCCTTGGGAGACGGTCCACTGCGCTTGGTACGTGGTGGTGAAGGTGTCACAGAAGAATCCTGCGAAGGCATACGCTGACGGGAATCCTGGCTAGGCTCCCGTCTCTGATCAGAACTGCGATCGGGAGTGGGCTGTGAGTACTCATCACGGGAAGGTTGGCGAGGTTTAGACTGTTGCTCGGGCTGGACGGGCGCAAAGTTATCACGAGAATTTTGGCGAGGGCGATCAAAATACCCATTAGACTGTTGCTGTTGCTGTGGCTGCGGCTGTGGTTGCCGCTGCTGCTGCTGCTGCTGTGGTTGTTGTGGACTTGGGAATGATTGTTGTCTCGTTGGTGGTGGCATCGGTCTTTGCAGGAAGGCTGGAGTATCGTCACTCATGTTACGCTGAGGTCTTGGTGGCGCCATATTTTGCTGGGGTTGGCGTGGTGGAGATCGACGGTTCATGTCGTTAGAGGGGTTGTTTTGTGGAGGTGGCCTTTGTTGTTGAGGTGGTTGCTGCATCTGTCGAGGAGGCTGAGGCGCCCGGCGTGGGGGCTCCATAGACATCATATTCATAGATTGTTCAACCTGGCTCATGACATTCATGCTCATGTTGTTCTCGGGTGCTTGGCGATTGGAGAGGCGTTGTGTCGGTGTAGGAATATCCATTGGCGGTGATCCGGGGTATGCTGAAGACGCAACCGAAGAAATACTTTCATGAGACGAGTGGTAGGGGTTTTGCGAGCCAAACTCTTGAGCCAAGTCAATCTGAGAACCATCACGGCCAGAAGTGCGTGGGCGCATGATGTTGCCATTCCGTGGTGGCGGGGGACGAGATGTGTCTCTTACGGCGTTGCTCTCTGGCATTGAAGGTGTTCTGTTCAATCCAGACTGGTCATTGTACATGTCGTTGGAAGCACCAGCGCGAGGGAAGGTGCCCGCACGACCGTTGTCTCCCAATGGGCGAGGTGCAAAGGCATCCTCAGGGAAACTGGCCTGTGATGGCGACGGAGTAGGAGGCCCAAAGCCACCATACCCGTTTTTCCGCGGCTGCTGGGGAGCCACTGGACGACCTGTTGGGCCATTTGAAGTTCCTGGTCTCTCCATAGCCAAGTTGTCTCCGGAAGGTTGTCTACCACGGACCTCAAAAGGACCCGGCGCGATTGTGTTCATGCGCTCAAGAAGACCAGTGGGCTTGTTAGGCGAAGGCAATGGCTGTTGGAACTGGTTGTCGCTGTCACCGCCGAAACCACCGTAACCGCCCGGGCGACCTCGGGGCGATGGCACGGGGTCTTCATGAGCGGCAATCCCGGGCTCATAGAAATCAGATGAGCCACGAGACCGGCCATCAGGAGTGTGTGGTGAAAGTGAACGAGAATCACTTGAATTGCTTACGGGCGTCAATTGGCCACGGCCTCGGAAGTTTTGATCTGTTTGACATGCGGTTAGTCGCAAATGGCTTTTGTAGGAATTGACTGCATCTCACCAAGGATGCGGTGTCATGGGATTTTTTTTACTTACTGGCTGCATTTGTGTCTAAGTTTGGCGGCGCACCACGGCTACCACCAAATCTTGGACCTGGTGCGGAATTTAATGGTTCTTCTGATATGGATGGTGATACTACAGCAAAGAAGGGAACGGTTAGTTTGGACGTTCTCTTATCTTATGTGCGGATAATGCTCACATTGTGGGACTGGGGTGCTTGAGCATTTGTGCTCTCCCATCATGGAGATTTCAACTTGGCTGCCACATTGCGAACACTTGATTGTGGGCATAAACGTTGATTCACGAAAATCGGCCATTTTGTGTAAATGTTATTGACCGCTGTCTAGCTGGTCGTCGTAAAATGTGTATAAGAATGATATAGGGGCACGTGGTAGCCAACTGACGTGCGTTGGTCGACGCAGACAAAGGAGAAAAAGGATATCAGATCCCTCTTCTCGCGGTTGCTGCGTCTGACAGGCTCGGGTGTGTCAATCCCACGAGCCCTCTGCCGTCCTCCGCTGACGCAACGAAGACGGGGAGGGAATATGGAACAATGAGCAAAACACTCGAGCGTGTTGAACCGCTCAATGAGCCGCCCGTCCTGCTTTTTTGATAAAGACAAGCGAGGGGGCGGAATGCTAGTGTGGGCTTAAAAACAGCTTCGAAGGGGGTGAGGGGACGACGTCTTGTCTTTATAATAGAGAGATGGCGAATGAGACGACGAGGGTAGTTCGGGGTCCGTGTAGTAATAAGGATCACAGCCCACTTCACTGAGCACGCAGTCTGGAAAAGTCGCCAACAGGAAATAGGAAGCCGCGAGTAATAAGGACAGACCTACAAGCGAGCGACTTGTTTTCTCTATGCGTCGCTGCTAGTTTTCTCGCTTCAATGCGGACTTACAAGGGCATCAAAGTCGGGGGAGCCAGGGCAGAACGAGCAATCAAGTCAAAGGTGACAGGGTTGGTAACAACGAGATCACGGAAGATCAAGGGACAGACCAAAAGAGTGAGGGATAGAAAGAGCAGAAAATAGAAAGCAATGACGAAGACGGCAGTCTGCTTTATGCCGAGGATGTAACAGCCACAGAGTAAGCCAGATAGACACGCTGCAATACTAGACGCAGCAGTGTCAAGGACAACCAAAGAACCGTGCTCTGCTTGCTTGCATGTAACGGAAGCAGAATGCCAGTGTAGATGCGACACAAATGCTTGCAGTGTTCTTGGGCCTTACTAGGTCGGTGAGCCAAGACGCCAGAAGAGTATGAAGCGAAACCCGTACGCTGAATCTGGGGCTGGATGCTGAGTTTTGGCGGTGTCAAAGTCGGCTGACTCGCGATGTTTGCGATGTTAGGTGTGTCAAACAGGATGCTTCGGTACAACAGGGTGAATAAAGTGTGTAACTATTGGTGTAAGTGCGGCTGTGTGTCCGGCGCTGATGTCGTTAACAGTCGTAGAGTCGTGGGAATTATAAATAGTCGAGGATGCAAGATTACAAACGGATAAACGACGAACTAACAGAAGCAATCAAGCTATATGCTAGTAAAGTATTAAAGGTAAATGTTGAAATGTGGTGTAAATGTTCCAAATGTCTGCATGAAAAGAAACAAGTTGAAATCAAGTATCCAGCTGGGAAAAGACGAGAAACGAGAAACTCAAGAACTTTCTTTGCTGATCAGTGGGAGCGCGGACAATCAAATATGCTCTCAGCTTCCCTCCCGCCGCAAGGTCCGCCAGGAGAAAAGTCCACTACACCCACCCCAAAAGATCTTATTCTTGGAGAACTCTCCTTCCTATTTACCTCGCTCAAGAGAACTGACCAATCAGAGGCCGTTCTGAGGGGAAGAGAAATTTTTTGGGAGACATATAGCCAAGCTGCTGAGCTCAATTCATTTTTTCTGTTAAAGAACATCCTTAAATAATCGTAAATTTTCAATCGCCGACATGGCCCAGCAAGCAGGTGTAGATAGAGCCTCTTCTGGTGCCGGGGCGCCGCCCACGCCTGTTTTGGTGAACGGGGAGACGCCTGAGCTGGTCGCCGAGAACGGGGCCATGCAAATCGACGAGGCGGGAATAGTAGACGACCGGGACAATACGAATGGGTCATGGTCGTCCGCGGACGTGGAGCGTTGTCTTCGTGAGATTGGCGCACCTGCTGCGGCCTTCGATTTCGTGGAGATTTTCCGGGAGGTAGCTGGTCGGTTGCGGAGCGTTGAGCTTCCGGAGGGGATGGGGCCCACTGTGGAGGAGAAGATACGGGTTAATCAGGAGAGGCGGAGACGGGCTAAGGAGAAGAAGCCCATTAAGACTGTAGAGGATGTGTTGGTCAGCAATGGCAAGCCCGAGCGTTCGCCCGGTGCCCCATCGGAGCGCGCCGCCAAGACCGTAGAGATCAAACTCGGGACAACCGTTACCCCCAAAGGGGCCGCGGCTTTCCGTCGGCATGTGCAAGAAGCCGTGCCCGAGTTGAAGATGGGTTTTGTGGCCTGCTCGGCTGACTCCCTCCACATCCCGATTCGGTGCCAGGAGGGGGATTTGTTGTCCCGAGTTGCTGCCCTTGAGGGTGTGGCCAAGGCCCAGTTGCCGGAAGCCAAGGTGTCTCTGAGTGGTTGGCGTATTCGCGTTACTGGTTTCTTGGAGGCTGGTGATGCCGGAGCGATCGCTGCTCAACTTTTTGGTGTCGAGTCGGTGATGTCGGCGGATTGGAATGGTTTGGTCTTGGAGACTGCTTTGAATAACAAGGGTTGCGCCATCAAGCTCATGATGTGCCCCCCTACTCATGAAGGCAAGAAGCTCCGGGTTCAGTGGACCATTCGGGATGGCCTCGCTATTCAGTGTCGCAAATGCTGGAAGTGGGGGCATGGTAGGAAGCGGTGCCACCGTAAGGGTGGTCCCGGGTGCGAACGTTGCGCTGGTCACCACGACCGCAGCTCCGCCAGGTGCACGAAGGCACCTACGTGCGTCAACTGCGGAGGTGTCCACGCCTCAACTGATATCGCGTGCCCGGAACGCGCTGCGGCAATTGAGAAGGCTCGCGAGCATTCTCACCGCCTGCGCCGTGCAGACAAGCGATACTGGGACAAGTACCTGGCGGAGAATGCTCCCCAACACGTCTCAGCTTCGCAAGACGAGGATGCCCCGATGGCCGAATCGCCCGTCACCACCACCACAGTGCAAGATAGTGCCCGTGACAGTGATTGTGACATGGAATCGGTCGTGACGACTTCCTCTCTGCCCAAGCGCAGAGTCGGCAGCAACGACTCCCTCGTGCGTGAAGGCGTGGATTATGCCGCCGCCATCCGCAGCCATTCGGGTCGTGCTCACCGGTCCGTTAAGCGGGCCAAGGTCAAGAAGCCCGACGACCAACCCATTTCCGCAGCTAAGTCTGCAAAGACCGCTAGCTCGGCTGAGACCGCTAGCTCTGCTAAGACCAACGGCCCCGATACAGCGCGGGCTGCCCGGAATTAGACATGCGTACCTTAAGTCTGCTACAGTGGAATCTCCACAATAGACAAGAGTGCCTCGATGGTGCGCTTGATTCTGGAGCAGACGTTCTATTCCTCCAAGAGATGCCGGGCTCACGCCAGTCGTACGTGTGGCCGGAGAGACTAGGGGAATATCATCTGATAACATGGACTGGTGCAGCCGCGCTACTGGTCAAAGATATCGGATACATACGGGTGATCACAAGGAAGGATGTTGCTGCCGCCGTGGTGGGTGGGGTCTGGATGGCGTCGGTGTACCAAAGTCAGAGCAACAACGTGGAAGATTTCGCGCTCGGCAATGTCAAGGCACCGCACGCAGCCATTTTGATGGGGGATTTTAATGCGCATTCGGCTTTGTGGGGTGGTGAGGGTGTTAAGACGGATAGGAAGGGTGTGAGGCTTGAGAATTGGATCTGTACGGAAGGTTTTTGTATCGACACCATCCCCGGAACGATCACGTGGCATCGAGGAACTGATCAGAAGACGACAATCGACCTTATGCTTTCGCGTGGTATAGATGCGGGATTTGAGGGAGACGCGGAGATGCCGGGATCCGATCATCGGGCCATGTGGGGTTGGGTAAGGGTGCCGGATGGTGTCCGCCCGCCGCCACGCTATAAGAGGGATTGGAAGGGCGTAAAAGCGGGAGAAGTGAGCCGTGAATTTTTCGAGAACTTCACCTTGGGGCGTATTCGTACACCAGGCGAATTGGAGAGCGCAACTATCAGATTTGCTGACCAACTGCAGAAAGCAGCTGACCACCTAGCACCCGAACGACGGGTTCGGTCTAAGCCCAGACCATGGTGGACAGCTGAGCTTCGCGTGCTCTACAAACGGTGGAAGACTTTGGAGTCTCTATCGTGGCAGGGCCGTCTTACAGATGCTGCGGCGCTAAGATCAGCGCTGCGTGAGTACCAGACTGCGCGTGCACAAGCTTGCACCGAGCTGGCGGACAAGCGCATGCAGGCGATCATGACAGATACGGATCAGCTGTGGAACTTTGTCAAGGGCCATGGGCAACGTACGGCGCATACACCTCGACGGATTGACGAACTCGAAACACCAACCGGCCTCTCCTCAGACCGCGAAGACATAGCCGGAGCGCTATGCAGCCGCTTCTTCCCAGTAGCCACACCCTCCGAAGCCCCTCCGACACACGCCTTATCACTCGGGCCTGTATGGGACATTGACCGCTCCATATCAGCGGAAGACATCGAATTGGCGCTGAGAGATACGGGTCCATGGAAGGCTCCAGGTATAGACGGTATACCATCTGGTTTTATCCGAGATGCGGGCACTCGTGTGTACGCATGTCTGGCGAAAATTGCGAGCGCTTCGCTCCGTTTGAATCATTGGCCCGCGCCGTGGAAGTTATCACGCGTGGTGCCCATACCCAAGCCGGGGAAGTCACCCTCGGCAAGGAAGCAAGCGGGTGCGTGGCGCCCAATTTCGCTACTGTCTACGGCAGGGAAAGCTGTTGAGAAGATCATGGCTCAACGGCTCTCGAAGGTGCTTGACGAGCGCCTCCCAACGGGCCAGATGGGAAACAGACCTGGACGTTCTACGGAGACGGCCATTAGGGCAGTACAGGAGTTTGCGCAGAGGGTTGGTCCTCGTAAGCAGGCGCTTCTCCTGCAGCTAGACATAGCTGGTGCTTTTGACAGAGTGGATCATTCGTGGCTCGTTCATGAGCTGACAATGCGAGGTGCACCCGAGTGGTTTTCTAAGTGGCTGCGAAGTTACCTAGAAGGCCGTCGTGCGGTGCTGTCCCTCAACGGTGAAGACACGGGCAGTAGACAGGTGCGCTCCGGCGTGCCACAGGGCTCCCCACTGTCACCACTTCTGTTCATCACATTCGTTGCAAGCATGCACGATCTGGTGGAGCGCATACACCCTATGGTCACTGGCATCGAGTTCGCAGACGACACAAACCTTCTAGTGCAGGCAAGAAACTGTGAGGAGGCGGAACGGGCTTTGCGGACAGTCTATGGCATTGCGAAGGATTGGGCGGAGGTGCGAGGCGTGGTATTCGAACCTGCCAAGAGTACTTTGATGGCACTAAACTGGCATACATGGAATAAGTGGAAAGATAGTCCGCTTGTCTTGGATGGTCACTCTTTACAAATTGTGCGCAGCACGAGATTTCTCGGTATGTGGCTAGATGTTTGGGGTAATGGTGGTGTGCACAGCAAGGCTATACTTGCGAGGATACGAGGCAAGGAGAATCTCGTCAAGGCACTTTCTGGTGTGAAGGAGGTCAGTTGGTCAAGTTTGCGAACGGTATGGAAGGGTGGATTGAGACCTAGTTTGACGTATGCGCCGGCATCAGTTGTATTTGCTGGGCTCACGGAGACTCAGATGGAGGGCCTAGAGCGCGCCCAGTCAAGAGTGCTTCGGACATATACGGGTGCCAAACTCTCAACCCCACTACCCAGACTACGCGCAGAGGCTGCTTGTGAACCTTTACGGGAGTATTATCGACATCTTGGAGCTCGCAGAGAGGCGGAGTTGCAGGAGTCAGCGGCGTGGAAGTCAGTGCTTGTGCAGATTGCGCAAACCACAAACACGCCAGTAGATCGACAATACCCACGTACCGAGGCAGCGCGTGCCGCTAATGTTTTGCTGACAAGTGGAGAGGAGGCGGAGAGGCGGTGGATGACGGATAGGAGGGGAGCGGGAGTGGAGAGGGTGGAAGTTTTACAGGCGGATCCAGGACGAGAGGGTTGGTTTGATGCGGATTGGAAGGAGGTCACACGGGTCAGGAAACAGTTAACACGCCTAGACAATGGTTTTCTGACCAGGCTTAAGACAGGACATGGCGGGAGCGGAGCATGGCGTGCTGCCACCGGCCAGATATCGGATGCGGGGTGCACCTGCGGGTGCCCTATACAGTCGGTGTTTCATTTGGCGGTTCATTGCCCCGACACAGCTAGTGGGCGGGAGCCTCTCAGGTGGACGACAAGTCGTTTCCATCGAGAGTTGAATAAGGACCCTCCAGGCGCAATAGCCGTTTTGCGCGAGAGGTACTACGATGCGCTGGCTTTCCCAGCAGCAATGAACTCGCTACTACATACGTCCCAGCTATCACGGGCTTGTCGACGTGAAGACTTCACACCAATCTCTTTCTCCGACATTTCTTCTCCTCCACTTTGAGGACTTTTATTTTCTTTTCTTCTCTTTGTTTTCTTCATTTTTTTTTCGACTTCACTGCTGGACGTTTTTGCTATCCCACAGTCCTACCAGTGTGGCGACAGTTAGTCGTCACACAACTATACAAGAACACATTTAGTTCTTTGCAGGGTTTTCCCTGATGCGACCTTTTTCTTCTCCCACCTAGGTGGTTCTCCCTGCAGTACGTGAGCGACGGCTTTCGAGCTCTCGCATTCACGAGCAGGTGACTCGTCCGCGCCTCTATCCATTCAGATAAGCGCTATCGCCATCCGCAACTTGCTTAGTTGCAGTCTGTACGCAGCCCCAGTCTTTTAGTGGTTACTCGCATGTTTTACTGGATCAGGGTGTTGTTTACGTGTGTTGAGGTTTTCCGCACGGAGTTTATTGTTTTCTTTTAGGAGCAGGCCTTTTTAGTTTTTTAGAGCGTAATAATACTTATACTTATACTTATACTTATAATCTTATTCTTGTTCTCCTTCCAGATCTTACAACCAATGTCTCGTGTCCAGCATTGTCGTCTAGGAGTATTACGGGCTTCTCACAACCTGGTCCAAGCCAACCACTGACCTCCGGCATCCTCTCTATCACATCCTTCCAGCCCGGCCCGCCGATAAAGCCCAGACCCAAACAGGAAAATGAAAGCAAAAAAAAAGTAAGAAAGGAAAAAAAATCAAGCGACCATAAGCGCAAAGACCACAACCCGTCAAGATGCACGTTGCAGTAGGAGTTTGCGCATTCTCCACTACGCTCTTTGTCATAGAAGCATTCATACAAAAAGCCCGACGCATCGTCAACGGCTTGTGGGAGTAGCGTGGAGCGAGCAGTGCTTGTTTGCGGCTTTCTCTCTTGGTGATTTTTGGAGAGACACTATCGTGTGTGTACGGGGCCATCCTGGCAGTCGACATCGGGCTGGGATGACAAAGGCCGAAATGGCCTTGACAAGTCAGAGTTGCAGACCAGACGACATATCGCCCGATAGGCCCTGACCGCACACACACCCCCTGGTGTGTCCTGGCCAAGCCAATTCAGGGTTGTTTGCCGGACGAGGAATTGAAGGAACTCTTGATTCGGCCGTTGACTACCATTGTTGTTGATGAGGGAATGTGTCTGGGGCGGAAACGTGTGTATCGTCGGGATAGAGGGCCTCCAAGAGTAGTTTGTGAGTATAAGCAGTTTGTATGGCCAGTTTCTCGCGGCTCATGGGGAGGGTCTCCCGCCTAGGCTGTCTCACGTGGTTAGAGAACAAGCTCACGAGAATGTCTTTAAATCTACGGGCGCTTACTTCACATGAGCCACGTCTCATGTATCTTGAAAAGCTATTTGTACGAAATCATACACTCATTTCTGTATTATGCGTCTGGCGTCAAGTTCCTTCATGCAATACCCCGATTTTACTTTCATGAACCGCATGTAGCGATACGCGGGTGTGAACTGATAAGCGCTGGGGCGTGTATGTACTAAAACGCCCCTCCCGATCGAGATGCCAAAAAAAAAAGATTCTTTTTTGTGATGGTGGTGAACTTCAACTCAATGAGATGGTAGAACAGATTCAATCAGTATAGCATTCTATTATGACGGTTGGATACACAGTGTTTATAGATTCTTTTGTAAAACCTTTCTTCTCAATGAGATTCATGACGTTGAGATAAGCCACAACATGGGGTTATGTAACCCTACCGATTGATAACACTGTCACAGCGCTCTTCAACAATGTCCTGTCTTGACCAATCACACAGATATAATTCATACAACAGCCATGGCAACCGTAAGCCCTCACACAGGTACATATGTACATACATACATACACGCAAATGTACAATCTCGAATCCACAAAGACTGCCACTCTGCTTACATATAATTCCTCGTCCCAGCCTGCAGGTCTAGTACAACCATATCAAGCGGTGAAAGCCGGTCCCTCCAAGGCACATTCGAGAAGTTCTCCCGCTTCAATCCTATTCGCCAGCAACCAAATGATTCGAGGCAAGACACCATAGAAACAAGCAACAGACAAAGACATAAAAAGATTGATTGGCCTCTAATAGCGATTATCGTCGAATTACACAAACCCCGCTCAATATCGCAAAACCAGCCAATCAAGTTCCAAATTGGCCTTTTTATCAACATTACTGTTCAACTCTCACTAGGGAAGGTGACAACGTCCTTTTCATAAATATAAACAGCCTTACACCGCGCCAGCCACAGACAGCGGTGCCTTCCGAGTTGAAAAACCGGGACAGCTGGTGATTTGCAGATGACGGAAGGTGGTGCAAAGACAGAAGGTCAGGGCAATTTCCGGAACGACGGCTCATTGTGTTACCGATTAGACTACATGTGAATAGGTTTATATCCAAGTCTCAGAGGACATGTAAAGATATATGGTGGTGACATCATTGCTGATGATAAGGAAAATTGTCGGCCCAGGTCTGAGAAAAGTCAAGGAGCAACATGTGGAGTCGTGGATCTTGGCGATTTACACCGCTGACGACGGTATTTTGAACCTTGTGAGGGCTGTTATTTTATCCAAGGTCTTTTTGTGCAGTGTATATTTGGTTACTAGGACGTTGGGGGACCCTGCGGGTGATACCGTGTGATGCCAAGGGGGTTGTGCACAAAATAGGCCAGAAGTCGCTCGTTGCACGTGCAACATTGAAGTTTTGGTTTATTGGCAGAATACGCTCAACACGAGCGTATAATTTGTTTCTTGCGCATGTTTGGGAGATCATATGAGGTGAAATAAAATATGCTATATGCTCATAAATGCATGAGTCGTTCCATTGCATCGTTGCGTTAAAGAGGAAAGTCTACACGTAGGGACGGATGAAGACTGGTGGGCTCCCTTAGTTCAAGACCTGCGGGTTGCTGATAATCATCATGAACTGGACTTTACAAAAAATGGCTGGGTTGATGTGTTGACCGAATATTATTTCATTATTTCTTTGACAGAAGGTTGGTCCCATGAAAAAAAGGTTGGGGTTCCTCCGGGAGACGAAAGGATTAGCGGCCGATCGACACCGTCTTTTTGATGTGCATGTTCACTCGGAGAAGGCTTATAGACAAAGGCGCCGTCATTTATTCTCCGTGGCTATATACAAAATTCATTGAGTCGGTCTAGTCAGGGACCCGGATATTATGTTAGCCCCCTTATTGGAATGAATTTCCCCTGGCACGTCGTGATAGCTATTTTAGTACAATGTACGGACACTAGTCATGTCATTTCCCAGCGTTCGTCCCTAGTTTCCATGTCAGAATCCACATGTGTTCTCGCGCATATCTATGTCTGTACCTGCAGACACGACAATGGCAGGCGTATCAAAGATAGCCTGTACTGGTGTACTTTAGCAAAAAAGTTGGTACAAATTTCTCTAGATACATCCACAACTGATTGATAGATGTGCAGCGGCCGTTGAAAGTTTACCCAGAGCGAGCTGCATTGGCGATCAACAAGGCAGTGCTCGGTGGTAAGGTCAGTAGCTGGATTTCCTAAGAGAGCCATACTATCTAGGGTGTAAATGGCTCCGTTACGGCTATCCATGCAAGCGAAGTCCACTACCCCGTGTCTGTCCCGAGAAAGAGAGCTAGAAATAGAAGCGATTGCGGAACAACTTCATGATACGAAAGTTAGGGTGTCGTTGGGTTATGTAATACGCGATAGAATTGACTGCCGACATACGCACACCCTTTCCATCTGTGTCTAGAATCCGCCTTCTCTTGTTGTCTCTACTGTAATCTCAAGGTTCTCTTTATGTCTTTATTTTGCTGGTAGGTTATTTCCTTTGCCCTGTGGTTACAGGGACCCAACCACTCAATTGACAGCCCATCCATGCGCAAGCGGGAATTTGGTACACACATAGGAATCGGATTATCAGGTGGAAATCCTGAGGGAATACAGCGTAAGAAGTGGCCCCTGGACATGGAACATGGCCTGGACCAAGATGCCGAAACCTTAGAGGGGCAAAGGAAGAATATGACATAATTGACAGAAAGGATTCTGAGTGGATGGCATTGTTGAGAATATAAAGGAAGGTAATTTTACCAGTTGCCTCGTCGGTTGTTTCACCGACGATGAGTGGTGGTGATTCTGAAAATTTCAATATTGTAGTTTTAAATGTCACTTTAGAAGCGGTCTGCGCTGACCAACCGGCAAGTTAAGCCCACATGCAATGTGACACTCCCCTCCTTCACTCCACACCCCATGCAAGCACTGACATTCTGACCGCCAACTGTCTTTTATTTTTATCGTGTCTGTTTGCTTCTTTTCGTCGTAAATATTTGACATAGTGTTAGTGGTTTTCTAGGCTTTGTTCCTACCTAAGCCACAGTCGTCACTGATACGCCACAATAACCTCAGTTGTTATATACACAAACACGACGGACGTCTTTGTCAAGTGATTGCTTCTCGCGAAGTGGGGTGGAATGTTCTATCTCTATGGTGTCATATTAGGTAGGGACGGGCGCACACAGACGCCTCGTTCGGTGAGAATGTGGGGAGATAGAGGGGTAGTCAACGGGCGGAAAGTAATTTGTGTTTCAGGTGCTTAAGTGTGGTGAAAGCAGAATTACAATTAGTCTATATTGAAATCGGTGATGCAACGCCAAGTTTGTATCCTGACGTCACTTGATCAAATACCAAGTCTGTCTATTTCAATCACAAAACACAAACAAGTCAATGAAACCACCACCGCTATGTAAGCGCTGTCACCATCTAGATTCTTCACATCCATTCGAGATCCCGAGACGGCAGTATATATTTGTAACACTTAATGTATCATCGACACACTGGGTTCATGTCTAAAGACGTTTCGAGGAAACTTGAGTTCGACCGGACAGGCCGGTGTGTGCGGGGTGTTATCAAGGCTTCGTAAGTTTCGGGATTGGGGTTGTGGCTGAGTTAGGTTTGAGGATGAGCCGGTGTTCGGAGGGTTCATTAGGGTACATCGAAAGTTGGGAGATGATACCGGGACATTAGTATCCGGGAGTCATGACGATTACTGTTGGTAATATGTACATAGACGAAGGCTCGACATAATGTTGTGTTAGAGATTAAGAAGACAGGGAAAGATAGAGAGCCAAAGTGAAAATAATACAGAGTAGTGAGGTATGCAAGCTGTATTGGTAGATATATAGAGAGCGTCTGATATTCTATGCTAGAGTTGTGGAAGACTCCACCGGAGACCATCTACGAGACGAGAATAATCATGGGAATCTCAAGGTACATCGATCTATGGAGGTCGAGTCATTGGTTGAATCTACAACAAAACTGTTTAGTACTTTTAATAATTTATTGGCATTTTGGTTACCAGCTTTTTTATGTAAACTATTCACGTCTGATAATAAATAGAGAGAGATCACCACTCTATCTAGTCAGTGGAGTGTAATCAATGTACAACAATTGCCGGTGCAAAAGGTTATACGAGGACGTTTTGAGGTAGGAACCATATCATGATTGATAGGTGGACTTTGTCTCCCTTGAAACCAAAGCCGAAGTTTCGACACATGTGACATCTCAATACAGGCTGGCACAGTAGTGTTCACTTGATAAAACAACATCAAAATGTTTATATGTAAAGAAGACATTCTACTTAATACGTAGTCAACAACCCAAATGTCTAATTCCCCATAGTTTGATGCAACTTGAGATTTCATCACGGTTGGTAAATAGACTGTCATTTCTATTGGCTATATCACGTTAGATTTGAAAGACCTCGGGCACACAAGAGAGGTATTTAATACTACTCTGCGATGTTTACTGTATTCCGTACTTCTTATGGACGGAGTCTTGATAGTGTAGTATCTCCTGATAAGTTTACAACTGACCGAGGGATATTGTGACTGTCAAGTGATATCTAAGTAGCCCATCAAGACATGTACGGCGTATCAGGTTAGACGAACAAGAGAAATATGTATTTAGCACTTGTGTACCGTTCTAAAGATTTCAACAGAAAGAAGTATCATATTTAACATCTACCAAAACAGTCACTGTAAATTGCTATGCCCCCTTCACCATCATGTGAACCGTGATATTCAAGATATCATCAGGTCATAGTTGACTTTCGATAATGACATCTCATGTGCATATGTGAATTACTACATCAGTTGGCACGTACTACCTTTGAACAGACAGAAAGAGCAATTTAGAACAAGCAACCAAATAAACTTCACATCTTCAACATCTAATTCGACAAAGTTCAAGTTCCGAAGACGTTGACTTGTGTCACCGGTAGACTGAACAGGTAAGACATTAGTGTGTCAGCTGTACGACTATGTCGACATTAATGTAATATACATAGGTAAATCCTTAACGACATCTACCATAGCTGTTGAACTAAGACAACAAATACATGACCGAACAAATACAAAATATCTGTGTTGTTAGGTAGTGTTCGGAGCAAGTTGTCGTCCATCTCGATGGTGTAGTGTTTGCCTGTTGTACCACATTACCCTAGAACATATGAATGGTAGGGTTACCATCCGAGAAGCTGGGGATAATTCCGAGTCGGCCCAGGATATACCCCTAATGTCTACAGTCGCCCGCATGCAAAGCATGACCAATCTTTTCCTATGGCTGACTAAATCTATGGTCATATTTGTATATGAGAAGCTCATTCGAATGATGTGGCCTTAAGAAGCCAAGCCACACTGAACTCTCCACTCCACTAATAGGCCAAGGAGGCCAAGCCAGCCAAGCAAGAACTTGCTCGTTCTTGATATAAATCCCCACCAGAGTTCCAATAGAACGAATGACGCAACAGGATGAGCTGTAGAGCATGAAAGGGGGGCTGGGGTAGTAGAGAAGACTGGCAAGTTGCTATGCAAGTCAAGGGCAGATTTCCGGTGTAAACGGAAAACATACAGACTATTTGGGGTACAAGACACCCGATAGTCCGATAGCTTACCTTTCGATTTAAGTTTATTAGGTCAGGGCCGAATGTCTTTGTATGTTTAACATGTGCATGTTAGTCCCGGAAAAAAGGCGGGGGCGGGGATGAAGGAGGGAAAACCCCTGACTGGATCACTCGCTAGGTCGCGGGGAAGTATGTAAAAGAAGGGGGGGGTAAATCGGACCAACATGTTGGGTAACTACAGAAGGGAAGTTTGCACGTGTTTGTGAATGTAAATACGGAATGCGAAGCCGAGGATAATATGTTTGAGTAACGAGTTTACCCAGAGTCTGCGTATATGCACACTTATAAAATGAAACCCTAACATATGATCTGTACCTTTTCTCAACAAAAGAACAGTCACATTTCTCACCGCTCCTTTTCAGCGCAAATCCGAACTCTTGGTTACTCTCGGCGTCATGTAGGAGACCCATATATGATACCACTATGGTATTATTTCCGCCCGAACAGGAAGCGAGAAAGTCTTCATTAGCCGGGCGAACGGGTAGTGGGCGACGTGGCCAACTCTTGAGGATTGTGAAGGGCGTCTGTGGCACATCTGTTGTGCTGCCATTCCTGCTTGTACGCTGGAACATGTGATGGTGCCCGGCTTTCGGTAGTAGCCATGGTTGGAGGGGTAGTGGAGCCGAGTTTGGCGGGTGCCTTGCGAGGAATGAAACTATTGATTTCCAATTTGGGGAAGAGAATATTGTGTATAAAAAGTCAGAGGAGTCCCAGTCTCGACGGTCTGGATATCTTGTTCTTCTTTCTCTCTTCACCAAGACTTTTCTGTTTAGGTTCGTTTACTAGTTCGTACTCTTGCTCTTTGTGATCGTTAGATCCCCTCCTCTTTTTATATACTTGTTTCATAACAAATTCAACAGCCTCTGGTAGCATCCGTTAGCTTCAGAGTGTCTTTACTCTCACCCTCTTCTACAACCTTTCCCAACTACCGATCGAGGATCTAAACCTCGATCAACCCACCGCCACCACGTTCTCCAACCTTCTTAACTCGTAAGCTCTCACGAGACCATCTTGATATAGTATCAGTCACTAACAACCCTCTAGTTCTCACCACCCGTTCGCCGGAGCCCGTTGCTCGTCGCCTGCCGGAGCATCGGACTCGCCATTTTTCAGATAAGGGATTTCGTCACCTTCTCTCATATTCTCCATTCTCTTATCCCTTACCCTTTCCCGCACTCCAGCTTTTCTCTTCGCCATAATTTACAATGGCTCCTCACGCTGAGAACAGCTCGGGCTCCCCGAACGGGACTCTCTCTTCCCCCTCCGAAATCTTCACCGTCGCCTCCCCCAATGTCACTTACACCCCCACTGAAATCAACACCACTTATACCTACCGTACCACTACGGTTACCAAGAACCCTTCCACCGGCGTGCTCACCGCTACGCCCAAGGAAACCCCCTACAACTTCAAAGTTGACCGTACCGTTCCCCGTACCGGCCTCATGCTTGTCGGCTGGGGTGGCAACAATGGAACTACGGTTACTGCTGGCATCATTGCCAACCGCCGCAAGCTTACCTGGTCTACCCGTGAGGGTAAACAGTCTGCCAACTACTATGGCTCTGTCATGATGGCCTCCACTGTCAAGCTGGGCACCGACGCCGAGACCAACGAGGACGTCAACGTGCCCTTCTCCAAGGTCCTTCCCATGGTTCACCCCAACGATCTTGTCCTCGGTGGTTGGGATATCTCCGGCATGAACTTGGCCGATGCCATGGACCGCTCCAAGGTCCTCGAGCCTACCCTCAAGGACCTCGTTCGCGAGGAAATGCAGGCCATGGTCCCTCTGCCTAGTATCTACTATCCCGACTTCATTGCTGCCAACCAGGAAGATCGTGCCGACAATGTCCTTGCCGGTACCCAGGCCTGTGACGACCATGTTGAGCGCATCCGCGGCGACATTCGTGCCTTCAAGGAGACCAACAAGCTTGACAAGGTCATTGTCCTCTGGACTGCCAACACCGAGCGTTTCTCTGAGATTATCCCCGGTGTCAACGATACTGCTGATAACCTGCTCAAGGCTATCTCGTCGGGCCACGCTGAAGTCTCCCCTTCGACTGTCTTTGCTGTTGCCTGTATGCAGGAGGGTGCGCCCTTCATCAACGGATCCCCCCAGAACACCTTCGTTCCCGGTGCCATTGAGTTGGCCGAGCGGCTTGGTGCCTTTGTCGGTGGCGACGACTTTAAGTCTGGCCAGACTAAGATGAAGTCTGCCCTCGTTGACTTCCTTATTAACGCTGGTATCAAGCTCACCTCGATTGCATCGTACAACCACCTTGGTAACAACGATGGCAAGAATCTCAGCTCGCAGAAGCAGTTCCGCAGTAAGGAGATTAGCAAGAGTAATGTCGTTGATGACATGGTCGCCGCCAATAACATCCTGTATGCCCCTGGTGAGCACCCTGACCACACTGTTGTCATCAAGTACATGCCTGCCGTTGGCGACAACAAGCGTGCTCTTGACGAGTACTATGCCGAGATCTTCATGGGTGGCCACCAGACCATCTCGCTCTTCAATGTATGCGAGGACTCTCTGTTGGCTTCGCCTCTGATTATCGATTTGGTTATTGTTGCCGAGATGATGACCCGTATTCAGTGGAAGCTTGCCGGTGATGCCGACTGGAAGTACTTCCACTCTGTGCTCTCCGTGCTGAGTTACATGTTGAAGGCTCCTTTGACGCCCCCTGGTGCGCCTGTTATCAACGCCTTGGCCAAGCAGCGTTCGGCTCTGATTAACATTTTCCGTGCCTGTGTCGGTCTTGAGCCCGAGTCGGATATGACCCTGGAGCACAAGCTGTTTTAAGACGGCGTTGGACTTTGTTCCGTTGTAGTGCAGGAATAGAAGCTAAGTAGAGCTGTGATTTGTGAGGAGTTACAGTTTAATTAGTTTCTGGACCTAAGGCAGTTTTGACTGTCACTTTTAGTTTCGTTCGTAGCAGCTGGGTATCCAGCCGTGCCTTTTATTTGTCTTTTTCTTCGGTTATTATTAACCACAATATACTTCGTTGTTAAACCTCATGTTCCCTAGTAATAGTGTGTGTGACGTCATTGTAAATATCATAGAGGGGCAAAACACCCTGAACACTGTGCCAACCGTCAATTCTAAACACCGTGACAACCCTCGGTGAACATGTCAACAAACAGTGTGTAGACTGTGTCTAGCCTTAATTGGCCAGAATCCACTTTACACGCTATTCCTTGCCCCTGTCGTAGAACGCGCTTAGACCGCGTCCAAATTACTAGCATGAGAAATCGGTAACTACCATTTTGAGTGTACAGACAAACGTCAACCCCTCGAACCCCTCATTCTCTGTACTTAATACTAGCCATTGCTATCATTAGATTATTCAAAGATATACTCGACACGTCACCAGATAATAGAGACCATACAATGCCTTCGCCATCTTCATCTCGGTCCTCGTCACCGAGTTCCCCCGCCCCAATATCAGCACGCGACCGACTCAAAGCCCTTCTTGGGACTACCGAAGACGATGATAACCACACTTCACCAGTAGCTACTCCTGACGACAGTGAAGACGAAGAAGAGGTCAGACCAAGGGGTAGATTCGCCGCTCAAATGATGGCAGAGACGGAAGCAACCGAAGCCAACGACGAAGATGATGCCGAGTCCGAATCTGACGATGAAGATGAAGGCTTAACGGCTAGAGAGCGTATGAGAAAAAAGTTGCTAGGAGAGAAGAAGAAAAAGAAGAAGGACAAGCAATCCACCAAAAAACCGCCACCCCCGAAGACGAAAGTTCCATTATCAGCGACTTCACCCGAGCCAGAATCAACACTTCCGATTACTACCCCAGACGATCATCAAGACGAAGATGACCCAGAAGCCAACACTGAGGCTCTAACTTCTGCCCACCGAAACCCCAAGGTTCTGGCCCTCTTGGAACGGAAACGAGCCGAGAGAGCAGCCAAGGAAGCAGAGGAGGCTGCTCGCAGGGGGAAAGCCATTGACGCCGACGCTGAAGCTAGAGATTCAGATTCAGATGTTGACATGGGAGACATGGACGATGATATGGAGGCGTTTTTGGCGGATGCTGCCGCGGGTAAAGATTCACAGGAACTTAAAGGTCCACCTAAGGCCAGAGATAGACCAGCTGGACGACAAGCTAGTAAGAAGGCGCTGGAGGAGATGAGCAGGGAGACACAGCGTATGCAGCGTGAAATGCATTTAGCACACGAGGCTAAGACGAGGAAGAAGTTTGAGAAGAAGGCTTTGTTTGGATTGTTTGGATTCAAAGACCCAAATGCTGAGGAAGAAAAGAAAGAAGAGGAGCCGGTATATCTGGATTTGACAGAAGGTTCAGCTACTGTGGTTCAACCTGCAAAGGAAGCGACTGTAGTAGAAGATCTCGATATCCCAATCCTCGATGGTAAGCCAAAAGAGCCAACTCCCATTAAAAAGCCTTTACGCAAGGTCAAGATCCCAGATCTCAAACCTGAATCCATATCTCTCGACGATGGATCTATTGAGATTGTCGACTACTCCAATGATCGTCTCAGTAAGGTTGCTGTCCGCGTTGACGACATGACACCAGGCATGGCCACGATTCTCAAGTTTTCCGGTAATCGCGAAGATCACCAGGTGCGTGAACGGCAGAAGGCTGTTGAACTAGCACTTCGGAAGAAGGCTTTAGAACAGGTCAAGAGAGACAATGCTGAGCGTATCGAGCTGCTAGCTGCGCGGGGTATCAAGGTTATGACGGAGGAGGAACGTGAAAAGGAGGCGGAGGCCGTGGATGATATCTTGCAAAAGGCCAGAGAAGATGAAGCTCGTTTACGGAAGAAGGAGAGAAGGCAACGGAAAGAAGATGGAGAGGATAGTGATGACGACGGGTTATTGGATGACGGAAGCGATGATGAGAGTTTCCGGGGAAGTGGTGATGAGCAGGAGGAGGGTGAAGAACTTGAATTGGTTCTTTCTGGCTCTGAAGACGAGGAGGAAGGAGAGGAAGAAGAAGAGGGCGAAGACGGAGAAGACGAAGAAGAAGGAGACATTGAAATGGGCGACGATGACGAAGTCATTCCACCAACAGCTGAGGCCGACGAAGATGAAGAGGCCCCGGTTCAAACTGTTCGGTCCCAAAAGAAAAAGAAGAAGGTTCTCGTTGATTCAGACGATGAAGACAACGATGAAGTCATTCCATCTACTCTTGATCAACCGGAGCCAGTTCAACTCCGGACACCTGCAAAGCCGAAATCTACTCACTCTGGTGCAGCTGAATCTCCAGCACCCATAGGCTCAGTTATTCGCTCTGCTAAGAAAACATTTATTCCTGGTTTGCCCGTTAGTAACGCTGACCTCGACATGGATGCTATGTTTGCTGGCACTCTTAATGAAAGCCAGGATGCTTCGCAGATGCCGGCGACCATGGGTGGTTACTCAACCATGCCCGATTTCACTCAGGATGGCTTTGCTGCAGTAGCGGATAGCCAAGTATTGTCAGTTGTGGCTGATAGCCAACCCAAGGAGAAAGCTGACGGTGACCTGGACACACAGGACCTGGAGACTCAAGGCCGTGTGGGTGAGTTTAGTCTTGGACTTAGTCAAGCTGATGGATTTGGGGTTGTAGCGATGTCACAATTACAGTTGACTCAGGATGTCGGCATGGATAGTATGCAGCCCATCCGTGAACGCTTCACCGACCACGCCCCGAGCACCGTATCTACAGTTGCTGCGTCAATTCCAGAAAGGGAGAAGAAAAGCAAATTATGGTCTAAAGAGGAGGCCCTCAAACAAAAGACTCCGGTTGAAGAGGATGAGTTTGGTTTTGGAACTAAGTCAGCTACTGATGTACTCAAGGAAGCCGCCCGCAAGGAGAAGAAACGGGAAGCCAAGGCTAAGAAGCTGGCTAGGCTGGCTGCTATGAAGAACAGCGAGGCACGTGATATGGTTCTCGAACAGGCCGAGGAGTCTGATGATGAGTATGCTGGATTGGGTGGTGCTGATGGTGAAGGGAGTGACGATGACTCGGACGCTGGGTCTGTGGTGGAGATGATTGATGATGAGACCAAGGCGAACGCTACAGACGAGGCTAAACTCGCGGCGTTTTACAAGTAAGTGGAATCGCTCAACGTTCAGAGTAGCAGCTACTAACACCCGAACAGCAAACGTGAGCTCGCCGAAGAAGAAGCACAGGTCCAAAGACTGTACAAGGACATCACCACTGGTGGTCTCCGCCGTAAACGTGGCGCCAACCAAGGCCTCTCAGACTCCGAATCTGACGGTGAACGTGACCGCCGTCTCAAGCGCCGCCAATTCCAAAAGATCCAGCAGGAGATTTTCGGCAGTAGTGAATCGATACGCAAAACGGCCGGAAAGCCGAAGAACCAGGCTTACATTGATGCTCTTACTGAAGAGTACATTGTTGATGACATCCTAATTGACGAAGTAGTTGACGGTGACGAGGAGGAACCCGATAGCCAGCCTGGCAGCGGTGTTCCACACGTACCTGGACAGGAAGCTTTGCCGATGAGGAAGAGTAAGAAGAAGCGGGGCAAAAAGGCGGTGACGTTGCAAGATGTTAGAGCACAACTGAATGATGTGCTCAATGACCCGTATGAACGAGCTGCTGCTATTGGGGAAGATATGGAGGCGGAAGAGGAAGAGGAGATGTCCCACAGGAATGGCGGGACGTTACCTGATGATTATGACGATAACGAGGGCATTGAAATTGAAGATGCCCCGGCCATGGAAGGCCTACTGCCCTCTGCCCCAGCAAAGGCCCGTAAGCCAACTGGCTCTCGTCCTCAGGTCATTGACCGTCTCTCCATGAAGCGTTCATTATCAAACGCAAGTAGTGCATCATCTCGCTCCGCCTTTTCTGTTCCTGGCTCCTCTCAATCACGCACACGTAGTCTCCTTCGTGGAGCAACATCTTCCCTTATGAACACAGCAATGGCCAACGCAGCCACAGCGTCAGCTATGGCTGGCACGGGGAGTACGACAATGGGTGGTGTTGGTGATAGTGCTGGACGGATCAAGAAGGGTGCGACCAAGGGATCGGGTATTAGTGGGTTCGCAAGAGAGAATGAAAGAAGAGTTGCGATGGCGGAGCAGGAGAAGAAGAGGGAAGAGCGGAAGTTGAAGGGGGCAGAGAAGAGAGCAAAGGCCATTGGTGGCATGTTTGGTGGTGGGTCCTGGGATTAAATGACTTTTGTATTCTCTTGTATATAGATACCACGATTTATAGATTAAGACTATCTTTGGAAACCACTCGTCTGTCCATTTCCAGGTGAACAACGCCGTTTGTCGGCGGCACAAATTGTCTCAAGCGTACCCGCGCATTCCGGAAGATCTCTGCCGCCGAGTCATCCATGCTATATCCTTGGCTGTATACTACCTCAGCAATGCCCACCTGGCAAATCTTGATACTACACGTCAAACACGGACATGTATCGCAATATAAGACACTACCTTCCCTTATACGATCTCTACCGGCCTCCAACAGAGCATTCTCCTCGGCGTGTAAACACAAGCATGTATTCAATGCGACACCGCCGGCGCCTCCCGAATTACACCGCGGACAACCTCCATCTGCGCAGTTCACAAGGCCTCTCGGTGTCCCGTTGTAGCCCGTGGAAATCACCCTCTTGGATGGCCCCACGAGGACACATCCGACCCGGCGCTTCATACAGTTACTCCGTTGACTAGCCAATGCCGCAAGAGACATGAAATATAAGTCCCACGAAGGCCGTAAGCGGTCGGGATTCGGAAGATCAAGTTTCCCGAGCGTCGCATAGAGACTCGCAAGCGACTGTGACGTATTCAGCAATCTCAGTGTAGCCGAAGCCATGAGGGCCGATAGGCAAGAGCCCATGTCGTACATCTCGCTATCCGAAAGCTGGATGAACTTCTCCAACGTCATATCCTCATCTGCCTCACGCGCAACGTACCGGGAGTGGCGGAGGGCCACCGGGGCGTCAACGCTAACCAACATGAAGAACGGCCGGGCACGTAGAATCTCAAGAGTCTCGAGAGTTGTGATGGAGGTGGTTACGAAGCGGGTGGGCCAGTGGCTGGTGGCATGGTCGAGGAGAGCGGTGGCTGTGGGTAGAGTGGTGGGCGAGATTGTGAGACTGGTGAAACCATGGTGGTCGACAAGATATTGCGCGATGGTGTTTTTACCGGCACAAAGGCCTGGAGAGATAAGTAGGTGTTAGAGAGAGTTAAACTATGCAAATGGGTTACTTGCCGCCGCAGATGCCAATGAGCATTTTTGTAGTCAACGAGCCGAGATAAATCTTGTCAGATAGAGTGCGTAAAAATGGGCAACATTGATGTTTATTTACTTTTTAATAGGGTTACGTCATCGAGGGGTTATATACACCCGTGTAACCCACCTTTACCTCCGTGACCAGCAGTAATCAAAATGTATAGTATTAGGCTATAGTATATATGGAGTGACTATTCTATCTCGATTTTCTGTCCAGTCAACACCTGGTGACAAAACTTCCTTACCTCTTCCACAACTTGTTCAGGCTGAAAGACTGTAATACCTAGAAGTTCATCGTCTCGTGGGCTTACAACCTGCGACAGTTCCTTTTGTGAAAGGAAAAACTGGTATGCGGCAAACAGGCCCTGTTTAATAGAACGACCTGCACAAAACTCAGACATTGCCATCTCAAAGATGGGTTTAGTGTCTATGCGGGAGATATTCCAACGGCCACCAACAGCCCGCATTACTATTGAGATGAGCCGTTTTTGAGAGATTTGAATCGGAGCGATTCGTAAGGTTGTATTGCGTGTTTTCGGAATGTCACCCAAACTGCACAAGTTTGCAGTGGCCCTTGCTAACACATCCAATGTGAAAAATGCAATATCATGTTGCTTGTCGGAGAGGATAGTCATCCGCCGGTTCCTTATATCTACACCGGCCACTGGCAGCTGAATACAGTTTTCAAGAGACACCCCAGCAAATAATGTTGTGTACGTTGTTCGACCGGCTTGTCTAAGGACTGCATTTCGCATGTACCGGTAGTATGCAGGCCGGTCTCCGGTGGCAATGGGTTCGTTGAAGATTGGGTTGATTGGGTCAGCTAACCACATTGCGGGCACAATTCTCCGAACACCAGCAGCAACTGCCGCATCGACATTGATTAAGGCATGCTGAGCCATCCCGAACAATCTGGCCTCAATGAATAGATCATAACGGGCCATAACTTTAATCCGACTCGCTAGGTCTTGCATGCGGTTGGAGTCGTATACTGTGACTTTACCATTCCACAGCTTTATGGCGGCAGCGGGTTCGGAGGTTATCAAGGAGACTTGATGTTTTAGAACCAGGAGATGACTGATCAGAAGCCGACAGAATCGACCCGTGCCCTGAAGACAATGAGAGAGATATTAGTAGTCTTGACAAGAGAAGAGCGACGTGCACTCGGGCTGCAACCTACCCCAGAAATTAGTATTTGCTGAAATCGTGTTCCCGGTGTTGTCATATCTATCACGGTCGAGACTCCACCTCTTTGAAGATGTGTGATTGCTTTTGTAAATGAAAGGCTATGCAAGCGTATTTAAACAAGATAATGGAGCGATCAACCGAAGTTCTAGACTTCAAAAGTTGATAGATCTCGAGGCCTATAGACTACTTCATGACCAACTGCCAAGTGACATGCCCCCCTAACTCACATGTCATAGTTACTCTTGGCCTTCATACATTGTTGTACTATTGGTTCTTGTTTGGGATACTTTGTAGGGATGATCAGGGGATCCATATGAGTGTGAATATCGCCCTTGATTATGGTTTAGTGTACAAGATCCATCTGGAATTTGGTTGGATGGCCGTACGTTTCAAAGGTAACGCCGACGTGCTGTATACGTCATCATGTCTTGAATCAAACAATTCCTGTCGATTTTCGCGAACGCGGTGCGTCCGCCCGGAAGGTACTCAAGAAGAGAGTCGGAGCTAATCAAAATACTTCGGATATTCACGTTGCCGTCGGAAGATCCACGTCTGCTGTGGTATTGGTGAATAGAAAGCATGTGAACGTGGCTATCTTGAACAGTCGGATTTGCAGCGAAAGCATGACAAATACCATACAGGGCCTACAAAAGTTACTATGATACTGTGTTGTAACACATCGCGATTCTCAACTCTAGACCACCGTTGCTTGCCAGGGCTCATCGGAATATCTTTAGAGGATCTATGCTACTTCAGATTGTGGCTACTGTAGTACTTCATGCGGTAATTTGCCATCCGTTCTTCCCATTCTATTTCAGCGTCGTCGATGATTTCCTTGGACCAATGGCCATTTTGTTTGCAAAATGTCTGCCTTTCTTGTAGCCGGTCGATTGGTTCTCGTACTTAATAGTGATACCTCCGAGTGACACTGCATTGCTTGGCAACGAAACCAACGACAATAATGATGTAGATCCTGAAAGTAACAGAACCAGAATGGAGCCAGTTGTCGATGCTAGATGAGGCTTACGGTGTCTTAAAATGAGATGGCTACACAAAAACAAGATGCCCCAAGTGGGACATTCCTGTTTACATGGCTAGTAGCCAGTCAATCCTTGCCACATGAAGTGCGTGACCGCCCGGCATTTGTCGGTTATTAAGGATACTTGTGGAAAGCTTGGCCCGAGATGTGAACAAGATAAGAACAGTGATACAACAATCTAAGCGCGATCTGGAGTACCGGGTCTCGTAAAGTGTGTCCCGGTGGATAATTTGGATGCTAACGACTTACTATTTGGGCCTTTATTAGTGATCCAATAGCTTACTGCCAAAGTTGTCGGACTTGAAAGAACATTTGCCGCGAGCGTCTGCAAATTGAAATGGTATGATGAAGCCAGTGTGTGGGTTGGGATATTGTGGTGTAGAACACTTTGGGAACCTTCTATACAGATGCAGTTTGAAAGGATGATTCAGACGGCTGGATCAGCTTTTTACTGGTAAAAAGAAAGATAGGTCGTCTGCTTGTAAGGAAGGATACGATGAGCCGGTCTACTGGGGTCAATCCAAAGTAACGAATGGGAACTGCAGAGACAAATTTAACAATATCACCAATCAGTCCATGTTCTCCACCGCACACATTCACGGGTACATAGAATCAGTTTCGTGGTTTATTTAGTATAATGAGCGCTGAAGCAGCTGCAACGTCCTAGAGAACATACTATCGTATTCGTGATGTCCCTTGATAATGTCATTTCATGTCCTCCTTCATGCCGCCTGACATACTTCTCCAGATCTGACCCACAGTTTCAACAAGTTCTTCCGGCTTCATGACCTCAATCCCTAGCAATTCATTGTCATTTCTATCAGCAACATTCGATAATTCACGTTGAGAGATATAAAACTGCCACGAAGCTATGTAAGCCTCAGTCATGAACCGACCCACGCAAAATTCCGACATCGCCACTTTATAGCGCAAAAGCGTATCAACTCTTGTGACATTCCAATGGCCACCGACAGCCCGCATTACGACTGAGACCAGACGTTTTTGAGATATCCGGATTTGTTCGAGATGGAGATATTTGTTGCGTGTTTCCGGAACGTCGCCGAGACTGCAGATTCGTACGAGACAATGGACAAGTCCCTCAATGGTGTAGAATGGGATGAGATGTTGTTCGTCTGATAGTAGCTCGACGTGCCGTTCTGTTAAGTGAATACCGGCACAAGGTAGAGCCATGCACCCGTTTAGATATACACCGGCATATAATGTAGTGTATGTGACACGTTCGGGAAAGCTCAGTATTGTCTGTCGCATATATGCAGAAAAGGCTCTTCGCTCTTGTAATGCTGCTTCGTTTGTCGTCAAGATTTGATTCATGTTAGAGTCCCAGAGTGCTGGGATATATCGTCGAACACCAGATATAACGACAGCATCCAAATTCATTAGAAAGTCCGGCATAGGCCAGGATATTGTGCATTCAATCAATACATCATAACCTCTCATGACAGCTGCAAGGCTCGTGGCGCTGCGCGTCGTCGTGGAGTCATGAGTAGAAACTTTGCGACCAAAGATTTTGACAACTTGGGTGGTATTGCTGGAGAGAACGCAGACGTGGTATTTGAGCGCAATCAGTTTAGTCACAAGAGGTATCCAAACAACGTCATCACCCTATAAGTCGGAGAGTTAGAGAATGTATAGCATATGATGGACAGATAAATTTCACTTACCGCTGCAACCATGATGTAACGAAATTCCATTTTTGTGCTGGGTATGCTTTATCTACAGATTTCGATACACAAGTTCATGCCAAGGCCGCGAGTTTAAGTACTTTCCCGATTATCCTCGTCTATCTCAAACTCAAATTCCGCTGTGCTAATCCCCTTTTCCGCCGAAGAACTAATCAGTGCACTTGGATTTTACCTTATTAATATTTCGTACCGCACACCTAGGAGTTTGTTTAGGCAAAATGCGCTCAAAGTTCTCGTGGTCCGTCTCTACTTCCTGTCTATCTGCACGACGGCTATGGAGCCCTGTGTTGGAGTTCTATACAAAGTCCGAGACCTTGTTACGTATCTTTGTGGTAGAGTGTGAATATGATATCTCAGGTACCTAGTCAGTATATACTTGAAGATCAATTCACGACAGAGTCAACTAACAAAGTGCGGAATCGCCTTCAAAATGTACGATGTATTTGTTGTGTGTTCACGCACTCTTAATATCATCCCTTGTACGCCAAAAAAGGCAATTGAATAGAAAGATATTGCCTTAGTGCTTCCGCAACCCATTCACGTGCCATTGTTTAGTACTGGCTATCCGTGGTACTAGACTGCGGGGCACCTGAAGCGGGATGTCGGCAGCCACTCAGATCGCCACAGATCATACAATAGATCTATATTAGCCCCCGGCTCAACGGACATAAAAATAATTCCTGGTACTATATGCCTGATTCGTTCCAGTGGCCCAAGTCTCTTGACAGTGCAATTTTGAATAGTTTGAAATTGGCAAATGAGCTTGATACGTAGGTGCAAAACACCGTTGCTCATGAAGAGCCAGGCTCTAATAATACTAATATAATTCTTGAGAGGATACGTCTGTGTTTTGCCCAGTAAATCAGTTCAGTACCAAAAGCCTTCGAGATCTGCCATTTGATCGCTCGGCTATCTCGACGTCAAAGTTGGCGACAAAGATTTGTACCACGTCGACTTTGTATATTGCGAGGGTAATGGACAAATCAATTTACAGCTGACAGACCCTTTCAGGTATGATGTGCGCCACCGGTGGTGCAACAGAAAGTTCGGTTGTCAAGATGGCGAAATCCCGAAGGCTAACAACAATTGTAACGCGGGGTGAGTTGCCTCTGGGTGTCTGGCCGAGCTTAGAGTTGAGGTGAGCTTTTTGAAAGACATAACACAATCGGGCCATATAAAATATACATAGCCGGCAGGCTTTCTGCAATCTCCCGGCTACTCCTGTCTCACATATATAGCTCTCCATAGAGAACACAAATAATACAGCTGTGTAGACATGTATATGCCAGCAAAGAGAGGTTCTAAGGAGTAGAGAGATGCTCCACCAGGTCCCATCAGTCCGATTTTCAAGTCCGTCTCCGGAGGCCCGACATGGCCCGATATTTTTTCCCTAACGTGCATAGCGTGTATATGGCTCGAGGTCCCCAAAGTTCTAGCGGGTTAGGCAAGGTATGCAGGAGATGTCGTAGTGCATACATCGGTGAGAGCAAAATAGGTTGTAATGTGACCAAAAAAGAGGGAAATTCAGGGTGCTGCTTTTGATATAGTTCTTGACCCATTACGGAACCGTTTAGACGGGGTTTTATTATCTCCTGTGTGTCCTTTGGTCGTTAACAGTCTGCTTGATGGCATATGATATTCTTGTTTCACTGGTGTCACCTCAGCCTAGGCTGAAGTGCACAGTGTTAGAGTTTGTGCTACGAGTATTTCGGGCGTGGATTGAGCATGCTCGTCGAAGTCATCGCGTTCGACATGATTCGACATGCTTGAAGAATCAAATGACAAGAAATACCATCTGGAGTTTGTGCTAACAGTCACTGAGCCTACCATGTGAAAACTCCCACACAAGAGACCTCTTCAACGCTAATCAAACTTTATGGCCAATCGTCCTCCTTGTGAGGTTAAATTCGATACTGAAGCTCGGGGTGACATGGGGTGCATCAGTGCTTAAGGTTACAAGTCACTTCTAGTTATGCCAAATAGAATAATAGCACGTGTATATGACAACTCACTCAGAACATGAACTTCAAAACTTGGCTAGAGTGATTGTTTAATCCAGCGAGTACTATGGTTACTCGCCCGCAGTTGAGTCATCGTCACGTGAAATTCTAACGATCAATGACATTAGAGATAATGAGTTTGCATTTTCCGGTCTTTGTTGCACTCTATCTGTTTATGTTCAAAAGCAACCTCGGCCGTGGTTATTCGACTCGGCGTACCTTTTCAGCCAATGACATGTCACAAATCCTCCGTATCTCCGCCACGATCTCTTCTGGTTGAAATGGCACGACCCCGAGTAACTCATTGTCCACTGGGGGTTTCACCTCCGATAGAGCCCTTTCTGCCAGACAAATACCTACTCCAGCAATATGAGCTTGTAAGATTGATCTCCCGACGCAATACTCCGATATTGCCGCTTGATAGCGAGCGAGAATATCTACACGGCTAATGTTCCATCTACCACCTGTTGAGCGCATCACCACGGACATGAGCCTTTTCATGGAGATTGCGATGTGTGCTACAGAAAGAATTTTGTTGCGTGTTTGGGGTATATCCCCTAATTCGCAAACCTTGACGATGTCTTGTACCAGTAATTCAACAGTAGTAAAGGGAATGAGGTGTTGGTCATCAGAGAAGATCTCTATCCGTCGATTTTCTAGGTCAATCCCCGCGTATGGCCCTTGAATGCAATACTCCACCAAGAAGCCTTCATGTATAACTGTATATGAGGTTCCACGAGTCGTCCTTAATATGGTATCTCTCATGTAAACGAAGTGTGCTTGTCGATCTTGCGCCATAGGCTGGTTCATGAAGACAGGGTTTCCGACGTTAAAAAACCACATTCCTGGTATATATCGTTTGACTCCCACTGCCACTGCTGCATCCAACATTACCAAAAAGTTATTCATGGGACGGACAAGGACTGCTTCTATGAACACTTGGTAACCATTCATGGCCTTTATTAGGCTAGTTAAGGTGTGTGTAGTATTCAAGTCGTGAATAGTCACTGACTTTTTGAATATAGCACTAATGGCTTTGGGTTCAGTTGTTAAGACAATGACCTGGCAATTATTTGCCAAGAGGCATTGAATGAGATGGCGGAGCAAGTAGCCGGAGTGCTGTATACTGTTAAGATTGGATCATCGGCAATTGAGAGATGGAAAGGTATATACTCACACCGGCAACAATGATCTTAGAGAATCGCATTGTAGGGCTTGTCTTTGTTAAACGAGTTGGTCTACCTGGCTTGGAGAGTTAGGCAGAATCGTCTCATTTATATTTCGGTGAGAAAACTTCGTGTGTCAATAATCACAGCTTCACGGTGACCCCATTTTAGTCTACAGTGGTAACCTCTCATGTGATCATCTTGCTCAGCTGTGCAAGATTGGTCCTCCGGCTGGTTTGATTCACTCCTTGGTATGTAGGTAAATCTGTACTCCATCAGATGACAGACACATAACGCCACGTCACAGTGGGCTGGGTCGGGTTGTGACCTGAAGATTTCGTTTCTTGCCCCAAGGCCTATATCGGCAATGCGGTGACAGTGAGACATCCGGACAGTATGTTCGTGTCTCAAGGTATGGACTTGAGCTTGGAATCTGGAGGAAGTTCAAGTGAGATTTTAGACTAACGCAACCTCGGAAGATATTCGGTTTGTATTCTGTCAGATCAAGTACTTGCGACGAACCAGTCCCCAACAGCAGGTTGTGCATCTGTCATGTTGCGATGTTTTGGTGGTTACTCACGCCGAAGCTTCTTAGGGCATACGGCGCTCCGAAAATCTTGTCTCTACATAATCCTCAGAGGTGGCCGCTGGTAGAAAGCTGACCAAGTGCATATACCATGAATAACCTCGGCCTCGCTGTTACTGGCGGTTTATAGCTACTCTAGACGTAGCAATGAAACTCCCGTTAATAGCAAATATATTAAATACATCTTTATTCACGATTTTTCCCTTGGAGCTGATTCTCTTGTGTGTCACAACTGGCGATATTTGGTACATGTCAGGTGTCATATTCACGTGTCTATCTAACCAGATCGCCGAAGATAGAGTAGCTGCGGCAGGTAGCTTTGAAATCAGTCTCAGCTCAGGACTACAATCCCCAAGTTTTCACTTCTTAAAGTAGTTTGTTTGAAAGAAGCGAGGTTTTACGAAATAGATACACAACCTTTAGAAGGTCAAGAAGGTGATCATTGTCTTGCCCAGTCTGAAATTACTCTCATTTATCACGCAACTCAAAGAGAAATTGGGGCTGCATGTTCTAGATAATGATTTGTGGTGATCTATAAAATAGTTCCTATTGATTCAAGTAGGAATATATCATCGTTTTGTCCCATGAAACTGCGCATAAAGTTCCGTAGGATTGAAGATCTATAAAGAATCTTGCACAATGGTGATTAGGTATGTACAATCATTAGTGTCGTCAGACGATGTTGGAGAGGATAATCAAAGAAAAGTGCCGTTTCTTGTCGGCGCTGGTCTTAATAATCGAGGTTTAAACAGACACGACAACGTTAGGGTCAGGGGTCATAACTGGCAGGGGCTGTTAGGTGAGGCTACAAATCGGATATCAAGAGATGTGATGACATTCATCCGATTGTTGTCTTCGAACTATTCGCAGACCGTACGCACCAGTATCATCGCGGCTTGCACCTTTGTTTTTCCGAAAATTAGTTATACTCATCGTGTTGGTAGCTTTTTAGCCCATCGAAAACATGTCCAAAGTAGACTTCGACGGGTTTCACGACCTTAGCCAGATCCTGGAGACATGGGAAGCTATGGTAAAGCTCACCACCTGAAATGCGTGACGCGAACATATATATCTAACCTCGTCGTTCTAGGCGAATGGCGGTCGTTTAAGTATTGAAGGGAGTGTCCCGTCACTCGATGAGGATAAGCTATATCCAGAGGGACAAAAGCGATTGACTGGTCGGGCGTTGACGGATCATGTGGCGAAGACCACTACCGACGTGATTTGGAAGGCGGGGCGGTTTCGATTCTTCGAGCGTGGGGTCCAGCAGGAAGGAGATGGAAGCCTCACATACCAGTACACCTGTGCTCAAGATAAGAACCAGCCGGTCAAGGGTTCTGCCATGGACCTGGATGTCCATAAGAAGATGCTACGTTTTGGTTGCGGCGGTAGACTCACCATTACGGTTCCCATGGACCATAAAAACATCAAAATTAATCTCCAACACGACTGGCATAAGAACTACACGGATTGTAGACGCCAAGTTGAGTTGGAAGAGTTTGTTAAGTTCCGAGCTGCAGATCATTCAGCCGAGGAAATCCGGCGACTAATGCGGATTTCTCAATACTTTGCGGCTCTCGAAGTTACACAGGCGGAGGTCATTGCTGCATGGGAAAAAGCAAAGGCTGAAGAACCAAAAGACCTCGCTGATCAATTGGCAAAAGTAAAGCTGGATACCGAATCAGCAATGGCGGCACAGTTGACTCGTTTGGAGCAGCCAGGAGTTTATGACCCACTACCGGGCGAGGAGTGTCTGGATGTGGCTTGGTGTCCTGCTTGTGGTACCACGTACGCCATATTCGAATTTAACAAGTTGAGTAGTGGTTTACATGAGTTGCGGTGCGGCCGTCACGAACCCAGTATGCAACCGCCTACTACCCAGCCAAGAACCGGCAGAGTCATCAGGAGATTTGACAAATTCTGCACAGAAATTTGGAATTGGAACTATCCAGTACGTTTATATTTCTGTCGTTATATCCGGAATTTACTCATCTAACACTGAGTTCATAGAATCAATCCACGCCTCTAAGCATCAAATGCGTTGTACCCGTGTCCCAAGTTAGCTGGGCATTTTCCATTGGGGAGTACGGACGTCCTGTCCAGGAGATTTACGATCGAGCGGCTACTTTGTTGATGACACAGATCCAAGGATGTAGTGGCTACCACTTTGGCCTGGTGAATCAACATCTCTATCCAGATGAGCGCCGGAAGTTTTGGTTCAAATGCACCCAAGATCAAACCTACACGGCCAGAGACGATGTCGAGAGAAAGACACTATGCCATGACGTAACCAGACACGCATGTGCCAGCACGCTAGCTATCGAATTCAGCAAGGGGTTCGAAACTGTGACTATAACGCTTGACCACAACTATCACCAGTCCGATTTTGACAGCGGTCTCGACTCGGAAATCATTGGGTTTATTTGGGCCCGGGCTTTCAGATGTTTCCCTGTGCAGATCCATGGAATTATCACGGCTTTCCCTTACCCAGTCACTCCTGGCGATGAGAATGTACTCTTGGAACAAGTTACTTACGAATGGGAAAGGGCGGTTATGAAGGGGCCCGCTGGCGTGGACCAGGTTCCTAAGGGCGAGGATTCAGTAAGGTTCTTCGCATTTGCGAAGGAGCTTCTGGAAAACGTTAGGGGCGTGAGCGAAGAGGATGTATACGAAGCCTTGTTCGGTGATGACTACTAATACAATGTACCTAGAGGAAACATTCTTCTCGTATAGAATCAGACAAATGGATTCGTCGTTGTCAAAAACTATACTGACTATCAATAAAAACTAGCTTGGAGATCCCGCTGCACATGATGTATGCTTATTTTTGTTTGCCTATCTTTGGATTCCATGAATCAAATGGAAGCCGTCTATCCTACCGCCGGTCCTCTACAATAGCCTGCATAGTACCGCCGTGACAATAGGTAGGTGGGTAAACTCAACAAACATTTGCTAAGACAGCGACGTTTGCTAGATTCAAACAACACGGCCCATGTTGTTACACCATGTCATCCTGTGTCCATCGGCAGTGCCTGCTTTTCACAATAAATACGTGGAAGCGCCTGGGCTTAGAAATGAATGTGCATTCACCAGTGATACTCGGGTTACTAATTACTAACCAGGCACTCATTCTGCCCAACTTTCACGATCCCAATCAACAGTGCTTTTCAGGGTGATCAATTTTGTACAGAAAATTGAATTGTCTAAGTTAGATTGGCATCACTACAGCCACAGCACTTCTTCATCTAACAAAAATCGATCTCTGAGCCTACTGGATCTTCAGTTTCTGCGTTTTGCCAGCACATTGACATAATGGCTCCCAGAATCTTGGACTGGGACAACTTCTGCGCCATCATACGCCATTGGCAAGACAATGTAAGCTACATCCAAGCTTCTCTGGGGGCAGGTCACTCTAACACTTCAACCACAGGTCAATCAAGAGCGCTTAGAAATCCGGGGTAGTTTTCCCTTCCACATATTCGACGAAACATTCTCGAGCTTTCACAACCAAGGTACACCTCGTGAAGTATCAGATAAAGGTGCCAGACTTCTTTGTCAGGCACTTTGGAACCGAGGTGGCCTGCGATTCTTTGCGAACGGCTCCAATGAAGAAGAAGATGGAAGCATCAAGTATGACTTCATCTGTGCGCAAGACGAGCAACAGAAGTCTACGGATCCAGCTGCAACCCAGGCTATTCATGAGAAAATGGCACGATATCCGTGTGATAGCAGGCTTTCTATCAAAGTGTTCATGAGGAACAGAAGAGTCGATATCTCCATGGAGCATAGTTCCCATGAGTCTTACCTCAATAGCAGACGCCGGGTCGAAATAGCCCAGTTTGTAAGACCCCGGGCCGAGACTCAGACGCCTTTGGACATCCGTCGGGAGATGAAGACTATCCCCATGTTCGTGGGTCTCGAAGTCACTTTGGAGGATGTCGTCAAAGCATGTGAACAGGCAAAGAAGGATCCATCGGTTGATATCGTTGAAGGAATGACAGCAATGACACTCCAAAGCGACGAAGAAGTAGTCAATATGTTGTATGCACTTGGATACCAACATGACGAGTTACCACCCGGCTGCAAGAACATTTTGGATACAGCTTATTGTCCTAGCTGCAACGATATATTCAAACTTTCCCAATTCGAAAAAATACCGACGGGCGGTCACAAATTGACTTGCTCCCGCCATGACGGAGTGGTCGATACACCAGATGAGGCACCAATCGAACCCGTCAATAAAAAGAGCAAGGTTCCAGGCTTCTCTAGATTTTACAAAAAGATCAGTGAATGGAATATTCCGGTATGTTATTCTTTAGATACTCGCCCAAGGTAATCCCCGATGCTAACACGGCTCGCCTGAGTTTACAGGGTCAATCTGAGGATCTAGACATCGAATTCCGATTCAAAGCGAGCAGGGCCAAGATGCTGTTTCGATGCCCATACCACGATTTCACAATGAAGCAATACTATGCCGATGGGATGGATCGTTTTACGAGGTTGATATCCTTGGCGATGGGTTACCGTTTCACCCAGCAGACGGTTGTCAAAACTACGCCGAAGAAGGTCGTCTATCAGTACAAATGTCTCCAAGACGAGACCAACATATCCGATACCAGCCAAGTCAGGGAAGAACTCAATCGGCCTGTTGAAAAACACTCATGCTGTAGTGATCTCACGTACTACTTGTCCCCAGCTACCGGGCACGTGAGACTAACAATGAAGCATAAGCATCACCCATCACAATTCGACAGCCGACTAAGTTACAAAACCATCGGGCAAATATGGAGTGCGGCCCAGATGTTCTTTCCCGCTGTTATACGAGAGTATCTGATAAACGAAAGTCCGTTGAACAATACGCGCCCAACAATCGAACAGATGACTTATGAATGGGAAAAGGCAAATGCGGCATATCCATATGAACTTGACGTACCGTTCATACAGGGCACAGATGGACCGGCTCTTTTGGAACTTTCTGAGTTGGCTCGACGGGGTGCTAAGGCGGCAGAAAGATGGAAGGATAAAACTCGTTCGGGGTCGGGGGACAACGAGTATGTGGACTTAGAGGAGAAAAGTTTAAAGGAGATGGAAGATTTGACCAAGCAGATAACGTCACGGGATCACTGATTTGCAACCTGTCTGATCCGCAGCCACAAATGACTACTCTTTCACCAATACCATTATAATTATACTTCAACGTTTCAAATTCTCACCTTCATAGAAAATGTCTCTAATATCACCCAAGTGACACAACACCTCGAGCAAAACGGGCTTAAAGGCGCCGCAAGATATGTAACCCCAGGACATGTTGGTCTCTCAGGCGAACTCACTAATATCAACAGAATACCTCAACACCTGTAGGCTACCTCCCACCCTCAATGTCACCCTCCAAAGTGCTGGAATCCCTAAGCCGACACGACCAGGCTCATTTGGGATTCAGTGCCTTTCATTGGTCTTTTAAAGAGCCATGGAGTCCGTTGGGTAGTACTTTTTTCAAGTGTGTAGATCTTTTGGGTGGGCATTGTCACCACACTACATATGCCCATTCCTAACGAGTGCGCCTCTAGCCTACTCTTCACTCATATATAAGTAACGGGCTATATCCGCAACGGTGTCTCGCAATCGCCAATTCTACCCTCCAAGAACTTTCTTTCAAAATAACCTTTCATCCTGTTGTCTTTTCTATCAAACTCAAATCCACCCTCGTCCGTACGACCCATCTCAACCCTGACCCTGGATTTCAGCATTGCCTAATCAGTAGTTCAGCTAGATTTGGGATTCTCTAGACCCGGCCATCCAATCGTCCTTTTTTCAATTTAACGAACATCTCTAATCACTCTTGACATCCTTTAAACACATCTTTCAAGTCCACACACATCCCCAATTCTTGCGCCCTCACAAGCACCCGTTTCCATCACCAACTCTCTTTAACCGCCCTCAAAATGTCCAACGCCGAATTCTACAAAATCCCCGGATACGACCCGTTCGCCCACGACAACGGCCAACCACCTACCGCCCCCGCAATCGTACGTCGCAAGTCCCCTTCCCCATAACCCCACTAACACACCACAGACCTACGCCGACACGCCAACCCCCGGCCCCGCAACGCCCGTAACTCCCGGTCCCCAAATCCAATCCATCCCCCCCACTTCACACCCAGTCCAACAACATGCCCCGGCGCCACAACAGCCATTGCACTATAATGGGCCCGTGTCCCCCGTGTCCCCAATACCTCAATATCCCGGACAAATGGAGATCAGCTACGGGCCAACCGTGCCACAGCAATCCCCCCCAGCCCATCTGCAACAATACCCTCCCCCGGTGCATCACCCGCCCATCGCTGAATTGGATTCTACCCCTACATCCACCTCAGTCGAGTTACAAAATCTCCGACCCGCCTTTGACGACCAAAAACAAGCTGTAAACCCACCCAGTCCGGGATCACCCGCGCCACGGTATACTCTAGCGCCGCCCCTCACAGGTCCGTATCAACCCCAAGGACAAATGGTAGCCTACCCCCCGCCATCAGTCTCATCACCGATTAGTACTTATCCACCGTCATCAACGGGTTGTGGGTTCGGTGGATCGTCGGCACCACTATCGGTCTCTGCCGTTGCCCCATCTACTACTACTAGTACTCCAACACCACCAGACCCAACGAAATATCACGGGCCAGCGGGGCACGACAAAGGATACAAAAAGAAAGCGAAGCGTGCCGGTTGTTTCGGTGGTGCGTTGGCAATATTCTGTTGCTGCGGCGCTGGAATTTGCCAGGCCATTTTGGAGGGATGCTCCGATTGTGGAGATTGTTTCGCCGAGGCGATGACATGAATAATCACTTTACACATAAATGTAGAAACAATGTAATGAAATGGGAATCTAATACGTTCAATTCAAAACTTCGTAGCAAAGCATCAGTGATAACCTTCATACATACAAAATATCCGTAAATTTACTGCACCAACTCAACGTAGTTAGCCGGGAACAGACCAGAGGCACCCTCATAATGGCCGAACCACCAGTCCTCATCGGGGAACTCAATGTTGGTGATAGTGGCGCCCTCGGGGAACGAAAGCTCGTTGTCCTCGGCAGCCTCGTAGTCGAACTGCGCCAGGGCAGTCTGTCCAAGTTCGGCCGCCGCCGCAGCAGCGGGAGCAGGTGGAGGGGGGGCAGGGGTTGACTCCGGTCCAGGGGCAGCGGGAGGAGCCGCAGCAGCACCACCCTGAACAAGCTCAACGTAGTTGCTAGGGAACAGGCCCGAGTCGCCAGAAGAGTTGAAACCAAACCACCAGTCTTCATCAACCATCTCAATGTTCAGAACAGTCTCGCCCTCTCTCAACTCGAGCTCGTTATCTTCAGCGCGCTCGTAGTCGAATTGCGCAATGGCAGTCAAGCCACTGCCACCAGCCTGGGGCTCCTCGGCGACGGGCTCAGGAGCAGGAGGCGCAGGGGCGGCAACAGGAGCAGGAGGAGGCGAAGGAGCCCGCACAGGGCTGGGCTCGCGAACAGGGACGGGAGCAGGAGGCGGCGGTGGCGGCGAGGGGCTCCGGGGAACGGCCACTGGAATCTGCACAGGGGAAGGAGAGCGCGGTGGCTCGGGCGCGGAAAATGGCTCGGGAGCGGAGCGAACGGGAAGGGCGAAGCCACCAGCAGGCGGGTCAGAGGGGCGGGTCGAAGTAGGCAAAGGCGGGGGAGCATCCATAGTAGGGATGGCAGGGGCCGCACGAGGAGCAGCGGCCGCAACGGGCTCGGCCTCCTGGAAGCGGTCCTTGATAGAGACGGGAGCGGCCTCAGGCTCATGGTGAGAAGCAGGCTCATTATCACCTGTGGCGTTAGGCGATAAAGTACGTGCGTATGATGGCGCATTCACCGACCACGACTTGCCAGTGTATCCACTCTTCCATTCACCGGTCTTTTGCACGCCAATAGCAGGAGTAGCAGCCAGCGAGGGCGCGACAACAGGAGCCGCAAGAGGAGTCTTGCCCTTCTTCTCAGCCCAGATCTGCGCGGGCGTCTTGCCACCTTGATCAGCGAATGTCCGGCTAGCGGCACCAACTGGGGGCGCAGAAGCAGCTGGAGGGGCACCGAAGGAGCCGGGAAGCGCGGGCTTGGTACCGGCGAAGGAGGAACCACCACCAAACTTGTTGGCAACCTTGGGCTTGGGGAGAGAAGTCAAACGCTCAGCCTGCGCGGGCTGAGTGAAGGCCGCGGTGCGCTCAGCAAGACTCTTGGGGCGCTCGTCGGAATCCTCTTCCGCAGCGGGCTTCTGGGCACGCGCACGGATAGCGGCAATGTCGACCTTGCCAACGGGCTCGTAAGCACCCTTCACGGGGGTAGGTCTGAAGTCATCCTTCTCCTTTGCTTGCGCCCGCAGAGCGTTGATGTCTACTCTACCAATCGGTTGGTATCCACCCTTGACTACATCCGCACCAGTCTCGACCACTTTTTGCTCGAAGTGCGAGACTTGCTTGACCTTGGTGAGCTCGGCCATGTTGACCTTGGTCGGCTTGTACGCCGACTCAACCTTTTGAATTTCGGAGCGCGTGACTGGCGGGGCATCGGCGCCCCAGCCATCCTCATCCGTCACCTGCTTTTGCGACCGCGCAGCAACCAGGGGGTTTACCCGGGAAGAGCTCAGTGCAGTGGGAGTGAATACAGGCTTAGAGGCAGCTGGCGGAGGAGGCCGGGAAGCGGGGACAGCGGAAGGACCACCAGAGTATTTTGCGCCGGAGGCATCAGCCACCTTTTGCACAATGGATTCGGGAGTGAGGTCGGCTGAAGAGCGGGCGGTGATCTGGACGTGGTAACCCTGAAGGACTTTGGAAACGGTAGACAGGTGGCTAGTGAAGTATCCCTTGGTGCGCTCGGGAACACTGCCGCCGCACCAAGCGATGAGGACGTTCTTGGGGAGCGCCGAGTTTGGGTCCTTGACCTTGACAAAGGCGAATTGGATACGACCCTCGTTAAAATCTTCTATGAGGTCTTCGAGTTCACCCTCTATATTTCAAAATCATGGTTAGTATGAGGAATCAATTGCGCAGTGTAAAATGTTACTCACCTCCAGAACCTTCTACCTTGAGCACACTCTCTTTGTTGCCAGAATCTTGGAAGGCATTGGCCAATGGTGCTTGCACATAGAAGAGAGCCCAGTGAGCAAAGGTAGGAGACTTTTTGGAAAGAGTGGCGTTGACAACAGCATTGTAGCTGTTCTTAATTGAAGGACCATTGGTCGAGAGGTTGAGGGACGCCATGATTGCGGTTACTGTGTATCGTGAGGTGTCGTAAATGAGAAGCTAGGTGGGGGTACTGGGATATCGTATGAGACGCAGGTGAGTCGTAAACTGTGGACAAGACAATGACAAATAGTGAAAGTCAAATATCTCACAAGTCGTTCCCCTTTAAAGCGACAAAAAAGGCGATGGTAATTGTTGGGAGAAGCAACAATTCAAAATGTAGACCACTTCAGAGCAAAAAGATGCAAGTGGAAGAAGGAGGCTGGCCGGGATTCTTAGAGCTTGTGACCTGAGCTTTTTCTATACAAGGCAGAGCTAAGACGGACTAAATCGAGACAGGCGGCAACCTTTGAAGGTGTACTGGTTTACTGCTATAGCACGGAATCGACCAGGGAGGAAGCGAGAAAAGACTGCAGCAGGAGATGAACTGCAAATTTCAATATGCACGATGGTGCCGATATCTAGACAAGGCTGGCGGAAGTTTACGACTTCAGAAAAGAGGCTGGTTGCGTACAATTCAATCGATGGGCGACGTGGAAGAAGCCTGGAATGGGGGCAGGATCACAAGTGCGAGGGATTACCTGTTTGGTAATGGTCGGCGCAAAGTAGTAATGGATGACGCTAATGGGTGTATGTAAGAGTACAATGTCTGTATTCCAACTATGGGAATTGCGTAAAATTAAAGAAATGTAGAGAAACAAGATACAATGCAATCACTACCTGATGTTATTCCCAAAGACACTGCACCTTCTTATACAAATAACAAGCGCCCATATGTTTCACTAAACGTCTGCCTATGTCCCACATACCGTCCCGAAGCATCCGCCTTCCGCCCACGGCAAACCACAGAATCCCACCACAAAAAAGCCCACTATACTGGCTACGCAAAGCTGCGTCACCCGAGGCCCCTCAATCATCTTTCCTCTCCCCTCTCCACAAGCCCAGCAGCTCCGGCGCTTCTCTTTGCCTCCAGGCGTCTCGGGAATTCCAGACTTACGTGGCTGTGCAGGGCATATCCGCCAAGCACATGGCCAACAAGCTAAACTCCGCCCCCGAAGGCCCCGTAAACCTGCTGCCTTGACCTTCGGCATCTCGTATGCGCGTACGAACTAGACCAACTTCAGTTGCCTTACATGACCGATGGTAGCTACAACAGGCTTGCGGCCTTGTCGGCTCGGTCGATCCCCGGTTCAGGGGAACGCCTTCGTTGCATTCACCGTGATTCCATGCGCTCGGATCAGGTGGGGTGAAGCTCGCATTCACATGATGTTAAAATGCAACTACTTTTCTCTGTGGAGCTTACACCTTTGGTAAACCCATGCGTGGCATTAACTGTGTAGCCCTAAACAACCCTAGTGATCCTAAGACGACTAATCGCAAGCTGTCGCAGTGAAGACCGTGTACTTGAAGGTAGTAACAACTATTGAACGCAGCGCTTGATTGAAGAGATCCATTGTGTTTTCTTTTTACTACCTAATTGCTTAAACGGCCAGCCAATTCCACCTCAGGCTTCAAAACTACCAAGACCGCTACCAATTCCGCCTGATATCCGGCGTATTCACCCCGCATCCACCCCGCGACCTCCCTCCGTATATATTCATCCATCATGTCTCCCGACATGTCCCTGTTCTCGGTCAACGCCGTGTTGATCTTGAGCGGCGAAGACGGTTCCCGCATTCTCGCGAAATACTACAACTCCCCACACCAGGGCGCCGGTACGTCTATGGTTAAAGTCTACCCTATGAACTCTCCCACTAACGAGATCTTACGATAGGCGCCCCAGCCAACCCCAACCCATATGCCGACGTGAAGGCGCAAAAGGCTTTTGAGAAGGGTCTCTTTGAGAAGACGGTTAAGCAGAACAACGATATTATCCTGTACGACAACCGTGTCGTTCTCTACAAGATTGACTCGGATGTCATCATCTACGTCATTGGCAGTGTCGACGAGAACGAAGTCCTCCTGTACAACGTCATTCTTGCCCTCCGCGACTCTCTCCACCTCCTCTTCAAGTATGTTTACACTACCCCGTTCTCTATTACCGCTGCTAACCACGTTCAACCACCAGGCAATCCGTAGACAAGCGCACCATTCTCGACAACTACGATCTCGTCGCCCTCGCCATTGACGAAATCGTAGACGACGGTATCGTCCTCGAAACAGACCCCACTATCATTGTCCACCGTGTCAGCAAGGCCCCCACTCAAGACGTCAGCATGGGCCGGATCGATCTCAGTGAACAGGGTGTGAACAACTTGGCCCAGTTTGGTCGTGCCAAGTTGACGGACTGGTTGAGGCAGGGTCTGTAAGGCGGGGGCTGATTATCATGGAACAGAGAAGACTTGGATATACCACGTTTTTTGAAAATCCCAAGTTTGGAGGGGGATATAGAGGAATGGGCGTTTTGTTTTGTACTTTTTGCTTATATTATGGCGTTAGCTGGCAGACTTGTACTTCTTCGCACAAATCTCAAGACTACACATTAATGACTTTTGATTATTGTAATCTCCATAACCATTTTTACACCTTGATATCCGAAGCGGCCTTGCGCAACCGGTTCATCACTGCGCCTGCCATGTCTGTCGAGCCCGAAACCCCATCTACAAAAATAACGTCCACACCACGTCTATCCAACGTCCGCAGTGCCTGGAAGAGACCTTGTGCCACACCCTTAACGTCATTTGTCAAGTCGATATCATAAATCGTGGCACTCGAGTTCTCCAATGAACCACCGAGCACAACAAATGATTCCTCCTCGTCTTCGTAGCCTTCAAGCTTTCCCATTTCAAACAACTCGCTCGTCGCCAATCCACCGGCCTGTTCCCATCTTTGTGTTCTCACGATCCCAATCTTAGCATCTTTCTTATCCTTAACGACTTCATCCACATCCCCCTGTATCACACCATCCTTTGCTGGTGCATGTGACGCCTCATAAAGGACAACCCTCGCCTTGGGACTGTAATGCTTATACTTCATACCCGGCGCCCTTGGGGCCGCCTTGCCAACCTCACTCTGATCTTTATACCCCACCACAGTACCTTCCCACCCACGACATTCCTTAATCTCCGCCAAGCTGACGCCGCCTGGTCTCAGGATAGCTGGTGGGTTACTAAGTCCATCTACCACTGTACTCTCCACACCAACACGACATGACCCACCATCCAAGATAACCTCGATTCTCCCCGTCAAGTCATCCAGGACATGTTGCGCTGTAGTAGGGCTCGGTCTAGTCGAAGCATTTGCCGACGGAGCAGCAAGAGGAACTCCCGCCAACTTAATCAGCGTCAAGGCTAATGGTGAATCAGGCATACGGACACCCCAAGTTGGCTGGCCAGCTGTAACCTCCGACGCAAGCGGAGAAACATCCGAGTTACGTAGAAGAATGGTAAGTGGCCCGGGCCAAAACTTCGCCAGAAGCGGCCTATATATCTCCGGAATAGGATCTCCTCCCGCTTTACGAATTTCCCCAGTCGGATCCAACAAGTCCTGCAACATCTCTAAATCCGCAATATGAGAAATAAGCGGGTTATCCGAAGGTCTCCCCTTCGCCTTATAAATACCCTTCACAGCCTCCGACCTCGTCGCATCAGCCCCCAGTCCATAAACCGTCTCGGTAGGAAACGCCACTGGAATGGGACTCTCCCTCAAGTATCTAGCCATCTTCTCCAACTCTGCCACGGCCGGAACCTCCTCCGTCTTAGCTGGCACCCAGGAATTCAAACCCTCCGTGAACTCGCCCAACGGACCCCCCACAATCTTGATAATCCTCGTAGAGAAAGTCATCTTCTGAAAACGAAACCGGACAGCAGCGGAAACGCAAGCTGGAAGCCGTGAAAGTCGAGGAGTCGCCAGGGCAAATAATTGGAAATTGAAAAAAAGACGACCAAATAGAGTAACCTCGTCTGAATTATAACCTGATGTTAGGTTCGTTTGCACTTTGTCAATTTATCACAATCTCAAAACCCAATGACGTCGTCGCAACGCCTAATGCGGAATAAATTGAAAAAAATCCTCCTCCCAGTCTGGATAGATTAGATAAACAGAGGGGCAGTTGCCTTTTTGGTCGCCGATTCATCCTGTGTCACCGAAATTGAGTCATGAATTCTCACACTGGGAAACATTTATATTAGATCATAGCATGCATACATGCATATGCAGGTCATTTACATCGTAAACCCACATAACTCACCATGACAGGGTCTTATCGTCTGAATCTTAAACCGACTTCACCAGCTTTCTTGCCTTAATCTTTTCATCCTCGCTCAAGACCCATAAGAAACCGTCATCGCCTTCAATTCCGGCAACAGCCACGACCTCATCCCACTCTTCTTCCTCCATATTCGCAATCATCAGGATCTGTGAGACTCGTGCGAATACTTCTCTTACAGCGTAATTGCCCTTGGCTACAGCACCGATAATCCCCGTAAAGTCCTTTTCCATGCGAATCGCACCGTAAGCATTAGCCTGTCCTGCATATCCCCATATCCGTTTCTCCAGTACCCGCACGAGATACCGCGCTGTAATGTCATGGAGCTCGGCATATGTCTTGGGAGTCATGAGGCGCTGAATAGGGCGCATGAGTTGGTCCCATCCATGCTCAAAGCGGCGGGCAATACGCTCAAGAAATTCCCCAAGATCTTGGTCTTCCTGTTGCGCCCACTCTTCAAACTCAGCTTCGCTAAGTGAGTAATCTGCATCGCGGAAGGTCTCAGAAAGAATCGGGCGAAGGCGCAACTTGACTACGTTGTTGAAGAGAACCTGGATACCCTCGGCCATCAGTTCTCCAGTCTTGCCAGTGAATGAGTGATGCATGTTAACTAATTGCTGTGCAACGGCAATGCCCTCCTTCTGGAAGGGGAATGAATTGGCAAGTTGTGAGCTAGGCGTAGGTGTGATTGGTGACGCTGCGGTAGCAGCAATAACTTGCTCTGGCGTAGCTCCAATCTTTCCAGCAACAATCCGGCCAAGGTAGTCATTAGCCATATCTAAACTGTTAATCAAGACAATGAATTGTATGATCTTTTCCTCTGGTGGGAAACCACCTTGAACTAGGGATTTAGGGTATGATTCGTCGCGCATCTTCCGCTGGACCATACCAACGAAATCAGCCCCAAGAACCCGCGAAATTGTCGGAATCATAGAAGAAACTACATCTTTCTGGGCTGTTGAGAGACACTTCTCAATTACTGCGTTGACAATAAAGACTACATCATCGACAGCCAATATTATGAAAGGTGCACTGCTTCCTAGGGGCTTTGTTGGGCTAAGAGTCAAGCCAGAGGGGTATTCATCCATCTGGAAAGCCTTTTCAACTGATCTTCTGAAAAAGAAGGTGGACAAGATGTTGTATGGGCCCATAAGTTTGGCCTCGACCTTCTTGATCATATTGGATTTGGTCAAAATATCTGGTACAACCAAAGCCTTTTGTTCCGACGCAGCAGGTTCCTGTGATATGTCAGAAAGCACATTTCACATACAACTATCCCTTCACTTCGCCACTTACCTGACACTTGCCCGCCATGAACCGGGTATATAACGCCCACCTTCCCAACATCATGGAAATTTCAGCTAACAGCTTATCAACTTCCTTCATGTCGACTCCCTCATCTTCACTCATTCTTGGATTGGCACCCGCCCCATTTGCCGGGGATGCCACTCTCGGGACTCCCCTTTGCTGCTGGGGCAAGAAGCTCTGAACCAGGAATGAAAATGGATAGCTCTTGACGTCCGTCAGCCATCTGGGTACATCTCTCTCGTCACTCCAAGAATCGATGATGATACCACCTTGCATGTCTACCTCCTGTTGTAATCTCTCGATAACTCTCGTCATGCGACCGGGTCCGTAATGTCTTTCCACGAGTCCTCCGTGACTATCCACCACCTGCGCAATATGTTCAAACAACTTGGTGAGCGCATTGGCGTAAAAGAACCCCTCTGTTCGGTGTGTTTCTGTAGCTTGCTTCAAGGTAGCCCTTGCCGTCCCCGAAACACCCTGGCAGACGAACTTTCCGTAGATATCCAGTCCCACATCCCCCCTCCCGATTAGCGGGAACAGTTTGAAGAACCTCGTCACCTTTTGTGAATCTCCCTCCTCCGCTGCCTTTTCGAACTCTCTCAAAAACAACCCACACAAACTCTCCTTTGCGTTTTCCAGCGTAACCCACGGCGCATCCGGTACCTCCACACTAGGGACGATTGCCGCTGCAAACCCACCCTTGACAATATCTTCTGGGACTCTGGCGGCTCTTTCAATATACGCTGCTGCCCCTTCCCAATCTTGTGGTGCGCCCATGCTTCCCACGACACCATTAATGCACGCCTTCAACTCTGCCACCTGTTCTACCACACCCAGAGTCTCCTCGACTCTGCTCTTTTCCAAATCCAACTCGCGCACTTTATTCCTTAAGCGCCCAGCTGTGTCGGCGGCTGAAGAGACCATCTGGGAGCTTGCCGCCCGCACAGCAATGGCCTGACTATCGAGTGTTGTCCGGAGGAAGTCCAGCCGTTGTAGCTCTCGTGTTAATGAGGCTCGCGAAGCTAGCAGGGTATCTAATTTATTGGTGGTAACTGCGTTTTTATTTCGAATGGCGGCGAGGGCTGTATGGATGGAGTTTATATCGGTGGCATTGTATATTGATGGTGGGGCTTTCGGATCGGCCGGGATACGGAGACCCGGCGTCGGGGGCACTCGAGATGGGAGAGGCATTGTGTGGGTATATTATGTCGTGTGAATCCGGTCTAATCGTAGATCTGTATGTTGTGTTCTTTTCGAGAGAACCGAAAAGGTGTAAGATGTCACTAAGGTGCTCAAAGGCGCAAACAACACCCGGCGCAAGAAGCTAAAGAAGGAAATTGGCGCTACAAACAATGGTTGCGTGTCCACACCAATAACTAGACTGGCAGAAAATAAATTGACGTCGCACTAACAATCTGACGTCAGAGACAACTATCACATGGAATTTAATAGAGATGACGACTGATGAATGTGGTTGTCCCAATCTGGAAGCAACCTATCCAGAAGCTCCATTATCGATATCAACATGACGCTGGGGCTTGAGTGGTACAGGGACCGCCTAATAGGGTATGCGGTGTAGTTTTGTTAGGGTTATATACACCATATTGATCAGGGTGTAAGTGATGATCGAAATCAGATGGGATCAATAAATCCTTGGCATTGCTTTTTTTTCAAATCAACAAAGATAGCAATAACAACAAGTGTAACTTAGTTAGTAGCACGACATTGCCACGGTTTAGTTAGATCAAACATTCACAAGGTTTTGAGTTGAGCAAAAATCACAATGGCATACCCTTTGTGATGTCTGTAGACATGTGTGACTTAGTATCTGAGCTTCATCTGTTATACTACAATGAACAGTGTCTTAGTAACATGGAATCAAAGCTTCGGGCCAAGTTTACACCGATATGTGAACACTTAGAGCTTTTAAAACTCAGCCAAACAGAAGTTGAGATTCCAGACATAGTCATCCTTTGACAACTTACATTGGTAATGTTGTAGTCCCATCGGAGGGCCTTACCTGGAGATTTGTAATCTCAAGTGTTTTAAGTGAGTTAAAATAAGGTTTCCAGGGGTCAAAGACAACAAGTTGGTAATAATGACAAGAACTGTGGGCCAGGGCGACCTTCCGGACATGCCCCACATTACCGCGCTCGTATTGCCCCCGTCGATGCTTGTCAACTCTAACAAGAAGCAACATGGCTTCCATTGTTGTCAACCGCTTTTGAATCTCTACATGACAAATCGAGATGACATGTGGGATGATGTGTAGATGCAAAGGCGTACGCCCTTATGATGATTAGTTTGGCAGATCAAGATGCTGTATATACAGTAGTTGGAGTGTCTACGGGCTTGGGAAGAAAGGGGATATATTAGACACGAGATGTCCGCAAAAGATGTACTCCTATTCTCACCAACCACACCCAAAGTCACATTCTCATTCTAGCCATATTGAACTCCAAAACAATGGACACCGATAAACTATTCACCCCCATCACAGTAGGGAACTGTGAGCTCCAGCACCGCGTCGTGATGTCACCTCTCACTCGTCTGCGGTGCACCGATGAATGGGTTCCTACACCCATGGTCAAAGGTATGTTCATGACTACTCTATCGCCTCATGTTTCAATACTAACACTTCCCAGAACACTACATCCAACGTGCCGCAGTTCCCGGAACCCTGATCATCAGCGAGGGATGCCACATCGGGAAACGGTGGGTCGGCTATCCCAACGTCGGAGGTATTTGGAACCAAAAGCAGATTGCCGCTTGGAAGGAAATCACCGATGCGGTCCATGCCAAAGGTTGCTTTATGTGGTGTCAGCTATGGAACACCGGACGTGGTGGGATGTATGACGTTGTCACGAAGGCTGGTACCAAGTTATATGCCCCGAGTGCCGTGAAACTCAAAGCGTCGCCCGAGGAAGAAACCCCTATCGCGATGACTGAGCAGGATATCAAGGAATGTATTGAGGATTACGTCCAGGCCGCGAAGAATGCCATTGAAGCTGGCTTTGACGGTGTCCAGCTACACGGTGAGTTAACATGCCAAAAACACACCCCGAACCAAAGCTAACATTAACAGGTGGCAACGGTTTCCTAATCGACCAATTCCTTCAAGACGTCACCAACCATCGCACCGATGCCTACGGTGGCTCCATTGCCAACCGGTCCCGTTTCGCCCATGAAATTCTCTCTGCCGTCGTTGCCGCCGTTGGTCCCTCCCGGGTTGCTGTCCGTTTCTCGCCTTGGGGCACTTTCAACGAGATGCACATGGGTGTCTCTGCGGGCACTGCCCAATTCCGAGACATTATCTCCAAGGCCTCGGAGCTTGATATCGCTTTCATCGACCTTACTGAACCCCGCTTGGTCTGGTTTGAGGATGGAAGTGAAGGAGATGGTGGCGAGGGCAACTCGTTCTTGCTGTTGGACGCGTGGAAAAAGGGTAAGCCTGTGTTTTTCACGGGAGGCTTCGATGCGGATAAGGCAAGAAACAGAATGAAGGAGGTGACTGAATGGGAGCCGGTTATCGGGGTTGGACGACACTTCACCAGTAACCCCGATTTGGTTTATCGGTTCAAACATAACTTGCCGATAACTCCCTATGACCGCAGCCTATTCTATACTGTTGGAAACCCCGATGGGTATATCACCTGGAAAAACAGTCCCGAGTATGATGCCGAGTACGGCACACAGACTTGAGCTGCAGGACATTAATCATTCGAGTTACCAATATCATATCTCTAATTTCATAAAGTTTTCACTCACACTAGAAACACAGTGAAATCAAGTGCCAACTAGATGTTACCGTAGACTGACGGTCATGACCGCCTATTGTCATATCAAATCCATTATTACCCTCTTTAACAAAATACACTACCTCCAAACTCTAATGTCTTGAACAAGATCTAAAAACCAAACCAAGCCAAACCGGCACTCCAAATGTATCCTCTCTAGAACTCCGGCACGTAAAGAGAAAGCACAGCCTCGAAATAAATCTAACAAAACACTCACAAATAAAACAAACAGAGCTCTTGGTCGTACATTTGAAACATTGTACATGTTGCAATATTGGTACAGAAACGACCCTTCTCAAAAAAGCACTACACCGCCTGCGAGTAGCCTGAACCCATTCGTTGTGGACCGTACTTCATGAACTTGCGGGCTTCGTCTGCGAAAAAGACACTGCTACACATGATAGCCATGAATAGCAGGTCACCGAAGCTAAGGGCCTCAGTTTGGAAAACCTCCTGGAGGAAAGGGAAATAAATCACCATGAGCTGGCCCAGAATTGACAGAGAAACAGCCCAGTTAAACAAGGAATTCGAAAAGAGGCCGACTTCGCCACGTAGGATTGACTTGGTAGATGACCGGCAAGCCAAGGCGTTGAACATATCAAACAGCACAAAGCAAGTAAATGTCATGGTGGTGTCACGGCGAGTAATAGTGCCATCACCCATCTCACGATAGTACACAAACATAGTACCAATCATGATAACTGTAGCGGAGCAAAGAACACGAGAGATAACGGCCTGGGTGAGCACAGGATCGGAACGCCGACGAGGAGGTTTGTGCATGACATCCTTCTCCACAGCCTCCACACCAAGCGATTGGGCGGGTGGGCCGTCCATAATGATGTCTAGAAACTAGTTAGGTTGTGTTTTCCGAGTGACTTTAATGTGAAAATACTTACTGATCCAAAGAATTTGCATGGCATTAAGCGGGTTCCGGAAGCCAAGGCACGTGCAGAAGAAGACCAGAGCCAAACTAGCAGCACTGGTGCTCAACTGGAAAGTCAAGAAATTTTGGATATTGGAGAAAATGCCCTTGCCTTCTTCGATGGCATGCAAAATAGTCGAGAAATCGTCATCAGTCAGAATCATGTCAGCAGCCTCTTTAGCCACATCAGTGCCATTACGACCCATGGCGATACCAATATCAGCCTTTTTCAAAGCCGGTGCATCGTTTACACCATCACCAGTCATAGCAACGATATCTCCACGTAACTGCAGAGCTTCGATAATCTTGAGCTTATGGTCAGGGTTAGTGCGCGCAAAGATGGTCGTATTCTGCATGGCGTCTGCCAGTTCATGTTCAGACATTCTGTCGACGTCTTCACCTCTAAGAACTGGGCGGATACTAGCTTGTCCAGGGGCCGCATCCTTGACAGTAGCAATTGACATGCCAAGTTGTTTTCCAATGGCAAGAGCCGTAGCCTCTGAATCTCCTGTGATCATGATAACCTTGACGCCGCCGCGAAGCAACCTACGAATGGAGTCAGAAACTCCAGGACGAGGAGGATCACGCATGCCAACTAAACCAGCAAAAGCAAGATCTTTGAATGCCTCGGTGTTCACCCCATCAGACTCGCCATTGCGATTTTTAGAGCGGTTGGAACGGCTGACAGCCCCGGAAGCAAATGCCAAAACACGAAGGCCTTCAGATGCCATAGCATCGGCAGCCTCCATAGCTTCTTGGCGGCGCTGGTCATCCAGTATAACTTGACGGCCGTCACGGTCAACATAAGTATCACAGGCTTCCAGAACGCGATCAATAGATCCTTTCATGTAAGCAAACTCCTCGCCATTCTGCTGGTCGGCCATGACAACACCCATCCACTTGCGGCTAGAGCTGAAGGGAGTTTCTGATACTGGGGCACCCAGAGTCTCACGAGCATCAAGCTCTTTGAAACGATCCATCAGATCCATCATGGCCACATCAGTTGGTTGGCCAACCCAACGGGTCATAGTATTGCCATGTTTTGCGTCCTGTGTCGAGGACAAGACAGCATGAGCGCGATTGGCGGAATCACTTCCGTCAGCAAATTGGCGTGCCAAACGAGCGTTATTTGCAACGGTTCCGATACGAACAATGCGAAGGGTAGCGTTATCAGTCAGGACATCGGGAGTTTCGGTCTCGTTTTCGACATTAATAACCCGATCAGCACCAAAGTACCAAGCACGAGTAGTAGTCATGTGGTTGGTAGTCAAGGTGCCAGTCTTGTCGGTACAAACGACGTTGACGGAGCCGAGGGTTTCAACCTTTGGCATACGACGAACAATGGCGTGGTGTCTGGCCATGCGGTGGACACCTAGAGCTAGAGTAACAGTAACAATGATAGGAAGACCTTCTGGAATGGCGGCAACAGCAAGAGAAATAGAGATGGTGAAAATGTCCAGAATCTTTTTTCCTTGGAGCCAACCAACAAACGAAATCAGTCCGATAACCACGAATGAAGCCTTACTAAGTTGCGAACCCAAATCATCCATGGATAGTTGCAGAGGCGATCGGGGACTCTCGGTGCTCGATACACTCGTTGCCACAGCTCCGAAGTTTGTAGTGCCACCAGTGGCAAACACAATTCCCTGGCCATAACCAGACTTTACTAAAGTTCCCATATAAGCAATGTTGCTACCGTCAGCATCATTATGCGCTGAAGCTGCGGAGCGAGGAGGGACGAGGTTTCCACCAAGATATTGTTGGTTGGGGGCAGTAGCTGTGGCAATAATGCGGACCGGCTCCGTTTCGCCGGTCAAGTTGGACGCATCGATAGTCAAATCCGAGGCTTTGGTGACCCGAATGTCAGCGGGAATGCGATCTCCAGTTGTAAAAAGGACCAGGTCTCCGGGCACAAGTTGGCCAGCCATGACCTTAACAGAGGTAGCCTCAAGAGACTCCTCCCCTGGTGTTACAATTTCCTGGCCGTTGTCATCCATGGTGCCAACTTCCATAGGTGGCCATGTTGGAGTTGATACACCACCCTTTGTCCCGGAGCGGATAAGATGGGCATGGTTCGGGACAAGGTGGTTGAGAGCCTCAATAGATTTTTCCGAGCGATATTCTTGGACGAAGCCAACAGTGATAACGATAGTAACGGCAATAGCAATGCTCAAAGCATCGTCCATGTTGCCTAGCAGCAATGAAGCGCCTGCGGATACAAGAAGTAAGAGAATCAAAGGCTCTTGGAACTGCTTTAGAAAACGCAGCCAGATCGGTTCCGGCTCTTCATGTGGGATCTCATTTGGGCCGTATTCGGATATTCGTTTGAGAGCTTCGTTTGGTGAGAGACCATGTGTGAGAGAGGTGTTGAGTCGGGTGGCCACTTCGGTGGGGCTCATTGCCGAGTATTGCTCGGCGATGGACTATTAGGAGGAGCTTTAATATCAGTAACATGATTTACACAATGAATATTTCTACCACATCAGACACGCGCACGTGAAATCACTTCAGAGTAGAAGCTCCAAATTTCCTTACCCTTGATTGGGATGATGTTGTTCTTGTGTGACGAGAGGGCCGGCTGCCAAACGGGTTCGCCGCATCCGGGGGAGGCAAGCCGGGGCTCGATATAGTCGGAAGTAACATGTCATTGGGGCCGCTTCCGCGGTTACCCCACGTTGGTATACTCATAACGCGTGTTGACAGCCAATTGGGAGTCGCAGGGCCGTTTTAGTTGTTAAAATATTTACGGGAAAACAAGTGTAAAAGGCAGGTGTCAATGAGCAAGGCTTCAAGTGTCGTGGTCGATGCTCGTTATCGGATGCGAGCTGGCGGAGCTTGGAATTAGGGTCGGCGGGGGGCAGGGCACTTTATTGTAGGGGGTATTAATCGGTTGGCAATACGGACAGGAGGTGCCGTCAATGTCTCAAAATAAAGCTAGTTTATAAAGAGACGTATGTATTTGAGTTCAAATATATGTGTAGAAAGGTTCAACATGTACATACATCAGAATGTTGGGACAAGAGAAAGCGGAACTCCCAGGTCACGATGATGGTTTATATATGGATCAGGAAAGAACCCAAGTTTCAACTAAAAAAGGCAAGAAGGAGTTCCGGCCAAATTAGGAACCATTCTGACTTCCTACGAACGTATTCCCCACTGGGGGTTCATAAGCTCTCACGCATTCGTTGGCAAAACTAGCAGCCAATTGGGCAATTGATACTTTGGACCAGATCATTTGAAATGCAATTGGACGCAGGGTCAAAAAGGGAAAGTACATACTTGGTTGCGGAAGGTAAAGCTTTCGTGAACGATAGGTGTTCTCTCAAAGTTCTAGACCAGCAAAGCTATAACGAAATAATGGAGATACGAACTAGGATTTGGCTTTGGCATCATATGGACAACGATCTTTGCTGTGGGGGAACTATAGCTCTGGCCTGAAATCGTACAGAGGGAGTTTACATGATGTGTGCACACACGTATCTATGTTGTATATATGTCCATACATATGTACATCAGCAAGAATTTCTGCGCTTCAACCGTCAACCTGTAGTAGTTAGAGTCCCTCTTCTGTGGCGTCTGCGCCAAGGTGACAGTTTCCAAGACCCGTGTGGCAGAAACCACTCGTAGATTCGTATATAGCATACCAAAACCGAGATATCTCGGAAGCAAGCTGTCAACTCAACCGACAGCTGTCATAGATGCAATTCGATGTGGCAACAACTAGAGTCGTCTCCCTTTCTTCTACAGCTCACGATCTACGGTTTAAGCACAGCACGTGTTTAGAGGTCTCTGTTGTCTTTGCCATAAACCATACATAGCCAAGACCATCAAAACCAGGAATTGTGAAACGTCGAGTTATGTCAATCTTTGCATTCCACTCCAGGTTCATTCGGACACTACTTCCGAAACTTAACCGGGCATGGCTCTAAGTGGAGTGGCCCGTTTTGGCTCATTGAAGCCTCAGTTGCTATGCTACCAGTACCTAAAAGATGGTTGCCCCCAGCCACCGGGATTTGGCCCAGCTTATGATCTAAAACGGCAATGAGATCATTGTTGTAGACGCCCTAGAAGCATCCCATGCTGCTAGTCGCGTAGGCTACAGCGCCTCTAGAATGCGAAACCTTCTGTAAATCACCAACGAAAATAGCTATGATGGATCTAATTTATCACGCGATTTTTTGTATTCATCTACATAAGCAACAATTTCTACCACACCGGGTTTTGTTAGACATCACCTGACTTTGTTAAAACTATACTCAAATCTTTACTACACTACATAGCCATCATCAATTGAGCCATAAGCGTTTATAGTTGAATTCCTCTAAAGCCCCTGCCAGTGCTTCAGTTCTTCACAACGCGTCGCTAAACTGGCCGTTTGTCCTTGATCCACTTTTTCTCACGCTCCCAGGACAACCCACATTTCTCGCACTTTACTTCAATTAATCTAGTTCCCCTCTATATCGACATCACTGCAAACCTTGATCGTCGCATCGCATAATTGCACGCGCGCCAATATTTTTCTAACTCTTCGGCTTGCGAAGCATCATTAGAGTTATTCTACGCATTACAAAGACTATCTTACAGTCATTCTTTACCTTGACTATATTCATACGGTACTAGTCGACATTCTACACAATGTTCTATTCCGAGACGCTGCTCCAAAAGAGTGGCCCTCTGGCCCGAGTCTGGCTGTCGGCCAACCTCGAGCGCAAGCTTTCCAAGACACATATTTTGCAATCGGATCTTGGTGAATCTATCGAAGCTATCATTACGCCATCGCAGGCGCCCATGGCCCTTCGTCTCAGTGGTCAACTTCTGCTTGGTGTCGTCCGAATTTACAGTCGCAAGGCGCGTTATCTTTTAGACGACTGCAATGAGGCTCTGGTCAAGATCAAGATGGTAAGTCAATTTATTAATGCTAATGAAAGCTCAATTATCTAATGCATATATTTTGTAGGCGTTCCGCACCAGCGGCAACAACGACTTGAACACAACCCTCCATGCCCCAACACGCGAAGCTCTTATGCTTCCCGACAAGATCACCCAGTACGACAGTCTTGAGCTTCCCGCCCCTCCGGATGCTGGGTGGCTACTGTCCCAGATGGAGGATCCTACCGCCGTCAGCGCCTCCCTCGGTCGCAAAGGTCACGCCCGCAACCGCGACATCAATCTTCAGGAAGATTTCAGCAACAGTCAATTCCTAGATCTTAACGACGATTTAGACGAGGAGCTCGCCCTCGCTCCTTTGGACGACATTCAACTGGATTTGGATTTCGGCATGGACCTCGACGAACCCACCGGTGTGCTTAATCAGACTGAGATCGAAACGGGTCGTCGAGTGATGGAGTCTGTCGAGAACGATCAATTCACCGAGATGGACTTGGTCGCGCGTGGACAGGGCAAGGAATCTGTTGATCGTGATGCTTCGCTGGATATCGACCTTCGCGATAACACTGTTCAAATCCACGACGACGAGGGTGATATCCACATGGGAGATGACGATTTCCACTTCAACCTGGCAGATGACCCCTCGGTTGTACCCGCTACCGGTCCCTCTATGGACTTCAGCCGGGCGCGTATTTCTGAGTCCCCATTATCTGATATTGACGAGGATTTTGCTCGTGAGGTTGAGCAAGAATACAGCCGCCATCAAAAGACAGATTTCTATGAGCCGGAGGAAGATCAGGAGTCGGTTGTCGCCCGTCGCCCTGCCGTCCGTGCCAAGAGGGCCAAGGTCATCACTCCTGATGAAGAAACCATGCTCTCGAGTGCTCAGATCAAACAACAACAAGCAAAGCACGACAACATCCTACGCCCGCAAACTTTTGTCCCTCGCGATGCCCACCTGCTTTCATTGATGGAGAACCAGAAGAACGGATACTTCTCCGGTAGCATTGTCTTGGAGAGACGTACGGCGGCTTGGGCTCCCGAGCTCAAGGGTCTTCTTTCCATGACTACTACTCGCGTCCCCTTGGACCCTAAGCGTAAGCGTCAGAACGCTGAGAGCGAGGTGGATGCCGAAGCTGCCAAGTCCCCTCGTCTTGAGCTTGATGTTGAGGATGAGTTTGACGGAAACACCACCGTCCCGGCTCCTGTTGATGAGACTATTGCCGTTGAGCAGAGCGTCTTAGAGCTTGGCCAGGAAGAGCAGGAACTTAATGATGTGACTCTTGAGCGTGAGGACATCACCGTTGGTCCCAATTTCGATGAGACCGTTGCTCCTCTCGTGCACCCCGCCGACAGCGGTCCTGTCTCTCTTGGTACTCAACACGCTGTTCACATCCTCCGTGACATCTTCGGTCCCGAGGCCGAGCACGATGCGCAGAAGCGTAATGAGACTGCTGTCGTGTTCCAGGATCTCCTACCTGAGGGTCGCACTACCAAGGCAGATGCCACCAAGATGTTCTTCGAATGTCTAGTTCTTGCCACCAAGGATGCTATCAAGGTTGAACAGGGTTCTGATCTCGGTGACACGATCAAGGTCCGCGGAAAGCGCGGACTCTGGGGTGCTTGGGCTGAGAGTGAGGCAGGTGGTGAGATGGCAGCTCAAATGGAAGCTGATGCTGAGCCAGTCCTTGAGTCTACTCCAGCTCTGTCCGTTGCTGCTTAAGTTCCCACATGTTTACGCTGTCATTTTCGGTTGGTTTGTTTGGGTCACTCATGGGTTTTAACTGTTTTTTATATTGTCCTGTTTTGGTGTTTTGGATTGGATTTGTTGGTTTTCTTTTTCTCTGTTTTCAGGCGCAGTTGGCATGATTTTGGGCTTATTTGTATGGTGACATCTAGCTGCAGTTCTTACTTGTAATGACTATCTGTATCAAGATTGGGACGTCTATTCCGTGGATATGACGCTGGTGGGGGAAGTTTGGCGTTGATCAAAAAAGTATTTCCTGTATAGTTGGGTTGTTCGCATTTGGGAAGTGCAAGTTACAGAAGTGTTTTAGTATTTGCTCATAATTTACACACATCGATTCATCAATTTGGCTTGTGCGATCTTTTTCGAGATCAGATTCTATTTGGTAGGGTTGTACCTGCATGTTGAGTGTTAGGGTTACTGACATTCATTGGTTGAATTTCAAGTTCAACTGCGATGCTTATGGACGAAAGCAATGTCACATGTGAATAGTTACAAAACACCGTTCAATACTGCGCAGGTATTCAATAAACACATTATACATACATATGTACATTGTAATATCAAAATACCGTTCATTTTCGTTAGTAATGGTTAGCTCCCGGATGCTCCCGTAACAGTCATATAACCAGTCATAACTAACCCCAGGAACCCCACCTTTTGACGCATCACCCCCTCTAAGCTATATCCATCGTCTATTGAAGACGTGCATCGTCAATACTCAGTTCCTTGTTCAAGACCCAATTGTAGCTGCAGGTCTAGTCCACGCGGACAACGAACCGGTTTCCATTTACACAGATATCTCCATGACTGTCTGATTACCGGTTGAATGTCAAGAAGGGAAAATTGCCACCATGGTGGCTCTAGTCCTATATGGTTCGGTTTAGAAAATTTCGAGTTCTTGGAGGTTAGAGAGGCTTGGAATCTTCCGACGGTATGGGAACGGTGGATGGGTACGCGGCTTGGTGAAGCGGTGAAACTTGGGGGGACAACCGGACCACGCAGTCTAACATATTGTGAACCACATACATGCATACAAAACACGCCTTCTCCCGAACTGGTAAATGTAACACACGGACAGGACCCCAGGCGAGAAAATAGACACCCCCACTACGGTGACCCGGGTCAGTCATTCTGCTAACCGGCTGCGTCATAGGGTGACTGTAATGGCGGAATGGGATCAGTTTCGGGATGTTGTTCATGGACCTAGGTTGGTTTTCTATTAGGATGAGGCATGTGTCTGCTTTGGGACCGAGAAGGATAAAGCGTCGAGTATCTGCTGATTTTTGACTCTGGTTTGGCTTGGTTTTCTTTCTTTTTCTACCTTCTTATTCAGAATCACCTTTGAGCTGTTTTTAACACTTTCACGTGTCTAATTTACCATTTTTCCCTTTTTGCTACATCATTTTACGTTTGAGGCGATAGACACCCTATAGATTTACTTTGCCTGTCTCTCCAGAGTCTTGTTCACTACCTGTTTTTTTACCCGCATTTTTAACATTTTGTATTCCGTCATCTATACACGGAAATCATAAGCGCAATGGTACGTCACATCCCGCCGTGGCTGCATTTGGTAGGAACCAAATTGACTTACACATATTGTGAAATTACAGGCCTATTTTCAACCGAACCCTCACGTTGGCAACACTGACTCCAGTGAAGACTGGAGAAGTACGTATTACCAGTTTTCCAATTCATCGTTGACGGTAAACTAACCTGGGTTCTCTTTCTATAGTCAAGGGCTACAACCCTCTCACCCCTCCCGATCTGCTCCAACACGAAATTCCCCAGACCGAGAAATCCAAGAACACCGTCATCGCCTCCCGCAAGGAAGTAGCTGATGTAGTAAATGGCCGCGATGTCAACGACCGTCTTCTCGTAGTCATTGGTCCCTGCTCCATTCATGACCCCGAGGCTGCCTTGGCGTACTGCGACATGCTACTTAAAGAAAAAGAAAAACATAAAGATGAACTTCTCATCGTCATGCGCTCGTACCTCGAGAAGCCTCGCACCACTGTTGGCTGGAAGGGTCTGATTAATGACCCCGATATCGACAATAGCTTCAAGATCAACAAGGGTTTGCGAATTTCGCGACAGCTCTTCGTTGACTTGACGGACCGTGGTATGCCTATTGCCTCGGAGATGCTGGATACCATTTCGCCCCAGTTCCTCGCCGACTGCCTTTCTGTTGGCGCTATTGGCGCGCGTACTACTGAGTCCCAGCTGCACCGTGAGCTTGCCTCTGGTCTCTCGTTCCCCGTCGGTTTCAAGAACGGCACTGACGGTACCCTCGGAGTGGCCATTGATGCCATTGGTGCTGTGCGCCACCCCCACCACTTCCTCTCAGTAACCAAGCCTGGTGTTGTTGCCATTGTCGGCACTGTTGGTAACGAGGACTGCTTCGTCATTCTGCGCGGTGGTAAGAAGGGTACCAACTACGATGCTGCTAGCGTCGCCGAGGCTAAGGCTTCCCTTAAGAAGGCTGGTCTGGGCTACAGACTCATGGTTGACTGCAGCCACGGTAACTCCAACAAGGACCACCGTAACCAGCCCAAGGTTGCCGCTGATTTGGCTCAGCAGATCTCGAGCGGTGAGGATGCCATTATGGGTGTCATGATTGAGAGTAACATCAATGAGGGTAACCAGAAGGTCCCCGCTGAGGGTAAGGCTGGCCTTAAGTACGGCGTCAGTATTACGGATGCTTGCATCTGCTGGGAAGACACCGAGTCTACTCTGGAGAACCTGGCTCAGGCTGTCAAGGCCCGCCGGGCACTCAAGGCTAAGGCATCCGCTTAAAGACGATGAGAGAGAAAAACCGTTGGAATGTGTAACATTAGTTTAGAGACCCCAAAATACGATTGCGTTTTCTTTTAAACTTCGAGGGAAACTGTATTAAAAAAATCAATGATGTCATGTGTTTTGATCTCCTGTTATCGTGACATTGAAATCCCAAAACCTCACCATGTGTTGTTATCTTATAAGCCAAGACCCCGGTCAACTCTCATTCACCAAGCATGCTAATGCTGAACTCTCATACGCTAATCAACAGCAACTAGTCATGTCGAGCCCCACCACCATCCCAGCCTATTGGATGTCAGACAATCGCAAAAGTCATCATTAAGTGTGGCAGCTGCCAGCACTCCATGACAGTCCAGTTTAATGCCTGCAGACAAGGGATCAAGGAAGATAAAGGCTGCGGTCACATGATTTTCAACCAATGAGAGCCGGGCTAAATCGGGCCTGAGGCCACGGCCCGCTTTCGCTCCCATTGGACCCTGAACAGCCCGACCGGGTACAAAAAAAAGAAAAGAGGCTTTTTGGGAGGAGTTCTTTTGGGTTTGCCATTGGATTTTTTTTTGGGAGGAGAATGGCAGGTTGTGCGGCTTTGGTGGATGCTGCGGTTTAGAGTTTCTTGTATTGCTACTTTACATGTCTAAGTGGCACAAGACAAGATATAACGTAATATCACAAAGCTGGGGCAGTTTCTGTTGTTTGTAGAAGTTGAAGATGAGTAACGTGAATCTGGAAACAAGAAGCTAGATAATCTGTTTTCGATAATCTCCAGTACACTTGTAAAATCCCGTGGCCCGAAGTAGCCCGTCGGTCTGCTAAACTCGTCCTGGTAACCCCCATTGGCCTTGTAATAAAATCAATTTGACCTGTGCTTACTGGGTCCCCGTTCCGCCTCTACGTCCCTGCCCACTGGCTCCGCAAAGTCTTGAACGCTGCTAATTTGCTCTCTCGTTACTGGCACCTACCACGGTCTCTCCTCCCAATTGCTTCCTTCCTTTTGGAATCTCGACCCTTTTTTTTTACTGAACCCGCCTTTCTTCTTCTTCCTTTTTTGTCTCCCCTTCTCCGTCCTTGTCGTTCTCCGGGTTGAAGGAGTAGTTCTTTTAGTTCTTGTGTTTTTTTCTTTTTTTTTCTTTTTTTTGTAAAATAATACACATCGACAATGTTCGCCCGGTCGCGCATCCTCAGCCAGGCGAGAGTTGGCGCCGTGAATGTGGCCAAGGTACATTCAACTTCCGCTTCCCGTTTTCCCGAGCACCGTCATGGCCGGCATATATTGTGTTACTGGGTGTCGTTATGGTGATGGAGAATATCGAATTGTGTACGGCTATATACGGATTCAACCTATCACTGGTTTTAAGTGATATTCAACAATGTCAAGCTGTAGAAGTCCTTCTATCTGGATACCATTGGATGCACTCTACTTCCCGACTACATACCGTCCGCTATTCAAGTCCGCCCCAACCACCTATACCCGTCCGGAATACCTCGGCATCCGTCTTCAACAGACTGTTTCTTCGTCAAGACACGATATATCAATCTGAAGCCGTACACACTTATTCACCACACCATCGACATCCATACACACCTCCATGTACTCGCTTACTATCATCTCGTGAACCCGTAATGGCTGACTTTCCGTCCCCGAATTAGCGCGCCGCGTCCACTTCCGCCAACGCCTCTGCCGATGCTGCTCACACTGCCCGCCTGAACATGGCTGCCGTCGGCTCCACCGCCTTCGCTGCCGGTACCATGGCTTGGTACTACCACCTCTACGGCGAGACTGCTGAGGCTTCCACCCCCGCCGATGAGGGGTGAGTTTTCAATCCCAACGATAAAGCTCTGTTACGGCCATCCGAAAATTTCGATGTCCATTGTTTCTGCCATTGCTATTACATCGATCATCATTCGTCATTTTTTCATCGCCCTATCAAATCGATTTTTTTTCTTAGACCAATTCGCCCCACCGTTGCCCCGGTCGTCCGTTCCGTATACCCCGGCACTCATATCGAGGAATTATTCAACAAGATCAATACCAAACGCACTGGAAATCTCGATCAGACGAAATTCAACTCTCACATTTTAGACAATCTACTTTTTACGACCCAATGGCTTCAATTGGCAGAACAATGGATATCGAAAGAGAGAATCTCTCAACCAGGATGGCCCGCGAGCCTAAATCCGCGACGCCATGCTAACCATTCATTTAGTCTTCACGCCCCTTCCCTTCCTTGGGTCCACGCCAAGCCCTTCAAGACCTTCGACCACCAGGCGTAAGCATCCTACATTTCCTTTAATATCGGAATACTCGACTTTCCGATCTACTCCGGCAATATGCCGCCAAATAAAACCGCCCACTAACTATTTCGTCCGTAGTCTTCGCCGTGGTTTCCAGGTCTACAGAGAGGTCTGCGCCTCTTGCCACTCCCTGAGCAGAGTGCCTTACCGCGCCCTGGTCGGTACCGTCCTCACTGTTGATGAGGCCAAGGCTCTTGCCGAGGAGAACGAGTACCCCGGTGAGCCCAACGAGCAGGGTGACATTGAGATGCGCCCCGGTAAGCTCGCCGATTACCTCCCCGCTCCCTACGCCAACGAGGAGGCTGCCCGTTTCGCCAACAACGGTGCTCTTCCCCCGGATCTGTCTCTGATTGTCAAGGCCCGTCACGGTGGTGCCAACTACATCTGGTCGCTGCTTACCGGTTACCCCGATGAGCCCCCGGCCGGTGCTCAGGTTGCCGAGGGCATGCACTTCAACCCCTACTTCCCCGGTACCGGTATTGCCATGGCTCGTGTTCTGTTCGACGGTCTCGTCGAGTACGAGGACGAGACTCCCGCCTCCACCTCCCAGATGGCCAAGGATGTCGTCGAGTTCCTCAACTGGGCTGCCGAGCCCGAGATGGACGACCGCAAGAAGATGGGTATGAAGGTTCTCGTCGTCACTGCCGGTCTTACCGCTGCTTCCATCTGGGTCAAGCGCTACAAGTGGGCTTGGCTCAAGTCGAGAAAGCTCGTCTACAACCCTCCCAGCGCTTCCTCTAACGTCCGCCGGTAAACCGGTGGTAGTTAGTTGGACCAAACTTCCTTTGATATGACGGGGGTATCATTCGTTGCTTTTTTTGTTTGTTTAGACTTGTGGCCGTGCCGTCGTATACGATAAAGAAGACATGGTCCCCAAAAGCAACTTTGGTATTCTCTGTTTGTGTATTTTTGTCATGGTGGACTGGATTGGTTACGCCTGGACAAAAGGTGTCTTTTTTTTGTTCACCCCCTGCTTCTGTGGCTGTGATCTTCCATCTATCCTGTTGTTGGGTTTTATTCTGTTTGTGTTTGTGTACGAGATAGGAATTCGATGATGATTTTTGGAAAGACGAAAAAACAAAAACTAGCATAAAAAAGAAGAGCGTGTGCCTTGTTGTTGTTGTTGTTGTTGGTTGGGCTATGTGAGTGTAGATAATGGGTGTTTAGAGCCTATCTGGAGTTGGAGCATCTAGTTTTCTTGTTTCCCTCATTTATTTTCCTATGTCATATAGAGAGCTTTGAAAGATTTGTCCCGTTCCGCCTAACTACTTGTGACACAACAAAAGTATGTAACTACTACCAGAAACGAAATCATCATTAAGCATGGGGGATTTTTGCCCATTTTTATGTGCCTAGTAAAGTAATGTACTACATAATGTACCTCCCACTCGTTCACATATTTACTTCCGGAAACGAGCACTTCTATTCACAAAAGATCCGGCCAATCCAGCCAAACAAGAAAGAACCAAACCTGACCCAAACCGGAGTAACTTGACGTATCAAGTTCCCAAAATGCCCCTTCCGCTTCCCAAATAAGTCTATATTACCCGCATACATACGTCCCATAAAAACACCTCATCTACTCACCAGCAAGATTGTCTATTTTTACCGGCTGATGGCAATGTCGTCTATCCGCAGAATCATCTTGACAGTCTCGGCAGCCAGCTCAATGGCACTGGTGCTGACAAGAAGAGGCTGCAGAACGTTCTCACGGGCAATGTTGGAGTTGACACCACCCGACTTGATTGAGACACCGGCGTTGCGGTCGCCGTTCTCGTGCTTGTGACGCAGGTCAGTAACGACCTTGATGCTGTTAAGACCGGCGTTCTCAGCCAGGGTGGTAGGGATAACCTCGAGAGCATCGGCAAAGGCCTTCCAGCAGATGGCCTCGGTACCAGTGAGCTCGCGGGCTTGCTTGTTCAGCTGTGACGCAATCTCAATCTCGGCAGCACCACCACCAGCGATGAGAGCCTTCTTCTTGACAAGGCAGCGAATGACGCAAAGGGCATCGTGAAGGGAACGGTGGACCTCGTCCAGAATGAGAGAGTTGGCACCACGGACAACAACCGAGACAGTCTTGCCAGTGGCCTTGGCGCCAGTGATCTTGACGAAGCGAGCACCGTTAGACTGGGTCTCCTCAACCAGGTCGGCGGTACCGAGCTTGTCCTCGGTGAAAGAGTCAATGTCAGCAATAGGCTTGCAGCCAGTGGACTTGCAAATAAACTCGACCTCATCACGCTCAATCTCCTTGATAGCCATGATGCCGAGCTTGGCAAGGAAGTGGAGAGACAGATCGTTGACAGCGTCACGGAGGATAGACTTCTGGATCAAGAGGACATTGCACTTCGCCTTCTTGATCTTCTTCACCAGGTTAAGGAGGTATAGTCTCTCCTCCTTGACGATCTTGTCCATCTGTCTGTAGTCGTTGACCTGGATAGTGTTCTCCATCTATTAGGTTGTCAGTGGGGTGCTCTGTTCATACCATGGACAAGGTTAAACTTACGTCGGGCTTGGGAGGGCTGAGCTGGAACTGGATAAGACCAATACGGGCCTTCTCTATTCTGGAGGGGCCACCAGCGTTCTTCAGGACGGGTTGGTGAAGGACAAGACCTTCAACAAGTTCACTATCCTCAATAGTGCCGCCAACCTTCTTGATGACGCGAATATCTCTGAGATCGACGTTGTCGGCGTTCTTGGGGTCAATGACCTTGGTGACGGCGTTGACGGCCATGGGGCCGAGCAGGTTAGAGTACTGGGAAACAATCTTGGAGGAAAGCGAGGTGTTGGCAGCCTGGAGGAGCGAGGCGGAGTCGTTGAGGGTAATGGGCTGGGACATGTCATGGAGGACGGTAACAGCGGCGGCGGCGGCGCGCTGGAAAGACTCGGAGATGACAGAGGGGTGAATACCCTTGCCAAGAAGGCGATCGGCGGCACCGAGAAGAGAACCGCAAATGACGACGACGGAAGTGGTACCGTCACCAGCCTCAACATCCTGAGCAGAGGACAGGTTCACCAGCATCTTGGCGGTAGGGTGAAGGACTGACATGCTCTTCAGCATGGTGTTGCCATCGTTGGTGATGATGGTCTCGCCCTTTCCGGAGCGAATCATCTTGTCCATACCACGAGGACCGAGAGAAGTTCTGATAGCATCGGCGACGGCTATGGTTCGAGGGTGTCAGAGTATAAGTCGGAAAAGGAAAGGAACGACTGCTCAGAGCGCAAATATGCGATCCGGGGTGGTTACTTACCACGAGCGGCAACGATGTTGGCCGAGCGGACGGCGGTGGGCTTATCCTTATCCTAATAGGTAATTCGCTGGTTAGTGATTTAGGTCGGAATCGATGAGGGCTGTATCTGAGGGCCATGACGCTCGGCTGTTCATTGGCGGGGGTATCGGAAGCCCGGGCGACTGGTGATAGTTTCCTGACAGCGTAAAGACGCTTCATTCCCAATAAATCACCCAAATAGCAGCAACGGTCATCTCAAAGACAACTCCTGTTCGTAGAAAAAGCTTCAGGTCTTACCTTGAAGGAAGCGTTGGCGGTGTTGCCGCCAGAGGGCGTAGCAGCAATAGTTGACATGTTTGTGATGTGAATGAATGGGTATTATTAAACAGAATATTTGAAGAGATCAAAAGACTTAAACGGTATCAACAATTCCAACAATTTGCAAGGCTTCTGGGTATCACGGGTTGTCGTGTAGCGAGCAGGATCAAGGTGGGATAGGGGAAGACACGATAGTGGGATCGTGATGACAGACGGCAGAATCTCGTGGTATAGTGTTGTATTACAGTGGCGTCTTGTTTAAACTAGCTGACAAAAAGTTCGTCAGTGCCCCGCGCCAATTGGAAAGTCCCTCTATAAACTAGAAGGCTGTACCTAGAAAGCTATGAATTCACCGTGTTACTCTGGAGCCTTCCATGAAGCTTTCCCATACTTTAGACAATTTTGCCTAGGAGGAAGGAATTGCCCCCCTTCTTCACCACCCCACCATAGACCCAACTTGGCGGGGAGGTATGACCAGGGTTAAGGCGGTGACCAGGCTAAGTATCCAGGGTTTGCTTCACGCGACCAAAGTAGTGTATGTCTGCCAGCTGTCGCTCAGCTGCCGCTGCTACACTAAATTGAACTATCAAGGGACCAGGGCACCAGTAGCCGCAGGTACCGGACGCAGCTGTAGCTTGCGTTTTGGGTAGTGGGTGCTGATGCTCAGGCAGCTTGCATTACGGAATCACTCTGCTGGCTGCAGCTTCATCTTGTCCGGCTCATCCATCATCACCACATCCCAGATCACCAAATTCGTTCTTTCTACAACTTAATATTCCAATTTAAATCCTACACCCTGCCAATTGACTTTAGTCTCACCTGTCAACTTATTTCGCGAACGTTCTTAATCACCATCGCCACAAACCCGACACAATGGTCTGTCTAACCTAGAACGAAGCATCCCGCACAATGGCCGCCGCAACTAACATGCATCTCACCCATAGCCTTCTGCCACCGGTCAAAACTGGGAGAAGTACACGAAGAAATTCGATGATGACGAAGTAGAGGAGAAGAAGATCGACCCTCTCACCGACGAGTATGCGCGACCCCACCACAACCCACAAGGCTGCATGACATCGCCAACATGAGACGACGGTTGCGATTTGCGAATCAATGAAGCTGACATGAACTCCAGGGATATTCAAGTCCTTAAGACTTACGGCTCGGCCCCATACAGCGCTGATATCAAGAAGCTTGAGCAACAAATCAAGGAAAAGCAAGCGCGCGTAGATGAGCTCATTGGTGTCAAGGTACGTCATAGGCACATGGCCCAATCTCAGCTTCAACCCAGCATTGCTAATACAAATCAATATTTAGGAGTCCGATACCGGTCTTGCGCCACCCCATCTCTGGGATATTGAAGCCGATCGCCAACGCATGAGCGAAGACCAAGTGCTGCAAGTCGCCCGTTGCACCAAGATTATCACGGATCCCCGCGGTGGTGAAGCCCAGAACAAATATGTCATCAACATCAAGCAAATAGCCAAGTTTGTCGTCGGCCTCGGTGAACGCATCAGTCCGACGGATATCGAGGAGGGTATGAGAGTTGGTGTCGACAGAACGAAGTACCAGATCATGCTTCCCCTGCCGCCAAAGATCGATTCCAGTGTTACCATGATGACGGTTGAAGAAAAGCCCGACGTCACATACGGTGATGTTGGTGGCTGCAAGGAGCAGGTTGAGAAGCTACGTGAGGTTGTTGAGATGCCTCTCTTGTCACCTGAACGTTTCGCCAGCTTGGGTATCGACCCTCCTAAGGGTGCTCTGCTTTACGGACCTCCTGGTACCGGTAAGACTCTCTGTGCTCGTGCTGTTGCCAACAGAACAGACGCCACCTTCATCCGTGTCATTGGCAGTGAGTTGGTACAGAAGTACGTTGGTGAGGGTGCCCGTATGGTCCGTGAGCTGTTCGAGATGGCTCGCACCAAGAAGGCTTGCATTATCTTCTTTGATGAGATTGACGCTATTGGTGGAGCGCGTTTCGACGACGGTGCCGGTGGTGACAACGAAGTTCAGCGTACCATGTTGGAGCTGATTACTCAGCTTGACGGATTCGACGCCCGTGGAAATATCAAGGTCATGTTTGCCACCAACAGACCATCCACTCTGGACCCCGCTCTGATGCGTCCTGGTCGTATTGACCGTAAGATTGAGTTTTCTTTACCCGATCTCGAGGGTCGTGCCAACATTCTCCGCATTCACGCCAAGTCTATGTCGGTAGAGCGGGATATTCGTTGGGAGCTCATCTCCAGATTGTGCCCCAACGCCACTGGTGCCGAGCTTCGCAGCGTGTGTACCGAGGCGGGTATGTTTGCCATTCGTGCGAGAAGAAAGGTGGCTACGGAGAAGGACTTTTTGGATTCCGTCGAGAAGGTCATCAAGGGGAACCTCAAGTTCAACTCGACGGCCCAGTACATGCAGTACAACTAATGCGATCATATGTCTCTTTTGGTGGTTTCCCTTCGGTGTCTCGTTGCTGGTTGTTCTCCATTAGACTTGAGTTTTTCATTGCATAATCCAGATCTACCTGCAATGTGGGTTTGGGCCTTTTGGGTTTGTTCTTGTTTGTTTTTGTTACCGGTTCCTAGTTTTTGGTATAGCTTTGTCATGATTTTCTTTTTTTCCTCTTTGGTCATTTCGTTGATGTATACATGCACCTGAGTAACGTTGAACACAATCCTGTATTATGTAATGTATGGCTGTCAGCCATTTTGTCTATTGAACAAATCTAAATCTATTACATCAAAAACAAAACCCAAGGAAAAACACCAAACACCAAAGAGACATCCAACATTAACGACACCAATTTACTGAGACGAATCTCCCAAACACCCCAAACACACGACGTCTCCGTCAGCTCCCTTCTCGACACAACACCTGCTACAAACAATCTCCCGATGATCCCTCCCACCTTTCCAACCGCTTTCAAAACCTAGTCTCTCCGACTGTTCCACTCCGGGCGTCAACAAGCCATTCTCTCCATTCCCCACACCTTGTCCTTGTGCCTGGTCACCCCATCCTGAACACCGCCGTACACAAACATAACATGCCCGCTGGAGACACCCCGAACAGTCAATGTACCCCGGCAAATCACTTTTCTTTGTCGGCCGCCGATGACATATTGAGCACGGAGTAAGTTTGATAGGGGCGGGTGTAGTCGGCGCGGGTTTTTGCGCGGGGAGGACGGGGTCTGATGGGCGGAGCTTTTTACATGGGAGTGGTAGGAGACGACGGGTGAGCCATATGGGGGTTTGGGGGGGAGTTGATGTGGAATTTGGGGCGGTGTTGGATGGCGGGGGGAGAGGCGTTTGACAGAGCGGGGAGGGCGTGGTAGATACCCGGAGGAGAATATCGTCGTGGCGTCGTTTCCGGGGATGGCTGGTCATTATATATACAAGCCAAGCGGTTATCTTGTCGCGATGTGGGCCGGTGACGTCAGGGAGGATATACTGGGTTGTTAGTTTAATGCATCTCATAAATCGGTAGTGACGGGGGACATACGGGAAATTCAAGGGTGGGTTGTGTCGCCTTGGTTGGTATGCCCGGTTGTTTATCTCGGTAGTGGATTATCTGACGAGGTTTGTCGTGTGTCCTACGGCAAAGATGTCGAGAATCTTGAGTCGAAGGAGATGAATATAGAACGGGAGGCCCGTGATGATTTTTGAATGAAGACGTTAAGAAGAGGATTAGTCGGTTATAAAAACAATGGAGATGTCAATGTTATGATGGAATTAGAGTATAGAGTGAAAACACTAAGGGAACGGCAGATGTTGGGTAATTATCAGATTGTAAAAACAACAAGTCAGGCAAAGAAGTTCACCGAAGACATTGACCTGAATGATATATTGGATGACCTACATAAGGGTTAGAATTCTTTCGGCGGCTTTCGCGCCTGTTCGCCTGTCCGCCTTTTCGCGACAAAGTTAGGGTATCACGAATGATGTACAATTTAAATGCTAGTAACAATGTCATTTAATCAAACAAACTGATTTATACAGTTAACAGAATTACAATATGTGTCGCTTACACGACAAAAGACTGTAGGATAGAAACCCAAAAAGAAAAACCTAAACTCCAAATCCCTATAGTTATAGAAGAATGCCGACACCCATATTCTAGTAGTTCAACTCACTACCACCACCGCTGCCAACTTGATCGAGGTCTTCGTAGCTCTTCAAACTACGGCCCTGAACAGCTTCGCGGGGGCCAGCAGTTGAACCGCCAGAGCCACCATCACCCCAACGGTTGCCCATGCTCTTGTTGTTACGGTTATCGTTCCAGCGGTTGCCGGAGCCGTTGGGGGTACGGCGATCATATGGCCCAGACCGGTTGTTGTTACGGTTACCATTACGACGAATTGGACCACTACCATCACGGCCATCCCAGCCGGAGCCGCCACCATGAGACATATTCTGCAAAGTAAAACCACGGGGCGTACCGGTAGCATTTTGACCTCCCGTAGAGGGGAAATGGCCATTGGAGTTGGCGTCAGTCCGAGACGGAGCAATGTGTGAAGGATCAGTGGCATAAGCGTTAATTAACGCAAACTCCTGTTGAAGACCCTCATACCAATCAACGTGACGCTTCTCAACGTGCTTCTTCCAGAAGTGATCCTCCTTGAAAAGCTTAGTGCACTCGGGAATCTTGCAGCGCCACTTGTGCTCATCTTCCTGCTTGACGAACTTGGACATTTCGTCGTCAAGAGCCTCTTGAATGGGACGTCCACCAAGTTTCTTCAGGTCAACATTGTGGGGCTCAAGGATTTGCATAATCTTGTCCTCAAATGTAGTAACCCAGTTATACGCACGGAGGAGTTGTTGCTCAGCCTTGGTAGCAACCGAACGGAACTTCTTATCTCCGTCCGAAGGCTCGGCCTCACCTTCCTCCATGGGCTCGCTCTTCTTGCGTGTGGAGGGGAAAGGGTCGCCGTTAACAGTAGCTATGGCAACTTCACAGGCGGCTTCACTAAGAGTGTGACGAGGTCTACGAAGGTGACCACCGGGGCACTTGCGTGTCAACTCATGAACCGAATCACTCTCGAACACACAGAAGAAACAGAAGTTGAAGACACGACGCAGATACTCGATAAGCAGATCGAGCTCCTTCTTTTGCGCGATGAAATCCTCAGACTCAGCTTCGTCACTGAAATCATCGTCAATCTCACCCTCATCGTCCCGCATTTCGCCGTCATCTTCAATGTCCATGTCAACAACGCGCTCCTTGCGGGTACGAGAAGAGCTTGCAGGCTTGAGAAGGCCAGCATTGCGGAGATCAGAGACCTTTTCTTGAACACGGGCAATACCACTGAACTCGATACCGAAGTCCTCCTCAAACTTGTTAGCCAGACGATGAACCAAAATAAGGTCCTTGTTGATGCGCTCAGGCGACGAGAATAGATCCCAAAGAGCCTTCTTGCGGGGGTTATTGGGTGGGATATGAACACCAACATGGCAGACAAAGTCACCACGAGCCTCATCCTTGACAGTCTTGCCATTGATAGCATCGAGGGCTTTATCGGCTGTGCTCTGGAGGTTGGGCTTAGTGTCAGGCATCTCAGAGTCAGCATCGCGAGAGTCGGGACGGTCTAAGCTAGGCATAGCATCGGGAGCAGGGTGGAGCATGACCCAACCAATACGGTGGTATCTCTTGCTTGGGTTGGGGTCTGAAAGACTCAACCACTTGAAGCCACCTTCACCCTCACCAAGGTTTTCTCTGCAGAAGGCCTCAAGGTTGTGGCGGCTAACATGAGGTGCAATAGTCTTGATCAGAAGAGTAGGCTGGTACAGGTTCTCATCCCGAATATCAGCACCAGGAGCAGGAACTAAGTCACTGACACCCATAATCTCAGCGGAAGGAGCTGCCTCACCTTCTTCCTTCTCCTGGGAGGCAGAAGCATTGGCCTCGCTTCTGTTGATACCTTCTAGAGAGAAACGATCAAATACACCAGCATCCATGTCCTGCTCCCATTGGGCATAAGCACCACGACGATATTCACCAAGATTAGTGCGGAACTCATCCCGAGTAGCAGGGTCGTACCGCTCTTTGAACCACTGCTCCTTCTTGTGCTCAGATACGAACTGGCGAGCCATCTTGGCCTGAAGCTCCTCCTTATATCTGTCATATGCGGATTGAATTCTGACCTTTTCACGGTCACGGTCTTCCTGAAGCTCGCGAGAGCTCTTGTTGCGGTCCGATTCGCGACGGCGGCCTGTACGTTGTCTTTCTTTCTCTTCCTTGATCTTCTCGTTCATGCGCCACCACTCTCCAAAGTATGAAAATCCAACCTGATAAGGAAGCTTCCCCGGATCGGGGATAGGGTTCGTTACAGGAATAGAAGCCACTGACTCTCCTGGAATGTAACGGTCGATGTGAGGCGAAGAACGGCGAGGTCTATCATCGCGATCACGCGGGGGGTACTCCTCGCGACGACCACGAGGCTCATACCGATCTACGCCACCACCTGGAGAACGTGAACGGCGACGATAGCTTCTTTCATGGACTATAGCACATATTCTGTTAGTACAGAGTTCAGTGAAATTGTATGAGGAATTCCAGAAGGGCCAGGATAAGAATCACCATATTGATAGATCCAAGTCCTGCCCCCACAATATTCCCCAGGAAACAAAACGCAAAAAAAGAAGGGCCCAGCAAGAAAAAAGCATACATGGAGAGCGCATTCTATCGCGGTAATATTCAGGAGACATTCTGCTGTCGTGCTTGCCTCTGTTGTCCTCTCTAGATCTCATCCGGCCATTGGGAGACCTGTGCGAGTCGCGGTAATCCATTGTTGAGACGTATTAGGGACGAAGTCGTGTTGGCGTAGAATCGTAGTACAGAGTTCCTGGAGATCCAAGTGTAAGGAGAAGAACAAAGTCACAGATGTAAACCGGACTGAAAATAAGGCCTAATCAATGGAGGAACAAGCGACCAGAGATGTTAGAAGAGTGGTCCAGAAATGAAAGACAAAAGGATAAGGTAAGGAAAAGTAACAAGGGCGTCTCCAGGAAGGAAAGTAAGCAAAAAGAAAATAAGAAAAAGCCACTACAAACGAGCTACCGTTTGTTATAGAAAATAAATAATGGGGTGTATACAGGAGCGTCCTGATAACCATTCTCATGATGTTAGGTCGAGCATGGCGCCGTCGGTAAGATTGAATTTGATGGGGAAATATAGGCAAAAGGCCGTAAGCTACACCAGGAGAGAGGCTACAGATCAACCACACTCCATGGCTGCAGCTGTCGGACTCAATCGAGACTAGAATGAAGAATAAAAAGGCAAGATCTAAGTCTGCTAAAACCAGAGAGCACAACCGTGACAAGAAAGAAAGAAAAGAAACATCTAAAACTAGGAAGACATCGGGAACACGATGAGATAATGCAAAATGGAAGCGGAAGGCAACGTAGGCCAAACCTAATGAATGTGAGGGGATGGGGTAGGAATAAGAGAAAGAAAAGAAAAGGAAGCTAGAGAGTAAACTAATTGGGGGGAACGAACTTGGCTGAGAATCACCGAAAAAATGACGTCGCGACAAAAGAAAACAACGACGGATAGTTTTGACAAAAACGTCGCAACGAACAATTAGAAAGTCTGGTAAGAAGTTTCAAACAATGCCAGCGAAATCAACAAAGTGATGATGTCGATGGAATGTGATGAAGAATCGGCAATGAAAAACACAAAAAGACGAGAAAGGTAGGAAAAGAAGAAAAAAAAGGAAGGAAAGAAACAGAAAAAAAATATCGCGACGGCAAATTATATTGAATTTGGACGTGCAACTGAACATTGGCTGTGTGGTGCTGCCGGGGTCTTCCCGCTTCAGGGAAAACCAACCGTGCCTGTTCATTTTAGCCACCAATTGATAGGCCCCGAAACCAGGGTCACATGTGTAGATACAGGGGCGACAGAGCACCCCGAACAGAAGGTTCCAAGGCCTGAAGTTGGACGCGTTTCTGGGGTTCTGGGGACGGAAGGAATCAATGGAACCATAAGTGCGGTACTTGCCAGCCAGAAACGAAACTGGATGTCCATCACGGAATAGACGGGCGGCCATGGTTAGTTGCATGCGATGCACGCAATGAGCGGAGATACATAGGTACAGATATCATGCGTGAGGTTTGAGTGTGGCTAGTAATGATCCTTTTTCTGCAGCGTAAGGTATCATGCATTGAGTGAAAATGTAGATGCTGCAGGTTTAGATGTGAAGTACATGCCATTCAGGTTTAAAGTCATACCATCCATAACATGGGGAAATAAGTTGTGGAGCAAACTCCGGTTCTGCCGAGCCGCTGTGGGGCAACATTGAACGTTTCCGTTTTCGTGATAAACGTGTGGTTTAAGTACATATGTACAGACGTGGGTATGACGCAAGTTGGGTCTAGACTATAAAGTCTTGAAATCCGTAACTATTGTCTCTCCATTCTATCCTTCTGAACTTTTGTTCAAACTATACTTAACTAAGGTGAGTAGTGTCATTGTATCCTTTTAAGGTCACCATGATTTGATTTCCTGTCTTCCCGAGTCTATCCTCAACTTCTTCCAAAATATCGTCAATTCAGCAAACATCACATATCAAATTAAAATGTCTTGGTGTGCGTATATCTCACTAATTCTTTTCTAAAGACTTCAAAATGACTACTATACTACCATACATAACTCTCCCGGACTCGGTTTTCCAGAACCGTGCTGCCAGTATGCTTCTCCCAGTAGTAATTGGCAGTATAATCGGCAATACCACATCTCGTACGTGACTTTTACACATAACTATCGACCAACGATGGCAATATCAACTAACACTTCTCAGCGGCCCGCAACAAACGTGCTGCATCACTGGAAATCATTCAACCACCCGGAATGCCTCCTCGGATTGCCTTTCCCATAGCCTGGACTGGTCTTTACACGTAAGTTGTCATTAAGTTATCGAATACGCAGCTAAATCTAACATCCATTAAGTCTCATGGGATATGCTGCTCATCGGGCAATCTCAATTGGTCTCAGTTCCCCCGTGACTACCGGATTGGCTCGTAAAAGCGCATATCTTTACACGATCCAGCTGGGTATGAACTTTTTATGGATGCCGTTGTTCTTCATCTTTCAACGCCCAGTTGCTGCTACTGCTAATGTAGCGTCTTTGGTTGGATTGAACACCTATATTGCGTATTTGTTCAACAAGATCGATCCAGTCGCAGGTTGGTGTATGGTGCCATACATTGGATGGTTAAGTTTTGCGACTTATCTGAGCGCCGGTGCTGGTTATCTGAACAACTGGGACTTCAGAGTCAAGCGTTCTTAAGTCACCTGAAAACATAAGACGTCCCTTGAAAGTATCAAATCAGATGCAAATTAAGAATCTATCCATATGCTAAACATCAACCCAACCATAACGCCCAACATAACATTTTAACAAAGTGAATAATGCAAAACCGCAAACTCAAGACAAGGGGAAGTACTTCTTCAATCCGTCATAGACAATAAAGATGAAAGCAGAACTCGGTGCCGACCGGAAGCAAGTCACACCACACCCCCTATAAAGCCCCTTGACACCATGCTGCTTCCACACCGAAGCAAACTCCTGCGCAAACGTTCTCTGCGTCGCCCCCGGCGTCATCGGAGCCGTCTGCATCCGTGACTTGACCGTGTCTGCTGGGAAGAAAAGGAAGTTGTACATAACACCCGCCGAAGCTCCCGCGACCGCCTGTTGCCAAATAGGAAGGGCCTCCGTCCGTGGAGACACAGAAACACCTGCTGCCCGTTGTTGGTTCTCGCGGCGCCGGTAGAAGTAGTCTGATACTGTCTCCTTGGTACCGAACCATCCGGCGCCACCACCCGCTTCACGAATCAAAGTTCCCATCTGTCCGTTCCAGAAGCCACGGATACCGTTATGTCGGTAGACATCTTTGATAACGGAGATGGGAGTGAGGTTTCCCGAGCTTTTGCCTGCAGGAGCCTGGATCTTGCACTTGACCAACTCAATTGGGGTAAGTACAACAGATGTGCAAGCTCCAGCAAACAGACCGGTCAAATATAAATGTGCCAGATCCAAGGGCGCATCTCTTTTGGCAAGACCGGTACTAAACATGAGGTTTCGTCCTACACCCTCGAAAAAGAAAAGGCAACTGTTTTCAATAGCCGCACCGACAACCGGAGCCGAAATACCCCGGTAGAGGCTCAAAAACCCATCATTCCGGATAGACTGCTTGAAACAATCAATGGGACCTTTAAACAAGGGCGGCAAATGGTCCGGTTGTGATTGTAGCCGGACCTTCACAGTATCAAAGGGATACTCAATGTACTTCCCGACGATTCCCGCCGTCTACAAAAAAAGGTGTTAGTCAAACAAATAAAAAACCTTGCATATGCAGCAAACGGGCACATGTCTTACCGAACCATACAGGATGTCCTCCATGACAGTAGCAACGCCAGACTTCTTGCGCGAACCCTTTTCTATCTGGCCACCAGAAGTCGTCTCGAGAGCCTCCATGACAAAAAGCAATAGAATTGCAAGCGCGGCAGCAAGCTTAAATACTGGATATCAAGTGGGGCCGGATAGAAGCACGAGCAGATAAATGGCTTGCGCTTGGAAGCTTCAAGGATGTACAATGTATGTATAGTGTTGCGCAGTTCTAAAGACAAAAGAGGATGGTGGGCAGTATAGGCGGAGTAGGTTGTCCGTGTTTGTCGTCTTGAGCCTCTGTCGCAAAGGATGTTTAATATTCTCGACTTGGAAAAAAAAGAGGGCGGCTTTGGATATATAATGGAATGTCGCAATGTGGAATTGGTCGTGTTTAATGTAGGTCTTGGAAGAAACTGCGGTTCTGTCGGTTGCACAAATGTTGTTGGCCGGTGGCTGATATGCAATGGTTGATTTGCATGTATTGTTGGCGCTGTCGTGATAGATATTTCGGTCCTCGACTATGCAGGACGGGATGCGGAACGGGTCATGGGTTTGTAGAACGAATGCGACGACCCGGTGATGGAAACAGAACGACTGGTGTGAAGAACGGACTACAGCTGTTCGCTAGAATTGATTATAAGATGTTGAACATAGATAACCAGAGGTTTCCTCTACTGAAAAAGAGACTTTTCCTAATCTTTTATATTCTTTCCCCAATGACTAGATCATTAGACATGGCCCACTAAAGCTGCCAAAGATAACGCCTTGTCTCTGGCTCTTACGCCTTTCGGTCTTCAACTAGTTTAAAACCTAGCCACCCACAGGAGCCCAAGTATCTATCCAACTTTCTTCTCCATCTACAGAAATACCCAAATATTTCCGTCATCACCATCATCGTTATCAGATGTCCCGTTGTCGTCAAAATGCCCATCCAACCCCACGGACCTAGAAACATCCTCCGCAAACCAAGTGGACCTCGGAAACAAAGGAGACCCCTGTGCCTGCATGGCTTGATCATGAAGAACACTTCCATGTGTTGTGGATATTGCCTGCGGGTGGTAGCTGATGCAAAGCGTGGGGCATGTCTCATTGCCTAAGACCTGGAACCGAAATATATGATACTTGCGGAGTTCGTTATAGCGGTGGTTCAAGTCCGCCTGCAAGCCAAAAATGCAGTGGTCGGGTAGTGGTCTTGTCTCACGTAGTTCACCATGTTTAACGGGTCAAGGTGGGGGTATGTACATCTGTACATACATACATACAACATGCAAAAGTAAATATTCATACGGCATTATCAAACTATTAAATTCTACATGGATATCATTACCGCTAAACTCCCACTTTACTCTAAAGGCTTCTGTGCCTTGGTTTTGTTTGGCTTCTGTTGAGCGGCCTCGTGTCTCCTCAGTTCCTCGGGTACCTTGGAGATAGAACTCTTGGTCAAGATCTGCTTCAGATCGTACATGACATCCGCATCCTCCGACCCCAAGAACGTAATCGCCACACCACTCTTTCCAGCACGACCCGTACGACCAATACGATGCGTATAACTCTCAATGGAGTGAGCCATGTTAAAGTTAATGACCAAACTGACATCTGGTACATCAATACCACGACCAGCCAGATCAGTAGCAACCAAAACCTGTGTTTGTCCGTTACGAACAGATGCAAGCGCTGCTTCTCTCTGTTCTTGTGTCTTGCTACCATGTAGAGTAGCAACCGTAAGCCCACAATGTTTGATATCACGAGCGACAGTCTCACAGTTACGCTTGATATTGACAAAGACAATAATGGGCGGCGTAAACTTGTGTGACATGAGAATCTCCTTAAGGCGAGTCTTACGCCGATCTTCGCCAGAAATGAACTCAACCCGCTGTTCGACAGTGTCAACAGCTTCACCCAGGTTACCAATTGTGACAATAGCAGGACGTCTAAGATACTTCTTGGCAATCCTTTCAACCTGTGTTGGCATAGTAGCTGTGTACATCATAGTCTGGCGGTACCGGTCGTGCGTTCCAAGATAGCGCTTCATGACGGCCGAATTTTCTGCCTCGTCTGTGTCAGGTTTCTCATTTGATAATGGAAGTGCATCCAGGATACGATTAACTGGCTCTTCGAAACCAAGATCAATCATCCGATCAGCCTCATCCATAATCACGTAGCAGCACTGCGCAAAAACAACCAACCGTCTGTCAATACAATCCACCAGACGACCAGGGGTAGCCACAATAATGTGAGCACCGTTACGTAGGGCATACGCCTGTTCTTCCAAAGAGTGACCACCAACAATAGACACAACCCGATAACCCATAGGCCCGGCGAACCTCCGCGCCTCTTTCTCAATTTGCTGGACCAGTTCACGGGTGGGAGCCAAAATCAAAGCATAGGGACCGTCGTTCTTATTAATCTCATCAAGTGGTGGCAAGTCTGAGATGTAAACGAGAAGAGGCAACAGGAAAGAAAGCGTTTTACCCGAACCAGTCACGGCAACACCAATGAGATCGCGGGCCTGAAGAGCAATCGGGATAGCTGCTCTCTGAATAGGAGACGGGTCAGCGAAACCAACATCTTGCAGAATATCAAGAATCTCCTGTGGAAGGTCTGACTCTTCCCAACTACGCATGGGGTTCGGAATACTTCCACCCTTGGTCGAGATACCAAAGTCCTCCTTGAAGATACGCCAATCACGCTGCTTCATCTCTGAAAGCTTCTTCGTAGACCAATGGCGACCCATACCCGTCCGATTATCCTTCTCAATAGCCCTCTCTCTTCCTCTGTAGAACTCCTCCAACAACGCCCGTCCACGCTCCACACCAGTTTCCTTATCCATCTGTTCAATCGTCCGGATCTTCTCCTTGAGTTTCTCCTCCGCCGCCGCATCGAATCGGTCGTCCCAGGTATAGAACTGCTTGGGTTGTGTCTTTTGTTGTTTCCGTGGTTGCTCGGTCATAGTATCCGTCCGCGTGGTATCATCAGCAAGATTCCAATCGAAATTGAACTGCTCACCAGCTCTGGTGCGCTTCCGCTTCACTACAAAGGTAGACTTCTTGTTGACGTCAGGACCAAGGTAATGTTCTCTCCACTTCTTTTCCTCTGTGATATCAGCCTGCGTCAAGCCCGCAGCTAGCCACTTCTCAGTTTCAAACTTCCCGGTGCCTCGTTCCGCGCGCATCGCCTGGTGTGCGGCGGACACTGTCCGGGGAGTCTGTGTTTGAGAGGCATTATCCTTTGATTTGTCGCCATGTAACCACTTCTTGTCGCGCTCTTCGGCTATTGACTTTGCTTGCTTGAGTTTCGCTTCCTCCTCCTCCTTTTGCTTTTTGGCGAGAGCCTCACGTTGGGCTTTGGGGATCCATTTCGGTTTGCGGGTAGCTTCGTCGGCTTCTTTCTTTTTGCGGAGGAAATCGTCGAGATCAAACTTGGGCTTCTTGGCCTGTGGTTCCATTTTGTGAGAAAGGTTTAATGGAAAAGAGCGGAAACGAGTGGTATTAAGTACTCACGTTAGAATCGAGTAAGCAGCCCAGAATTAGCGATTTGAACTTTGCGACTGAAGTTGACAAGGCTACGTCCAAAATTCCAGGCAGAATAATCCCTGTTGATGTACATACCCCGGTCATGAATACAACATATGATTGGCTGTTACAAAAATGGCTGTCAGCCTTGTTGGATTGATCCTGCAGACGTCAATTTAGCAATTTGAACCTCCGGCATATAACCCGCCGACGCGCCCGCTCCAAAAAGCCCCCAGGTCTCCCCACCACCTCCCAAACCCACCTCTCCAGAAGCCAACAACCCCCCGCATTTGATCCGACCATGAGCGCCGCCCCCAACAGTCTCGTGGCCCTAGCCAAGACGCTCCCCGAGCCCCTCCTCAAATTCCTCTCCCGGTACCCTCCGGCCGCGATTGTGCCCGAAGGTGCCCTGAAGACCGGCTACCAGGTTGACCGGCCGAACCCATTCCATTGGTACAAGCACCCCGTGACTGGCAAGTGGATTGACCCGGTTTACTCGCTGAGACGACAGGCGGAGTTGGTCAAGATGGCGAGAGCACATGGTGTGGAGGAGTTATTGCCTGACGGCCCCAAGTCGACTGCCAACACTCTCGGTCAAAGAGTCGAGCATGGTTTGCGTGTTCGTGGTACTGGTGTTGGCCAGCGTGTCAAAGGTCACGCCTTCGAGAGACATCTCTACACGAAGTACGTTCAGTCTTACGAATATAGCGTATACCAAGCCGTAACTAACAATGTGTGTGTAGCATTGCAAAGCGGAGAGAAGCTATGCTGGGCATGCCGAAGCTTATCACAGCATGGAAGAAGGTAGGATATTTCTTTCCCACTTGGCTGCATTTTCAGCGACTAACACATTGGAATATAGACCGGCAAGCACGCTTGGAAGAACTTCCCCAAATAGACGGCTTATTTCTGGTGTCGAGAGGGTCATTGTTGCTGTTATCACTTGTACTATATTGTCTTTTTATTTGGTTTGTTATATGGAGGCGTTGGAACGCTCCCGGTGTTGTACATTATCGCCAGGCAAGAATTTACGGATTTACCGGGTCTTACCCTGGACAGTCATTTTGTTGTATCTCTTCTATTACGGTTTTTTGTCTCTCGGTCCTATTGGCAATGTCTTCAAGCCCCAATCATGTTCAAAACCTCGTCATCGTCGTCATCCCGTAGCATCACATGACTAACCCCGTCTCCCATCGAAATTTTGTGTAATCCCTGAACCCTAATGATCCTCCAAGATCATCTCAAAATTAACTTTTTGGGATACCAACAGACGTCACATGTCAACAGCCCCCTCAAATCGCAATCACACTATTCCCCTCCTCCAGGGCGTAGCCCCTCCATGACGAACCAACCACCATGTCCAACACCACCTACTATGAGATCCTAGGCATAACCCCCGCCCTCCTCAGCGACAGCGACCCCGCCACCACCACCACCCTCCTCAAACGTGCCTACCGCCGCTCCCTTCTCCAAAACCACCCCGACAAGTCCCTAACACCCGCCTCCTCATCAACCAAGCCCACCCACCTCTACACAATCGACGAAATCTCCACCGCCTTCCGCCATCTCAGCGATCCAGCTCTCCGCGCCGCCTACGACAAGTCTCTCCTCGTGACCAACCCGTCTCGTCTCACCCGTAAAGGCTCCTTTCAAACTGCCGAGGTCCTCGATCTTGATGACCTAGAGTATGACGAGACCACGGAGGAGTGGTTCAGGGGCTGTCGGTGTGGGAATGACCGTGGCTTTTCATTTGGCGAGGCAGATCTTGAGGAGGCCGGGGATGGCGGGGAGTTGTTGGTGGGTTGTGCGGATTGTAGCTTGTGGATGAAAGTTCACTTTGCCATGGTTGATGACGAAGAGGACTGAGACTCGAAACACTTAGCTCTCTTTACTGGCTCCTTCTAGGCCGCACATTGAACGTTGGCATTCAAGTTGCACATTCCCCTCTTCATCTCGACGATAGACATGCGGTCTATAGTAGCCCTTGTTCATCCAGCATCGGTTACACCAAAAACGGGTATGTTCTCAAACATTAATCCAATCATATGGTAGCTTGAGAACGAAAAGAGAAACTTTGATAGACGAAATGATACCCTTGCATAATTACAAGCATTACAAGCTCAAAAGAGCCTTGACTTCACCCCATCCTTCAGACAAAATACCAAGCCTTGGTATAATATGTATGTACATGATTAATGATGAATTCATTTGTTACGTATATTCCAATCTCCTATGTATGAGAGCTGGCCTGGTTCCAGCGAAAGGGCACAACATCACATCTCATAACGTTGTCAAACCACAATCCTTTACCAGACGCCAATGTCTGCACATATCGTCATCTACCACTTCATAATCTCGCGTGCCCATGCAAAAGACCAAGATTACAGCTTATTTACTTCATCCCGATGTCTTGAAGAAAAGGAAAAACATGACTTTGGTTCCTAACAGTTGTCTTTAACAACTCCCAAAAAGATAAACAAGAAAACAACGCAAAAACAACAGACCCGATGTCCGAACAATAATTCCTAGCCGTTCCGATCCAGCCATTCCCGTTATGTATCTGACGCATTAATTTGCTACCGCGCCGCTAGCTTTATTGGCATTATTATGTTTATTCAGCCTTAGGCTCCTCGGTGGCAGCCTCGGGCTCGGCGGCCTTATCCTGAGCAGCCTCGGGGGCGGCAGAGGGCTCAACCTCGGAAGAGGTCCAGAGGGTCTGTGAGATTTCAGTTAGTATGACATTCGCAACGCTAATTATTGCGGGTGGAAACTTACCAGGTTATCACGCAGAAGCTGCATGATGAGAGTGGAGTCCTTGTAGCTCTCCTCGGAAAGAGTGTCAAGCTCTGTATATAAGCGTTAGATCATGTCGTTGGAAACAGCAAAAAGAATGATTTAAACTTACCGGCAATGGCCTCGTCGAAGGCCTGCTTGGCGAGCTGGCAAGCCTGATCGGGAGCGTTCAAAATCTCGTAGTAGAACACGGAGAAGTTGAGCGCAAGACCCAGGCGGATGGGGTGGGTAGGAGGAAGCTCGTCAGCAGCAACGGCGGTGGCGGCCTTGTACGCCTCCAGAGACTTGTCGGCGGAGTCGGAGCGAGTATCACCGAGGGCGAACTCAGCAAGGTAGCGGTGGTAATCACCCTTCATCTTGTGATAGAAGACCTTAGACTCACCGCTCTTGGCAGAGGGGATGAGGTGCTTGTTCAGAACCTCGAGAATGTCCTCGCAAATCTTGGCAAGCTCGGCCTCGATCTTGACACGGTACTCCTTGATGAGAGTAACCTGGGCAGTGTTGCCCTTAGTCTCCTCCTTCTGCTCGATGCTGGTGACGATTCTCCAGGAAGCACGGCGGGCACCGATGACATTCTTGTAGGCGACGGAAAGGAGGTTGCGCTCCTCAACGGTGAGGTCACGGTCCTCGGAGGCGACGACCTTCATGTTCTCAACCATCTCTGTCGAGAGAGCATCGTGTTAGCCATGGTGTTTCAGTCGTGTTGTCGGTGAAGCCGCAAACGGCTTATATTGCGGATATTGGATGTGGGGAGCTTACCTTCATAACGCTCAGCCTGCTCAGCAAGCTTGGCCTGGTAGACGGCATCATCAACGGTGGGGGCCATTTTGAATATGTGTATGTGTTATGACTGTAAAAAGAGTAATGAAAAATGCGGTTAGCAAGAAAGATATCGACAGAAGAATCGAAAAAGAAAATCAAGGAATCAAAGCAGAGGAAGAATGGAAAAAGGAACAGGTCGTCGCAATGTGCAGATAAACAAACGAAGTCGTTTGAAAGTGGGTAGGCGACGACTTGCTGCAGCAAATCGCAATCCAGGACCAGGCCTTGTCAACAACCCATAAACAGGAGCTGTGGCTGGGCTTAGCCGCCCAAAAATCCAGCCAAAGCAGCTACTCTTAGGCCTTGGCCAGTAGTGGAACTGGTCTGCACGATGACTTTTGGGACGGGGCACGGCCAGGCTTGGACCTGTTAATGCTGGCGGGGAGATGACATCCTTCGGCTAGTATCCCCCCAAATAAACGATGAATAGCATCGGTGATATGATGGAGCCAACCAGATAGGAGTCTAGAAGCGCATATTGTTCTTCCTTGTTGTGCACTGGTGGCCACGCTAGCACTACTGAGCGTCGCGACAACCTGTCCAGACGAGAGCCCAAGCTGGTTCATCATCTCGTGGTCGAATTGACCCCTCGTCATCCCACCAACCCCTAGCAGCAGCTTATACGGGGGGCAGGAATGGCGGGGTTAAATCTGGCCGTAAATGGAACAACTCACGACAACCTCCACCCATCGAGAGAGAGCGAGACTGACACCACGAAACTTGGGCGACCGGATGGAATCGATGGATAGGCATCTGAACCTTGCATGACAGGCTCAATCGATAGGCAAATCCAGTAGCTTCAGCAACGCATCATAGTCAATGTCGAGTCCGGATGGTTAATTTTTATATCACTTGATATGCAACCAGGCGTAACAACAACTCTTTTGATGACTGATGGGGTCGTAGTGCTTTGCAGCAGGCATCTCAACAGTGGTCAAAAGGAGTATAATCTCCTTACCAGCATCAAATAGCTGCGCTGTAGATGATGATATCATCGATGGGATAATACGTACCGAAAGAGAGTGGTGGTATTAGAAAAGCGTAAAGGCAGTCAACTGCTAAAAGACACAAGAGTCGTGAGGTTTTTGAAGAAGGAAAAGTTTGGTAGAAATTTGGATTGTGGAATTGGAAGAAGTATGGGAAATGCTTTGAAGGGTCGGATGGCAAGAGGTGACGGGACGGCTTCTTAATAAGCCCATGGTTTGGGCAGGAACCATGATGCGGGTGGACTGGCGCCGTATTGCTTTGGACGCGGTGCTTCAGGCCTACTCTAGGGCCTACAATGTGCCGTTGTCAATGCCCAAGCCATGTCGCGGAGGAATCTCTCACCTGGTTGGCCCCTCGAAACAAGTAACTTCTATTTTTATGGCAAGTGTCAACAAACTCTAGGTACCTCAATGCTATAAGTTATAGGTGAGAGGTCCCTGTTCCCTCAGCCCCGTTCTGTTTCGTCCATGGGATTCTACTTAATCGTTCTTATGCAACTACACTTACTTCTATATTCAGATTGGCGGTGCCTTATGGCAGTAGTAAAACGCCAAATCCCTCCTTCCCGCACTTGCGTTTGTATGTATGTTTCTTCCAAATAGCGAAATTTTGAGATACTGCCGCCATCTTCTTTCCCTATCGCGTACACCGACTTGCGCTCAGGTTGCCATGTCATGGTATGACTACTCACTGAACCCAAGCGACGGTGGGGAAGGGGGAGGCGGTTGCAACCCAAACCCAGGAGTACCTGCCAGGAGTAAAATGCCCAAAGGTAAGGGCGGGGAGGGGCAAGGAAGGTGGGGCTTTCACTCCTGGAATTCCAAACAAAACGTCTTCCGCATGTTTCTTCGTTCTTCTACACGCATTTGCCGGATTGGGCACGCCCTGACCCTAGCAATGATTCAGATAACCCCGCCGTCGCGACGTTTCCATTATGCTTCTTTAGTAGTCGTTACATTGACTAGTGTGCATTTGGACGTAGTATATTCGTGTGACCCCAAGAAGTTATCGGTGAGTGTATTGGGCTGCTAGTCAGGCACGACGTCCGAGACGCTTACATACCACTACCACTAATGTCAATCCTAGAATCTCCCGCGTTAAACATTTCTGTGCACTAAAACTCTAGATCCAGAGAAGCCCATCTAATCCAGGCCCTGTCAGGATCGTCTTCGTTTGCGTTTTGTATGCATCTGGCCCGTGCCGAACAATGAATTGTTGTTGCATGCAAGACCACACGCCAGCATGAAAGACGCATATCCCGCCCTGGCTTGCGGCTTGGCCCCGCGAGCTGGTAGTGCCAGACACCAATCCGATACTCTGACAGCTGGTTCGTCACGCAGGACTAATCTTCGTCAAGCGGATACAGTTATTGAGGCGCAGGACGCCTTTGGCGTAGAGCGAAACGTTTGTTTGAAGTACTGCCCGAACACCGTGGAACAGAGCAGCAACTGGCGTACATACTTGAATTCTTAGAATTGCCACATCCGCAACTATAGGGACTTGTGCGTCAGGACGACGGGGAGATTGGCTTGTGATTTCTCTCATGCTGTGTCTCGGTTTTTCTGCAAAGGCTTTGCCGGCAGGTAACACGGTACTGATGACGTTGATGTTTACACTAGGGCCGAACTTTCAACTCGCATATTCCGCAAGCATCTAAATTGATCCCATAGTTTTGGTCCCATTTATTCGGTGGCTTTCATATAGATATGCCTATCCATAACACAAACAGCAGAAAGGAAATCTTATGCGTACTTATGGTCGCCTTTTTAGTAGTTCCAGTATGTGTCTTGGACCTATCAATGACGACATTGGCGTTGTTTATCGCCATCTCGTAGATCACCTGTTTATGACGGTGGCGATATGCCCTAACCCTACGGGTGACCACAATTGGTGATTGTTTTGCCTGAGGCTATGCTGCCCCGCATGAGACTTGTTGGTTGACGTCAAGCTTAAAGTAGTTCAAAATGAAAGTTTGACAATTGACAACATGATATACCGTGACAGAATTGATCACGGGATCTTCAGATTAAACCCGGTTTTTACAGATATCATCTTCATGACGTGACTGATTGATTGCCATTCTATTGCATTCCACTCAACTATAAACAAGCCCCAATATCGTGACATACCCCCATTATTCGCTAGATCATGACATATCCCACGGAGGTAACCGCCAACAGAGCTCTCCGCAAGCATGAATAAAACCCAATAAATCAATCTCAGCCGTGCATTCCCGTGGAAACCCCTCTCTGTCAAGCCAATTAATTACCTCAACGAGCCATACTAGCTTCCGAAGCTTCCTATAAGAGTAATCGACGTAACTAAACAAGGACCCGGCAGCCCGAAAGGGTCGCAAGGGAAGCGCATATAACCCGCATCTTACATAAGTCCGTTTATTGGAGATTGCTCGTCCAACACTTGTTCAAAAACCCTCTTCACTGTAGCCTCGCCCGAATTTTCATCCTCCATAATTCCCAAGCTTTTCACTCGATTCACAAACAGTCATCCATCAACGACTGTCAGCCAACCCACCTCTACCAACAATGTTCCGCTCATCCGCCTCCAAGAACCTTGTGCGCGCCGCCGCCTCCAGAAACTTCTCCGTCTCTGCCCGTACCATGGCTGCCGGTGATACCGGCGCTCCCCCCAAGACCGGTGGCACCGGGTAAGTCGGACCCTTTGTAACCCCACAGATGAATAAAAGACATGAGGACTAACCTGAATCACCCGCCACCAGTGACGCTTTCCAGAAGCGCGAGAAGGCCAATGAGGATTACAGCATCCGCCAGCGCGAGCACGAGAAGCTCCTTGAGTTGAAGCGCAAGCTTGCCGAGCAGCAGAAGCACCTTCAGGAGCTGTCTGACCACATGTGAGTTTTCCCCTGGTGTTGATTAATGTTCTTTTACGGACCGGATTGCGGACTTGACATTACCGGTGATGCCGACGTCTGCCGAACGATTATCACCGCCGACTTGCGGTGCGAAACCGACGATTTATCGGAATGCGACACAGCTGTTTCAACCGGATAATATCAACAAGTTAAGTTTTTTTGGAGCTTCGACATGGCTCTCTTCCATCATCGACCCAATTCCTATCATCAGTCACATGAAAGCCATCGTCATATTCTCTGTCTCAGCACCTTTACCCAGCTTCTTCCCGACTCTCACCGATAAATGTCGCATACAATTCTTTCACACATACACATCAAGTTTCTATCCGCCATATTCGATGTTCTTCTAAACACATGCCCTTCGGACTTTTCCGCATCTCCACTCGTCCGAACAACCATAGCCGGAATTCCCGGCTCTTTGACATTTTGACTAGAATGTCATAGCTTAGCTGCAGTATTTGCTAACCTTATTTATGTCTTACAGTGACACCATCACCAAGTCTTAAATGCTTTCACAACTAACGTTTTGGGGACCCAAAGTGACGATATTGAGAACCCATCTAAGAAGGCTTAAAGCACTATTTCTTTTTCTAACCGGACCTCTCCCTCTCCGAGAAAGTGGATCGAACAATACAGTCGAATCAAATACCAGATTATTGTAACAACACACCAAATCCCTTTGCCCACATTCACAATGACCATGATGAACAATTACTGAAGTGAGGAAATAAAAAATCACAATATTTAACAAAACCAACCAAATAAGTTACCCAAGCAAGCAAAAACGCAAAGTGACATGACCAATAAGAACCGCCGTCTTGCCAACCGAAGCTCCCAACCCGTGCTAAAAAAGAAGCCAAACGCAATGAAACAACACGACAACGAAACCCTTCCGTTGTACACTCTTGCTGTCCTAGTCTACAACCTACACCGAATCCAATCACACCACGATATATGGCCCGCCTACTTGCGGCCCATGTATGACCGGTAGAAGCTCTCTGATGAATCGTTTTCTGAGATGCCGTATTGGCTGCTGAGGTTGCCGCCGGCCTTTTGAGAGGCAACGATCTTGGCTTGGAGGGCCGAAGTGTTGGTGTCGATCCATTGGAGTTGAGTGAGATGACCGTTGAGAACTCTGACGATCTGGCTGACCTATAGTGTAGAAAAAGATAAGTGGTTAATGAGATATTCGGCATGTTGACGTATTGTAGTAAACTTACAGGGTCTTCTGGTCTGCTACTTTTGCTCAGGGTCGAAGAGATATCGTTGATCTCATCCACCATCTTACCAAGATCATTGCTCTTCTCATCAAGAGTCTTGGAAAGTCTCTCGGCAAGCTTGTACGTCCGCTCGCGCTCTTGATCAGGACCACCAAGCTGATCGTTGGCACCGTGTTGTCTAGCCACCATATCTTGAACCTCCTTCTCATACTTATCCAACCATGCCTCAAGTTCATCCTGCTGGCTCTCGACAGACATAAGTTGTTTCTCGATTTCGTTACTAGCGCGCTCAGCTTCAAATGTGCTTAGGTATAGCTTTTGGATCTTCTCGCCATTGTCTACCAAAAGACGGTCCCAGTCGGCTACCTTGTTGGCCTGTTCAGAGAACTCCTTCTGGTACTTGGAAAGGTCGGAGGCCCAGCGGGTGATGATATCGTCCATAGACTTGTTCTTGAGACGAGGAAGCTGGGGGGCGGGACCGACAGCCGAGGCAGTCAGACCTCCTGAAACCGACTTCAACGTGGAAATAGCAGGTGTGGTAGTGGCAGCAGGAGCTGTGGTAGTGGTAGTTGTTGCGGCGGGCTTGGCACCGAAAAGACCACCAGTAGCGGCCGGGGCAGTAGTGGTAGTAGCCGTGGTAGCAGCCGTGGTAGAGGCAGCGGAGGTGGCAGCGGGCTTAGCACCGAAGAGGCCACCAGCGGTAGCGGTAGTCGCGGGGGTAGTAGTAGCGGTAGTCGTGGTAGCAGCAGGCTTAGCACCAAACAAACCACCAGCAGTAGCAGTAGTCGCGGGAGTAGTAGTAGCGGTAGTCGTAGTGGCAGCAGGCTTAGCACCGAACAAACCACCAGCGGTAGTAGTAGTCGCAGGAGTAGTAGTAGCGGTTGTCGTGGTCGCAGCAGGCTTAGCACCGAACAAACCACCGGTAGCGGGCGTGGTGGTGGAAGCGGTAGTAGTGGCAGGAGTTTTAGCGGCGCCGAAAAGTCCACCAGAGGGGGCAGCAGTCGTAGTAGCAGGTGTAGCAGCGGCACCAAAGAGACCACCACCGAGAGCCGGAGCGGCGGGAGTGGTAGAGGCAGCGGTCGTAGAAGCTCCGAACAGGCTAGTGGCAGGCTTGGCAGCGGGAGGGGCAGCAGCGGGAGTGGTAGAGCTAGTGTTACCGAAAAGACCACCCTCCTTGTTGGGGGTAGAAGTGCTGTTACCGAACAAAGAGGGCTTAGCGGCAGCACCGCCAAAAAGACCACCAGAAGCAGGAGCGGAGGTAGCGGGGGCAGCGGCACCGAATAAAGGTTTGGCTGGCTCAGTACCAGCAGGCTTGGCACCGAAGAGACCGCCAGTGGTTGGCGTAGTGGTGGCACCGAAGGTGGTGGTTGTGGGAGTCGTAGCAGTGGCAGCGGCAGAGGCACCGCCGAATAGGCCGCCGCTGGTAGCGCCAGCACCAAAGAGACCACCCTCTGGCTTGGCGGGAGTGGTAGTAGTGTTTCCGAAGAGACCGCCGGAAGTGGCGGTGGTAGAACCGGAGGCTGGAGCGGCGGATGTACCGAAGCCAGAGAAGCTTGGGGTGGCGGTGGTAGAAGAGTTGTTGCCGAAGAGGCCGCCGCCGGAGGACTTGTTGGCACCGAAGTTGAAAGACATGGTGATGTGTAGAGGTTTGCGAAGGGTGACTGGAGGAGTAAAGATTGGCGATGGGGATGTCGTGATCTCAGTCGCAAGGCTGAATGGGTTTATTGGTCGCGTCGCAAGTGTCGAAAAGAAGAAATGCTATATCAACGTCGATGGATGCCGAAATTAACGAATGCAGACCAAATAGGCGCCTGGTGCAATAGTTGGGTAATTGCGTTGGCGTCAGACACGGAATTTGACGAAACGGAAACAAAAAACAACTGATATAAATGCTGATATCAGGAAGGTATTGATTGTTGAATGTATCTATTTTTTTTTTCAATGGAGCTCAGGGCCCTGCCAACCAAAGCCTGTCGTTGCTAAGTGCCAGGATTAGACTTTAGGCGCGCGAATGGTCGCGATCAGCGCCACACTATTTAGTGAGAATGCCGGGACCTGGTGTGGCGAGTAGCTAAGCTGGAGTGGCGCTAGCTATAATATCACCCCCGCCAACGACCACATGTGATGAACGACAGTGGTATATTTGGACAACACACGTGACTATATTGATATCAATGACTATTGGATTATAGTTGTATATCTGGATAGTTGGCTGTTATTTGTGGTCTTGCTTTTAGCTGTCTCTTTCAATCAGTATCTGTCCTTGCACAACCCGCGCTCTAAGCAACCCTGGCTTGTCCTGGTTTCATGCGTCACTGAACAGCTTGTCCTGCAACATATGTTGAACTCTACCAGAATTCAAACTATATAATTCTCGGTCGACCAATCTATTCATAATTTAATTATATCCCCGGAGGAAAGGCGTCACACCGCTTAACATTTACATTCACTTATACTACATTTATCACCTTTATAAATTATGAGTTTAGAGTCTACAGAGACGAAGGACAAGGTGGAGATCCCTCCCACCATGGAGATCACCGCTCCTGGTGGTCAAGATAATGGTACACAATCCACATGCTGAAATTCCACAGAACATGCATGCTAACCCTGAACGTAGCCGAAGCATCCACAGACGAGTCTGAAGATCACTTTTCAGATGCACAGTCTGACATTTTGAGCCCATTGCCTAAGAGGTCTGCGCCAAAGGAAGGCGACGATGATGGTGTTGGTTCTGAGCCACCTAGTGAGGCCACAGTACAGCCACCAACAGTGGATGAAACCTCTGATGCTGAGGCTTCGAAAAAAGATGTCGAGAAGCCGGTGGTGAAGGTGGAAGCTTCAGAGGATGAGGTTAAACGTGAGAATATCGCAAAAGAGACGTCAACACCAGATTTGGCTACTGAGGAAGATCCCGTTGATGTTCCAGTGGTGAAGGAAACCGAGAAGCCAGCAGAAATTGCTGAATCGAAGACAGCAGCCAACGATACACCACAACCACCAAGCCCAAGTCTTGCCGAGACCACGCCAGAGAAACAGCAAGATTCCCCAGAAACGATCCCAGCCAAGTCGCAAGATGAAAGCGCCAATGTTGCAGAGGTACAAGAGGCCCTCGAAGAAGTGAAGCTTGATGACCCTCAAGTCGCACCAGAACACAGTTCACTACCTGGAGGCCACCCAGTACCAACCACTGTTGTACACCCACACGAAGACCCCGAGCCGGTCGTTGAAGCTTCTGAGAAGGAGTCTTCAGATATCGCCATGCAGTCAACTGAAGAGCCAACCTTTGACTCACAACTGGAGGCGCCAGAGGCCTTAGGGACACCAGTGGCTCCTAGTTCTCCGTTACAACCTACCATTCACGTCTCAACTGACATGGCAGACCTTACTGCCAGTCCATCATTAGGTATGCCAAACTACTACAACTTTATCAAGCTCAATGTATTAACATGTTCTAGAACCCCCCAAATCTCCTCTATCACCCCATTCTCCTCGCTCTCCCCGTTCCGCTCGGTCAGCCTCTCTTTCCGCCCCAGGCTCTCCAAGATCCCCACATTCTCCCCGTCAAAGACGCAGATCATCCCGACACATTCAAAACCCCGCAGCAATGTCTCTTGAGCCTCCAATGGACGATGACTTTGATGACTTTGGCGACTTTGATGATTTCGAGGAAGGTGGGGATGGGGATAGTTTTGGTTCCTTTGGCGATGTTTCCTTTCAAGCTCCAGAGGCAGTGGCGACGCCTAATCCCATGCCGCCGGCTTCACCTGCTATGCCAGTGACTCCCATGCTTCCATTTGTAAGTCACGTGTCATATATTCATGTCACTATCTGATTCTAACAACTGTTACAGCCTATCCCCGATTTCGAAGGTCTCTCTGAAGAGGAATTTCCCGAGCGCCTTGAAACTTACATGAACCTTCTCTACCCCGCTGAGTTAACCGCCACCGCCGAACCACCCGCTCTTCCCAAAGAAAACACATCCTTCCTCACTCCCCGTAGTGCGTCCTTATGGACGCAACTAGTTGCTCCACCCCCTCTCGCCCCTCCAGACTGGATCCGCAGCCGCATCCGCCGTCTCTTCCTCGTATCCCTCGGTGTCCCCGTCGACCTCGACGAGATCCTCCCCGCCTCCAAGCAAAAGAAACTTGTCCTCCCCTCTCTCGACTCAATAACCGATAAATCCCCCCGCGGCTCATCAGATGTCCGTGGCGAGAAGAAGGAAGGTGTATCCAGCGAGGGCGTCAGCGAGTCTACAAAGAAGAAGGAGAAGGTGAAGGGCGCGGTTGACTTGCAGGCGGCGAAACAGCTTTGTGGGAGGACGCAGGAGGCGCTTTTGGGGATGACGGAGGATGAGTTGTTGGAGCATAAGGCTCGGCTTGTGGAGTTGCAGAAACAGGTTCAGGAGGCAATTGTACATTGGACGAATTGTAAGGGGGAGAAGGTTAAGGAGAAAGAGGCTTTGGAGGGGGTTATTGAGAATCTGGTTAAGCATGCCCAGAAGGTGAGAAAGTAGAAGGCTTAGTGAAGATGTCTAAGTATCAACGCATGTAGACTTCATACATATATACATCATTGTCAATAATCACACAACAGTAACATCACAATCTAGCAACAAACCACTTTTGAATCCTTTTTTCTCTACACTCTATCTCTACAACAGACGTGTGTCCCTCACAACTAACCCCACAACCTCACATACCCATCATAACAAACAAAAAAAGACAAGACGCATCACAAACCTCCCTGGCCTTGTGGCATGCATGAAAAAGCGTTTCCCGTCTCATTAGAATAAAACCCAGAAAAGCCAAACAAAAAGAACTGAAAGAAAAAGAACCCATACGAAAAGAAAAGAAAAACGAAAACAACCCCCATCTCGTGAACAAAAAACACCATGTTTGAGATTCACATCCCCCTTTTTGGTTGGTGAAGAAAAGATCTCTGCATCTCTCTAGTCCCTAAACTTGTCGGATCTTTCCTTCACTATTGACAGGTTAGGGACTTGGTTTCCCTCGTTGTTTGGACTTTGAAACTTTTTTTTCTTTTCTTTTCTTTTGGATATCGAGGACAGAGGCATGTTGTGTCATGTATGTCCTAGGACAGAAAACCAACACGGACTTGCGGAGGGGACAATGGGGGTAGAAAGTGGGATTTGGAAGCACACGTTTCTTTGGCAAGATGGGAAGATTACTTTTTTTGAAAAGGCAGAACAAACGAAACGACGAGATGATGGAGAGATGCAGTTCGTGCTGTGAGCCGCTTAGCTGGAAGAAGGAGTCAAAGTGACACCACTAAATAGGGTCCAGAGTTAGTAGTTGCATAAAATAAAACATCAGATGAATTTGAAAACTTACGCAGCAATAGTAGCCCAACCAATAAGACGCCAATGCTTCTCGATACGGCGAGACAGGGCAACCTTCTCGCCAACGTTGGTGCAAGCGGGCGAAGTAAGAATAAGCTTAGCAGCATCGTTCTTGATGGCAGCGACCTTGGCACCGGTGGAGGTGGAACCAATGTTGACCATGATGACCTCGTTCTTGGCCAGCTTGGCAACCTTGGCCTGCTTGCCATCGGCGGTACGGACACCAAGAAGACGGCGGAGCAGGAAGAAGTTGACCTCGATCTCAGAGTAAATCTCGGGTAATCTGCCCTTGAGACCCAGAACGAAACCAACCAGACGATCGGCACGGCACAGAGTAGGGTCGATGCGGGTACCGACACCGATAAGACCACCGGGCACGGCGTACTTGAGATCGTTGGTCTCGGAGTTGAGGGAGACAATGCGCGAGAAAATGGGAGTGCACTTGAGAGCACCCTTGTCGTCACGGGCAACAATACCGGGACGAATCTCAATCTCGTCACCGAGCTTGAGCACACCGTGGAGAATAGATCCACCAGCAACACCACCCTTGAGCTCGTCAATGCCGGCACCAGGCTTGTTGACATCGAAGGAACGAATGACGATCATGTGCGGGTCCTGGGTGAAGTCTCTGGGGGGGATGGGGATAGTGTTGACGATAGCCTCGTTGACGGCGTCGATGTTGAACTTGAGCTGGGCGGAAATAGGGATAACGGGCGACTTTCCGGCGACGGTACCACGGATGAACTTCTGGATAGACTCAAAGTGCTGCTTGGCGGCCTCCTCACGCATAAGGTCGACCTTGTTCTGGAGGATAATAATCTTGTCCAGCTTCATGATCTCAATGGCGGCCAAATGCTCAGAGGTCTGGGGCTGGGGGCAAGACTCGTTACCGGCGATCAGCAGGAGGGCGGCGTCCATGACGGCGGCACCTGAAAGCATAGTGCTCATGAGAATGTCGTGACCGGGGCAATCGACGAAGCTAATTGGGGTGAGAGAATTGGTTAGTATGGAGCTAGGAACTCGAGTGTCTTGATCGGACGAGTCATTGGAACAGTTGTAGTAGTGTAGCAGACTAAGCTGGCTGGTACTAGCAAGCTATCCATATGTACATGTCTCGACTTTGAACGTCATATGTTGGGTATCATCTTACGAAACGTGACGGAGAAGTCTGTAAGTGCCGCCGCAGCCATCGCGCTCACAAGGAGGGTCAACCTCCTTGTCACTCTTGTAACTCCGGAAGCAGCCTGGCCGGGGGCAAGCGTCATTGTCGCACATGTAGATCTTGGCATTGGCGTAACCGAGCTTGATGGTAATGTTGCGAATAAGCTCGTTCTTGAAACGAACGGTCTGGACACCAGAGATGGCCTTGACGACGGTGGACTTTCCGTGAGCGACGTGACCAATGGTACCGATGTTGATGGTTGCTTGGCGGGCAATAATCTCGGCGGTAAGGGGCGACAGAGTCTTAAGGTCGAGGTCCTTGGGGTCGGTCTGGGGAGGAAGGTACGGCTTCTCGGGGGCGGGAGGGGCGGCATTCTTCAGGATGGACTTGGGCTCATCGGCCAGTTCATCACCGGACTGGGCGACATCGTCAACGTCGACATCAGCGACGGGGTCCTCGATTCTGGGCTCCTCGGTGGCAGACATGATGAATTTTGTGAAGGGGGTGTGTAGTGTTGATGAATGAGTCAAGGGCGGGGCGAACAAGAGTGCTGTAGCAAAGGAAACAGACAGGCTTGTCACAAGTAACTTTCGTGGGGGGCTTTAGTAGGGTAGTTAGTAGTGGGACACTTCTATTCTTCTTTTGTAGGGGAGATCAAAGAGTGTCTCTGGAAAGAATTGCCGAATTGGATGGGAAGCAAAAGCGGTGGTGAGGAAGATGAATGGTCCTTCTACCGCGACGCGTGGTTTTTTTTAGCGGAATGGGTTACTTCGCTGTTGAATGTCTGAAGGGGTTTTTGGCCGAAAATTGTGATTTTGAAATTCTGTCTGTTGCAAAAATCAGTGCCTGTTAGTCATCGGTAGGTGCTACTGTACTAACAAATCCTGCGGGTTACTGGTGTTGACCAACCAGACAGAGTGAGAGATGGGAAAAATCGTGGTTTACCTTGGATGAGTTTTAATTTTACTTTGTTGTTTAGAATTGTGAGGAGAGGGGATTGTCTAGAGTTTTGGAGGTTTGCATCACGACTATTGCGTTTTCTTGTGCAAGAGCGGTCACAAGAGGTGTGCCTATGGTGGTGACTATTGAGCTTGCTATAATGAACCTTCGGGTTGCACCAGATCTCTATTGGGGAATTCACGGGGATTTAAAGTGTGCACAAAGTATGATTGATAGCTATCAACCATGGTGACCCAAGTTGGGCATTGAGGCTCTGGCTATTAACTATCGGTATAGCTCTACTAATCTACAAGATGGCCTATAAACACACAAAACTCAGACAATGCCATTTCGCCAAAGCCATTGTTGATGAGCCAAGACAGTCAGTCTTTGAACGATTCACATGGGCCCCACTTGTGCGATACGTGATAAGAAAAGAAAGGGTCTTTGCCCCGCGATACGTAAAGACGGTAAAATATCGGGAGCTAATGACGTATGGTGGGGTGGGTTAGTTGGGGACAACCCTAACAGTGTGACGCAGGTGAGAAAAAAAAAAAACATCATGGCGATGTCAAAGATGACAGCCAAGAAGACTAAAAGGAATGACCCCAACCCGATTTGAACGGATAACCTTTTGATCTGGAGTCAAACGCGCTACCGTTGCGCCATAGGGCCTTGAGATTGTTGAGATATTGAGTGGTAATTAAGCTGAAATTCTTTTCGGAATTCGCGGCGGCGTTGAAAAAAGGAGTAGAGTTTTGGGCGAGATGTAGGGTATATGAGATTAGGAATAGTTGATAGGACTTTATCCAAGGGAGCAGTTTTATGGAAGTATAGTTTGGAGGTTATATAGTTAAGAAGGCGTTATCCTAGGGAGGTCAAGTGGCATAGGAAGGCCGATCAGTAGGACCGAACAGCTCTGTGATGAATAGATCCTACTGTTACTCTATGGAATTTGAGAAACCCTACAAGATGGAATCTTGCACAGGAAATACCGGTATGTTGTAGGACACCACGGTCGGGTGGATTAAGTTACGGTCAAGCTGCCGTGCCGATAGCCGTGGTTCCTCGGAAGTATGTAGATCTCCCAAGATATGTGGGCGACCGGGAGAACAAAGTAGCTACCACTAGGGTGTTCACGGGAAAGTATCGAGCCGAGAATTTTCTGGTAATGGGTGGGTGTCCCAGTAGAAGAAGAATGCCCGAGAATGATCAAAACCAACAGCAAGGTATTTGAAACCTTGGATTTCAAAAGTTTACATCCATTTTCTAGTCAACTATACTGAAGAGATATCTCTAGTTTCAACGACGGTAACACACAAACATAATGTGTAACCAAAAGTAACGAACGAAGGAAGACGGACCTGACGGCAGGATAGTCTTCAAAGAGGCAACCGATGAATCGTCAATCCATAGTTCAAGCGAGGCTCATGTAGACACAAAAGTCTTTAAGCCCCGCCACGAGTCTTCAATTACTTGCTTGACGAAGACTCCTCAAGGAAGACATCTCAACACGTCAAGTTTAACGCCGAGGCTAGCTTGGCTGCATCAGTATGCATCGCCACAAGCTAATTCCATAACAAGTGGCAGACCAAAAACAGGATAAGCGCCCGGAAAGTAGTGTAACCCAGTTCACCATGACAAGACACCACGACGAAATCCCAAGCCCAAGCAAGACATGTTAAAAAAAAAATCTTGAACGCAAGGACAATCAACGTGCGAGCCGCCAATTGCATCATATGACTACCTCGATAAAAAAGAAACATAAAAATCAACGCAAACAGGAAACAAAGTCCTTGTCGTCAGACAATTAGACAACGAACCAATCAGATGGGATAGTCGCTCTTCTTGTGTTTCCCAAATAGGCTTAGCGCCGGCGGCTAGGAAAGCTTGAAGATGGGACTTGAGAAGTTCAGTTTCTGGATTTGGACAGATTAGACGGCGTTGAGGTGGTTTTGTTACCGCTGGGAATGGGGTCAAGTAACCAATGAGAGCGGGGAAGACAAGGATTTGGCTTGGCAATGGGGATATCGTTTTTTTGGGTGCAGTGATTGAAGTTTGGTAAGTTGAGTATATCAGTGAGAAGCTTATTCTATTTAGGGGTTGAGTATCTACATACGTTACATGGAGAATGCAGGTGAAAGAAGAAGAAGAAGGCACTCATGTAAGGAGATACTATAGCTTATCTAGTCACGACATAAGTTTCCTCGACCTACATACATGACTTTAGCTATCTGCAAGTCCGGCAATCAATTCACGCACGTACTTTTAGTGGTCTGAGCAGCCAGTTACCTTGAACAATACTACCCAGGCGGTATCCATTGCGTAAATAGCCAGAAAGTAGTATATCCAGCTCATTGTGCCGCAAATCCACAGAAACTCAACAACCAGTCAAGTCCAAATTCAAGTGCTCCATGTGTCGCCGTCCTCAATAGGATTCGGGCGTTTAACTCGGACAGGGTTCCTCGACCTATCACAAGGACTGAATCCTAAGTGAACATGTGGTGAAAAGTCCAGGCTGTTCGTGATATCGGTAGATTTGTCGAGTCTGGATGAACTCACGAGTATACGAAATTACCCAGGTTCTAGATACCTTTGTAGCCGCCGATACATGGTAGTTATATACGCAGGTGGAACGTGTACTGCGGCATCTTTTGGTCGGATGAATTAGTACCTGAGCTGACATGGTGATATGAACAACCTACTTGACAAGCCATGTCTCGTTATGGTCTCGTCATGACCACTATCATCAACCACATTGGTCTACCGTAGTAATCTCTTGACTCTGATTTCGTTACAGTAAACCGTCTAGTCGGCCGTACTTCCCACATGTCCGAGCTACTAAAAAACTATGCATCACACCTTCACAGCTAGTAATACAACCTCACCCCCCACCAAAAATTCCAAAAAAATCCTATGTACTCACCCTTGAAGTAAATTTCCTCATTGGGGAGTCTTCAACTAAGAAGTATTCGGGACATTATCTCTCAACCCCGGCGTTTGTATTCGCATATCACAGTGCTGGTGCCGCCCATCTTGACCCGGGGTATATTTCCTAGAATTCCTTTTCTTCTGCTCCTTCTTCTTCTTTTTAGATCTTCCTGTCTTATATACCCCGTTTTCTTCTTTTCTTCTTATTATACACCAGCCGCTATTCTATAGTCCCTCCCAGCCAGTTTCTTAACAATAACTTGCCTGCAGTCCGCCACAAAGGAGCCATATCCCGCCTCTTCACGTCGGTACCCTCGTTTCCTGATTTCCCAAAGACCTGCGACTACCCGTGTCTAGTGGCTTACTACTTAACAAATAGAAGTCTGCTTGTTACCTCCTGTTCCTATTCTTCTTCCTTTTCTTCTTCTTCCTTCTTCTCTTCAGCTGGTCTCATACTACAAAATCATACTATCACTTTATGTTGTTCATGTTTTCTATTATCTGATCCAAGCTTGCTGTTTTGTTACTTTGCACTACCTACCACTTCATACTCCATCTTATACAACCAAACTATTATCATCTTTAACAAACAATAACTACCACCATGTCGTCACAAGGTAAGTCTATACTCTTCGGACATAGTCAAACCTCCTCAAACTAACAACCTCAAAGACGAGAAAAAGAGACCTCGTGCTCTCGACCTCACATCTCCATCCCGCACCATATCCAACGGCTCCACCAGCACCAACAACTCTCTCAAACCCCCACGGACCCCAAGATTCGCCGAAGCTACCGCCGTAATCTCTCCTGTCGATGGAGCTTCCCCCTTTAGTGAAAAGAAGGTAGCTGAAGTTGGATTCGGCTACATCGGTAACGGTGCCGGTGGTCCCTCGGAACAGTTCGCTACTATGCCTGCCGGTGGTCCCAATGGAATGTACCCACCACTTAAAAGTGCTTTGAAGTCACCTGGTGGCACTCGTAGATTCGAGGGCATGCTTAGTCCGACTTTCCAGGAAGAAGGGAACCTTGAGAAACAAGAGGCTGTTACGGATAAGGAACAGGCTCGTGACTTGGTGAGTTACTATCCAGTCTTGCTACATTTTACACCACATAACTAACCAAATACTCCCCCATATAGAAAGTCAAAGCCCGCGTAAGACTCGCCAAGTTCGCTCTCCGCGGTGTAAACTTCAGCTGCTCCCTCATCATCCTCTCCATGATGTCCTCCACCTTTGCGATTTTCAACACCACCAAATCCCTCCCCAGCCAAAGTTCCATGCCCGCCTGGGCCGAAGGCACCCAGATCTGGCCCCAAGTTCTCGTTCTCACCATGTCCTGCATTTCCCTTCTCGCCTGTATCCTCGTCTTCATCGGCTACTGCCGTGGTGGCCACCGTCGTGCCGAGAAGGTCCAGACTTACTACACCATGTTCGCCATTGGCTGGTTCATCGTGTCCATGGTCCTCTGGGCCATCGCCGCCGGAATCTTCCAGTACACGCGGAATAACAGTGGGAACAAGGACATGTGGGGATGGTCATGTGTTGACAACAAGCGGTCGCAGGTCTTTGCTGACAAGGTCGACTATGCTCTTGTTTGCCGTCTCCAGAACTGGGCTTTAATCTGCATGATCATCGAGATTGTCATTGAAGTCATCTGCATCTCCCTATACACTGTAATCTTCTACAGATACTACACCAAGCGTCGTCTCCGCAAGACCATGACCTCCCGCGACAAGGCCCGCTCCGACCTCTACCTCGCCCAACTCCGCCTCCAATCCGCCCCCAACACCCCCGGATTCCCCACCGGCATGCCCCCCAAAAGCCCCGCATACTCCGCCTACGCTCTATCTCCCCGCTTCCCCCCATCACAATTCACATCCATGAACGACATTGACGCCGCCGCCACCGCCAACGCCAACGCCTCCCCATTCACCCCCGGCCGCGGCGTCCTAGACCTCCAAGCCACTACCGAGAAACCCCCTCTAGCTCCCCTCCAAACCACCGGCTTCAAACTCCAATCACCCCCATCAAAAGCCCCCTCCGCAACCCCCAAGAAGGAAACCTCCGCCGGCTTCTCACCCATTTCCCCACCTGTACCCGCCGTCATCCACGGAGACACCCGGAGTATCAGCTCTCGCGGGTCCAGTAAAGACCGCGGCGTTCAAGAATCCGTTGCCCCAGCTGCCCCGGTAGCCTCCGAAGAGCCGGTTTATGCGGCGGTTGCGATTCCGGGGAGTTACTAAGTTTGTTGGATGATTTTGTGTTTTTGATTTACGGTGACCAGTGATTCCCCGGGTTTTTTGTTTGGTTGTCTTTTCTTGCGTATTTTTCTTATGTTTAATTTCGTCTCTGATGACGTGACCTCTGGCTTTCAGGTATTGCCATGTCTACATGTTTACTGTTTATTTTGTTTGTGTCATTTTCACTTGCTTTATTGGCATAGTCTGTTTGACTTGTTTTATTTCTCTTCGTCATCTAGGCTTTGACTTCTAGGTTGTATTTTGTTGAGTATTGGTCTATTGGTTTCATTCCCAAGAAAAAAATCATGCACGTTAATATAACATCACATCTGGATCATTTCAAGTCTCATACACGTGAACTCCCAAAATATATGTACAAACAAACTAAAAGTAAAAAAAACCATTGACGCCGCTACAGCTAAGCATATATATAAAAGATCAAAATACATCAAAATGCTAAAAAAACTCCCAATTTGCTACCCGCCTGCCTATACACATGACAATTTCAAGTTACCCATCTTTAACTCAACCAAATTTACCAAATACCCCGTTCTCTCCCCTCAAAAGCAAAGTTCAACGCCACAGCCGCAAACAGACTTCCACAGAGAATAGATGGTCCCCATGCGTCATAGTACTTGGCTACATGCTTAGTCCGGATAGCCTGGCTCCGGTACAAGTACATACCCACCGAGTACAAAAGCGCCATAACCGACAACACTACAAACGCGCCAGCCACGATGAACGATGCCATCGTAGGCTTAGTCCCAAAGTTGAGTAGCGTCACGGCAATAGTACTAATGTAAATCGAGTACTCAAGCCACGCGAGGAAAGTTCGTTCCGCCGCAAAGTAGACCTTGGGTTCAATGCGCACCGGCACGTGGATCTTCTTGCCCTTGGGTGCCTTGAACCGCTTACTTTGGATTTCTTGGTTCCCGTATAACATGCGCAACCGGTCATTCCGAGGAATTGCCGAGCCACGAGAGTTAGGAACAACAACGCCAACAGCCGACTTCACCGCAGCGGCCGCCTTGGAAAGTTTCGTTTGCGCTACGGCAGCGTAGTACGTCATGCCACCTGCCCGACGGGCCTCCTCTAGATGATAATCCTCGTCGTACTCATCGTCCGAGTCATAGATAGGATACGCGTCGTTAGTCGCCACTTGGTCACTGACTTGGTTTTCAGCATCTCCCGAAAGTGGGTTAGCTGCGGACCGAGAAGATTCGCCGGGACGACTAGAGCTAGGCGCAGTTGGTTCATCATCATCTGAAGCAAAGTCATCGTCGTCATCATCCGAGGTTGACACGGCAGCCTCTTCGATAGAGGGACGCTTGATGCCAAAGTTGTGAGTGACAGGCTTGCGAATGTCCACGTCCATCTGGGGGAACCAGAAGGGAAGAAGGTTAATACGGTCAGGGAACATGGTGGCGGTACCGTGGATGAACTTGGAGAACTTGGGCACGGCCTCGACAAGGTGACTGGAAATCAACTGACGGACCCACTCCGGAGGTTCCTGGCCCATCTGAGTTTGAAGCTTCACCTCAAGAACCGCATATGGGAACCGCTCAACGTCACCGGGAGGCAACTGGTTGAACGGCCAGTCAATACCGATATCCATACGACGCCAGTTATCACCGGAGCGGGTAACTCCATCAAGGTTATCCTCACGGACCATAGTCAACTCAGTATCCAGCGAGATACGAACACGAGCATCAGCGGGCAACTGGAAGGCAGTACGGTTATAAAAGGAACGGCAAACAGGCTTGTACCCGTGCTTAAGAACCTCGTACTGAATCTCCTTAGCCAACCGCTCATCCTCGGCAATCGCCTTTTCTGGCTTCTTCTTATCCTTGCGCGCCTTTTCAAAGAGAGCAGCGGGTAACATCTCACCACGCATGTAGGCATTGACATTCTTCTCCTTGATTGCGAAACGCGCCTTGACTGACTTCTCACCCGTCCAATCCTCACGATGAGTCTTGCGCTCGACGAAGATAGTGTCAGTCTTCATGCTACCGTACCATCTCAGACGAATAGCCTCGGCACCTTCCGTCTTCTTCAAACGACCCTCGTACAGCTCCCAAGTATCCGGGTTATCATAGTAAATCGAGGTAATGGCCGAGTCAGCAATCTCAAACTCTTTGTTGGGGTTGAACACCAAAACGGGAAGATGCTTGAGGATAATGAGCTTAAGCTCCGTGACGTTGTCGGGGTGAACCCAGTATTTGGTGGTCTGACGAATGAAACTGCCCTGGCTACCACCAGCGGAACTGTCACCCTTAACGGGGTTACCACGGGTGCGAACCAGATCCCACAGCTTAGAAAGCTTGACGACTTGTCCATCGTAGTTCTCCTTGTAAAACGGCTTAGCCTTGAGACGAACATCGAAGACGGGCTTAAGATGCCAGCCCGTGAGTTTCTACACAAACGAAACAATGGGTTAGTATACGTCGCACAAAACACTGCGTTGGAAACTTACATCGTGCTTCTTGATGATCTTGTAGAAACCAGTATAGTTGAGCTGAACAAACTTGGCCAAATCGTGCACATCGGCAATGACCTCGCTGAGATCCTGCTCAAGCAACATAAACTCCTCCTCGCTAGGCGCATCCTCGCCAACCGTCCGCTCATTAAGTCTCCCAACAACCTCATTAACCTCCTTCTCACTCAACTGAATGCGGCGCGAAATCTCCATAGCCTTCACCTTCTGCTTGGTATGCACCTTGTCCAGCTCAGAATCCAACTTTGCCACGAAGCGCGCTTCATCCTCCTCCGACCAGCCCGACGCGGCAGTGGCCTTTTTCTTCCCCTTTCCATTGTCGCCGGCCAAAGTCGCGTGGTTGCCGCGGCGCACGCCGTCGAGAAGATCGTTCTTCAGGCCATCGTAATCAATGTACGACCACTCGTACTCGCGGATGACGCTGGTGCGCAACTGTTCGCCAAACTTCATGACTATGAATCCCGGTCGTACTTTGGGAATAGGTTGTCCGATTCGGGTGCTTCTCCAGACGGTATTTCGAGTTTTAAGGTCTTGGATGATGAGCATCGACGGGAAAATAGCCCAGGCGACGACGACGCGGACGCCAGTATATTATACTGCTTTTGTGCTAAGTAGTGAGGGATTGACTAGGCCTGGACCAGGAATCCAAAACGTCAGTGCTAGTACAGCAACAAGGTTGTAGCGTTACTGCAGCGTAAGTAAGAGAGAGAGCACATAAAAAAAAAAGAGCTCAGCTTCTGCGGAAATGGAAGAACATGATGATAAAACTCGAAAATGATGTCCCCGTTGGGTCAAGCCAGTAAATATATCAAACTCTTCATTTCCAGCGGGATTGTTTTACGGGGCGCTCCCTCGTTCTTTTCACATGGCGCAAAATAACTAATACAGAGCTGCAGGGTGGGTTTTTACGTACTTGAATGTGGCGGAACGACAAGAGGAACGCGCATAGGAAGAAGCTGTTGATGTACAGGACCATGAGACAGTAAGCCTCCACTGCAGAATGTAACCTTCAACGACAACAGCGCAAGGAAAAGACCTGGTGGTGAATTTTTGACTAACGTCTGTTCTCGTTTACTTCTCTGGTCAACGGACAACTAAAGATAAACAAAATATATTCTGGGCTCCGTTAACCAGTCCGTTAAACCCATATGAATGGACATAATTTCACTTTCATAAAAGAGAGAACCTCTTATATGTATATAACCCTCCCTAATAAATCACTCGTAGAAAACTCTTCCAACACGTTCCGTATGTACCTACCAATCCAATCCAATATCGCAAATCATCCAACGCAACTACCTCACTCACTCACTCACACCCATCCAAAGAAACCCCCACTCCCCACGCCAAAACCCGGGCCACGAACGAACCACTGACTAACAAGAATCCACAAGTCCACTTCTCAACAGCAAATGCCCTGAACTATCCCTCGTGTCTCTGCATATAAACCAGACGACCCTGCGTCAACCGTCGCAACCAGTTTCCATCAAGCTTTTTTTGCAGCCGGGGGTGTGTGTGCTACTGCGTAATTTATTGCTCTTTACCATTGCTCTTCTATTGTCAGCCGAACGGCTAGCGTTGTATTCCGCCCCAATCGGGGAACTAACTCGATTTATTCGGCCTTGCTTTGGACCAATCATGTAGAAGCTAGATGCACGTGTCGTTGGCGACCTGTTTCCTGCAGGATCGTGCATCACGTCGTGCGTGAGTTTTTAGGGTCCATATATATCGTATTTAGGGTCAATAACAAGGTGTTGACAAAAGACCCTTACAGTGATAAAGTTAACCCTTTAATTAACACCCTGGTTCGAATTACGCCCATATGACGATATCAGATCAAAAAATTCGTCTTACACCGGAACACCCCGCATCAACAACCCCACCTCCCCGTCAAAATGGCCACCTCAGAAACCCCCACCCCGGTTCCAGCCCCGACTGACCCGGTCCTCCCCATCGATGACTCGCTCTCCGCCCGGATAACCACGACCTGCCCGTCTCCCACCCGGGAGATCCTCCTCCACGCCTGGTCGCACGACAAGCCGTCTCTCCGCGCCCTCCTCCAAGAGCCCGGCAGCGCCAGCTGCATGGACCCCACGACACGGGAGACGCCTCTCCACGCCGCCATCCGCGCCTGTGGTCCCGCCGATCCGAATGACGATGGAAGTGAAGGAGAAGATGGCTGTGTGGAAGAGGCGCGGGAGACTATCTCGGAGTTACTTTTCTGTGGGGCCATTTGGAATGACTTGGATGACCATGATGAGACGCCGGGATGTGTTGCGTTGAGATTGGGGAGAAAGGAACTTTACCAGCTCTGTGTTGATGCGGGTGTTCGTGCGGAGATGCTTCTTTCTTTGTTTGATGATGATGGCTATGAAGAGTTAGATTCCGATGACGAGGAGACCGAAGAAACCGAAGACGCCACCGCCACCAAAGAAGAAGACGACGCCGAAATGACCGAAGCCGAAACCGAAGAAGAACCCCCCATTCCAGAGTCCACCTCTGAAGCCCCCGCTGCCCGTGACGTCAACAGTGAAGACTACCTAAAATCCTCCTTAACCTACACATCCGGCAAGCTCGTTGACGCCGACAACAACGGTGTAATGATGGCCTGGGAAACCGACATCATGCGCCGCAGCGTAGACGCTCTGCTCCCCGGCCTCCCCTCCGGCGCGCGCATCCTCAACATTGGTTTCGGCATGGGAATTGTCGATGGAATGTTTGCCGATACCAAGCCGTCCAGACACCACATTATCGAGGCTCACCCCGCCGTCCTGGAATACATTGCCACCAGCCCCGAGTGCAAGTTTGGTCCTACCTGGGAGGCTAGTGGTGCCGAGGAGGGTGCATTCAAGGTCTATGGTGGCAAGTGGCAAGGTATCTTGCCCGAGTTGCTTGTCACTGGGGAACAGTATGATGCTATCTACTTTGACACCTTTGGCGAGGATTACACACAGCTCAAGATGTTCTTCTCCGACTTCGTGCCGACGCTTTTGGCTCCTGGTGGTAGATTTGGTTTCTTTAATGGCCTTGGTGCTGATAGGCAAGTATGCTACGACGTTTACCGCCAGGTTGCCGATATGCATATGGCCGAGGCTGGTCTGGAGGTCGAATGGCAGGATATTCCCGTCGATATGAAGGATATGGCCGAAGCCGGAAAGGGTGAATGGGAGGGTGTTAGACGGAGATATTGGACATTGGATGGTAAGTCTCTACGCCTTGATATCACATCTAAAGCAAAAACTAACATCCCCACTTACAGTCTACCGCTTACCCACCGCCCAAATGCCCCAATAAAACAGAAAAAAGTAAAATAAAACACAAAAGTGAAAATCATTTCAAAAAGTAGTCACAAAACAACTCGCTTGTCATATTATCGTAAATATTGGCCTTACAAAACTTTTTTTTTTTAATTGGCCTCAATAGCAACCCTGTCTACAGACAAAAAAACTTACTTCTGGAAGTTCTCGGGGTGCAGGATACCAGCCAGGTTACCTTCCTGAACACGCTTAAGCGTCAGAGCAGCAATCAGGGCGGCACCGACACCGGAACCATCCTCGGCAGCCAGGACCTCAACAGGGTCCTCGTCAGAGGGGTTTGCCTTGGCAGGCCAGTCAAGAATCTCGCGGAGGGCCTTGGCATTGCGCTCCTTGAAGTGGGGGTACTTGTTAAAGACCGACCCATCAGCACCGATGTGGCAGTTGGTGAAGTTCATGTGCTTGCAGATGGCGGCGACACCAGCAGCAGACAGACGAGCAGCACGGGTACCAATCAGCTCGCAAGCGTGGCGGATAAGCTCAAGTTCGCTCTTGTTGAGGACAAGGTTGAGCTTGCTCTGGAAGAGATCAAAAGTCTCCTGGAGGTTCTCGAAGGGGTCCCTGAATTACAATGTTAGTATTGGATTGACTCCAGATCATATGAGATGAAATAAAAGATATGGCACCAAACTTACTCCTCAACGGCGGAAAGGAAGGAAGCATCCAGGGTGTAGGGCTTCTTGAGAGCAGAAATGTCCTGACCAGCAAACAGGTTGCACTCAGAGCTTTCGTGAAGGTCGACCATGAGGAGACGAAGAATCTCACCCAGGTACAGACCCGAGATCATCTTCTCAAAGGCCTGCTGGTCGGGACGGGGCGAATCCTGGTCAATCTGGATATCGTACTTGGTCCGGGGCAGAATGACGTGCTCGTTGTCGAAAGCACCCCACTCGCAGTTGATAGCCATGGGCATATCAGCGGGAAGGTTGTGGTGAGCGAGCTTGGGGATGTTGCCGCACACGTCAATGTAGGCGGCATTGCAGCCAGTGCCGAAGATGCAACCGCCCTTCATCTTGGGGTCAGTGTAGGCAGAGGCGACCAGAGTACCAGTGGTATCGTTGATCAAAGCAGACAGCTTGATGGGGGCACCCTATAAGGCTATTAGCTTTTGTTTGTGCTTGAATGTAGTATTCGCAAAACACTTACACGACGGGCCAGAGCGGCCTCAAACATGGGCACGACGTTCTCACCCTCAACGCCGGCAATATCGAAGCCCTTGGTCCAGCGCTGCAGAACACCCTGATCAATGTAGTTCTGTTCAGCGGGGAAGGAGAAAGTGAAACCCAGGGGAAGGGTGCCAATCTTAGAGGCATCACCGTGATGGGTTTCAATGAACTGCATGATGCAGTCAGTGATGTACTCCCAGAGCTCCTCCTTGTCACCGGTCTTGAGCTCATCGGGCATCCGGTACTTGGACTGGATGATGTCAAACTCCGACTTGACGTCAGTCAGAGTGATTTGGCAGACACGGAGGTTGGTACCGCCCATATCCAGAGCCAAGAAGGTACCGGTCTCGTGACCGGTAGGCATGTTCATGACCCAGGTGGGGTTCATGGGCTATTATTTTGATCTAGGTTAGTAAATTCACATGAACCAGCGCGGGGCAATTGTCATTAGCTGCGGGCACATACAATGCTTCCTCCCTCAACCGAAAGACCTGTGTAACCTTGTTAGTATCACGGTGATGAAATAAGGTTGGGTTTGGACAACATACCCTTGCGCAACTCATTGACAAAGTGGTCAGTAATGGCCTTGAGCTTGGTGGTGTCGATGAAGAACAGCTCCTCGAGCTTCTTGAACTGAGCTACGATGTTGGCGGGCATGTCGGCCGTTGAACCTGCAGCATCCATGGTTAGCAAAAGTATGAGACTATATTGTTTATCAGTGAAGATGAGATGGAAAAAGCTTGCTTTGGTGATGGAAAGACTTGGCCTTTGTAGCCGGGGCGATTTTGTGATCAGGGAGTGATGAATCAGCCATTGTAGCGGTTTAGAAGAGTGATTAGAAAGATTGAGAACTTCAACCTAATGGGGTTTAGATTGGATAGAGGTGAGCCGTTTGGGGTTAAACTGGCAAGTCGATAGTGTAAAACAGAGACACAAATCAGAGACACAATTAGGATTACCAAGCAAACAACTTGACTCGATAATAGAAAATTGAAGACGTGATGGTGATAAGGCTCAAATGAGGCTCAATTTTGATGGATGATAAGTGAAAGTCGGGGATGAGAAGTGGGCGAGAAAGAGGATTATAATTGGACAGGGGCTGCAAAGGACAGCACTAGGAGAGGGGCACTAAAACAAGGTCTCCATACTCCGAAGGCGCTGGGGTGTCCACAAGAAACAACTCTCGTCATCGTGCAGTGGGGAAGGATCCAGTTGGTAAACATGGCCTAGAAGCAATGGGCAAGCGCAATTGCGGGGAGTGCCGACCAGAAAGCTGGGCCGTTGCCATTGGTGGTTAAGCAATTCAACTTGGAAGCACTAAGCTTTTGAGTTGCAGCGCATTTGAATGCACACGAGCTAAACGAAGAGATGGGCATAGTTTGTGGCCAGAACCAGTAACGGTGGTACAGTGGGTGCATGCGACAGACAAAAGCAACCAACAGGATGCGTGAACCTGGACTTGTATGTCCCAAACAGGAAGATGACGGAAGTCCGGTTACAGCTTCCATCCCAAGGAGACTATGAAAGTAATGACTGCTTGAATATTTGGAGTCAAAAGTCTCAAGAGATGGGTGTATAGGGAAACCTTGATTATTCGATGTAGCCAAGACATTCCATCGGACACCGGGTTCCTCATTAACTACAGTGTCCGGTGGTATTATGTAAACTGTAAACTGTTACAGCTGGTTTGGAGACAGCACCAAACTTTCTTGTGTAGGAATTGGAGATCACTACATGAAGACCTCGTGATGGCCAATCTTGGCAAATATACCAAGTCTCACGCGGGATAGAAAAATATAACGTGTATAGCAAAGCCATGGAAAGGGAATGAACAAAACATTTATGTCTAAAACTTACCCTTACGGTCCTGAACAGGACGAGCACCGAGACCAACCATTTTGAATTAAGTATGTAGATATATAATGTCAAAGAGAAATAAAAAGGGAGGGTATAAGAAGAAAAGTACGCAAGTGTGAATACGCAATATCTGGGTATAAAGTAAATGTCAAAGTAGAAAGATGGAGAGTCAAATAAATCACTTCAGAACTGCGGAGTTTTCACTATTTGTATTTACACGAGAGCGCGGTGTCTTGAAGGACACAACTTTGGAGGGAATGGGGCAATCTGGGGCTGGCTGGTGGGATGGCCACGAACGAGCTTGGGTAATGGGGTGAGGCCTTAAAGACTAGTTTCGAAAAATACCATGTTCTTCGATGGGTCGGTCGTGGGGCCCCGGGGCCAAGTCTGGGGAAAGAGGGCTAGACCTGCAGTTTTCAGCTAGGAAAAGTAGATTCTAACCGCAGCATGAGACGATGATGGCCACAGACATACATATATGTATCTCCATACGTATGATTCGGTGAAATTTAGGCTATTTGCATTCATAGTCAATATCTTGGACATTTCATATGTATGTACAAGGCGTTTCTAGTCCGGCGGCTCAACAAACCTTGGCATCCATATCCTCCACATTGACGCATTATTGTCTACAATCCGCCAGAAGCCCCCCGTAAGTTTTGTCTTTCCCCGCCCCTCTATAGCGGCACATCGGATCCAATTCGCCTTCATTCGGTGCTAATAATGACAGTGCGCACGAATCATCCAGGAGGCTTTGTTCATATCCCTCATGGATGCAGCCCCCCGAGCCGGTGGGGCTGGTTTTGAGGGGTCACATGTCCAAGTTCTCTGACGGTATAACAACCCGATGTCAAGCTTAGCGAATGACATCACCGAAGTTAGATTCTGGGGAACACTGCAGTGACGTTTAACAGTATGCAGTCGGGTGACTACTGGAGATCTCTACAGAAAATAGGAAGATCTGCATGCTTCTCGTCTACATGTGCACAAATAGATGTACGAAATCCAAGGGGGACTGTTACACTTTAACAAGTATTTGGACCTAAAGATTAGATTCGATACACCGGCGCTTGGCAGAACATAAAGACTCCGTCATTAGACCGAGAAGCATACGTCTGGCCGACACGATGTGGTTCCACTAGTCACTCATCGTTATTCCCATATCTCAGGCCACTTTTATATGCTGATATGTGTGACCATGTGACCTCGAATCGCCGTCAGAACTAATCTCTCTCGGGACATAAAATCAGTGCCGTGAATCTTCTGGAATTGAGGCTCTGGCGGAGAGTCCCGAGCACAGGGCCAACCCGGGGTAATCTGTTCACCCCAGATCGGACTTGACATGTGTCGCTTCCCCCGCCATCTTGAAGTTTTGAGCCAGTCAGCAGGTCATTTTGCTTGATCTAAGGACGACTAAAACAGGGGTTATGTGGATTCTAGCGAGTCCTGTCCTCCTGTATTGCTCCGTTATATATGGGGCTCGCATGGAGCGGGATTTAAGAGGAATCACTGGGGCTGCACATCAGGTATGGGGAAACTCGAAGAAGCGCCGACGGATGAAGCCCAACAAGTGGATCCATGCTTGAAAACCTGGGGCAGCGAACCAGCGCCACATATCAGTGAATTGGCCGCCACACGTTGAGCAATATCGTGGCTGAAGCGTTTCAGACAGCTTGCCTTCCACTTTGAGCTAAGCTAAGCAGTGAGCTTGCGCAAGCCTGCAACTTGTATGACCCCTGTCATTTCGTGTCTTGGCATTCGTGTGTCTAACATCCAGCAACGTATGCATTTTCTGTAGCAGTGTGAAGCGCATTGGATCGATCGCCAGTCAACACGCTTTGTTTTCCAGTGTTTGGACTCGTTATTCGTCTTTGATATCTGCCTCCGGTATACTAGTAATCCGGTAACATTGGCCAATCAAAATCTCTCAGTTGCAACTTGACGTTCACTGAGCCGCCCGTCTTCCGTCTTGCACGTATCTGCCCATCTCGACACCCACGTCTCGTACCGTCCAACGGCGCCAACACTCTCAAATCCTATATCCGTTCACAATGAGACTCTCCCTCTACTCGGTAGTTGTCAGCCTGGTCGCCGGCGCTGCCGCTACCGCTGACATTATTGTCTCTAAGACCACGGTTGAACTGCCGGCCACGTTCACTCCTCCCGCGGTCTTCAAGAACAGCAACCTTGTGCGCATTTTCTCTCTGGAGAAGAACTTTGCTCACGAAACCCTCAACATCCAAGTGGAAAACATTGACAAGAAGGAACAGACTGAGTACTTCCTTGCGTTTGATGCTTCGGAGTTCCCGCGCGTTGGTGGTCTTGAGATCAAGAACAAGAGGGATTCTGAGTATGGCGACTTCACCATTTCGCCCGTGGCGTATGATGCGTCTAGGTAAGTTAAATTTGTCGCATACCCCGCTATGCAGGCGCATTCGCGATTTCAAGTTGCTGACAATGATATAATCTGAAGCCCAGTCCAGTATTATCAAGTCACCTTCCCTACTCCTCTCGCCCCCGGTGAGCAGTTGACTTTGGGTATCACTTACAACCTCTTGGAGGCTTTCAGACCTCTTCCCGCTTCCATTGGTCAAGATGACCGCCAGTACCTGAAGTTTGACTTCTCGGCCTACTTCCAGTCTCCTTACAAGACCATGAAGCAGAAGACCGACATCAAGTTCCCTTCCAGCTCCATCGCGGATTACACCAAGATTGATGGACTCAGCAACGTTGCTGGTCACAAGTTGACCTACGGTCCCTTCAGTGCCAAGGAGGCCAACTCTGTCTACCCCGCCAGTGTTCGCTACGACTTCACTAAGCCTGTGCTGCACGTCAAGACTCTTGACCGTGATGTCGAGGTCAGCCACTGGGGTGGTAACGTTGCGTTCGAGGAGAACTACGAGCTCTACCACCGTGGTGCCAACCTGTCGACTCTTTTCAACCGTGTCAAGTGGGCCCAGTCTCAGTACATGGGCACCAACACCTACGCTCTCAGCCAGTTTGTCTTCAACTTGCCTGTTGGTGCTCAGGACCCATACTACACCGATATCATTGGAAACGTCTCCACCTCCCACTACCGCGCCAACCACCGTGAGGCTCGTCTTGAGGCCAAGCCCCGTTACCCCATCTTCGGTGGCTGGAAGTACCCCTTCACGATTGGCTGGAACTCCGATGCCTCTGACTTTGTCCGCAGCGCTGGTGGCAACAGTTACGTTCTTGCTATCCCTGCTTTTGATGGTCCTAGACAGGCTGAGGGCGTTGAGTACTCTGAAGTCAACATTCAAATTCTGCTTCCCGAGGGCGCTGAGTAAGTAATATTTCACATTTTTGTCTGAATGACCACTAACAGAATGTACAGAAACGTCCGCTTTTACACCACTCTTCCTCAGTCCTCCATTGTCGAGACTAGTGTCACCAAGATTCGCACCTACCTTGACACTGTCGGCCGTACTGCTGTTATCGTCAAGGCCGAGAACCTTGTTGATGATATGCACGACCGTGAGATCTTTGTTGCGTACGATTACTCCACTGCCGCCGCTCTCCGCAAGCCTTTGGCCATTTTCGCCAGCACTTTTGGCACTATTGTCGCGGTGTACCTTCTCACTTCGATCGATCTGAGCTTTGCTCGGTCGACCAAGAAGGCCAACTAAGAGATGTTGTGAGTAGTGTGGTGTTGTATCTGATGTTTTGTTATTTTACACATTGTTTCGGGTTTTGTTATTTGTGGGTTTCTTTTTTGCGATGTTCCTATTGTATATTTGAAGTTTAAAAGATGATGGTAGGAACACATCATCTAATGATGGGATTATAGAGGTTGTTCACAAATTGCGGCGACCATCGGCAAGTATATTCGTTAATGCTTAAACAGTATAGAAAGCATTTTCCTTGGTGTCGTTTTGTCTATATTTTGATACTGGGGCTTGAGTTCTTTTTCTCGGCCGTCGCAAGGATCATTGCACAATAAACACTCGAAGTTCCTTCTGTTGCTGAATAATTTGATATTACATTAAAGTGAAAAGTGCACCCGAAGATATATACAGTTAAAACAGGATGACGAGTGCATTGTCTCATAACTTCTTAAACCAACCCAAGATATTCCATGAGTTGCACTATTCTCTTTGCAACTTTATCTCCGCCGTTTGATTTAACTGGTGATGGCTCCTTGATAGTCGCCGTATAAACCTCACCAAACCCAAAGGTTGTTGTGTTGAAGCAAATAGAGCTGTTGAGCTCTGGAATCTTCTCATCGCCAGGATCAACGAATGTGATATCTGAACAAGCAAACAAGCTCGCACCGTGGGCCGCCAACTCAACAACCTGTATAGTAGCATTCATGCCCGCCGTGACACTAAGGTTTGCTGGTATCTTGACGTCAGGAAGACACAATGTCCCGGGGTACGGACTGTTAGAGGGACCCTGGAGTTCAAATGCGTCGACTAGGGGTGTTGTGTAGTTCATAGGACCACCGTCGGGTCCATCGGTGTCGAAGCCAATGTTGACGTATAACAGGGCTGTAGCGTGGCCACTGAACCAGCCGGGTTGAAAGGCTAGGGCTCCTCCGGAGGTAGACCAGTATGTCCGGTTAGTAGACAGGGGGATGCCGCCGCCTGGTAGGATGGTGTTAGTGGTTGGCTTTCTTGGATGTGTCGATGTGCGTTTTTGGGTGTAAGTTGGTTATTGGGATTATACTTACATGGGTAAGTCCATTGCATGCCATAAGGAAAGGTATCGTTTGTGACGAAGCTTGAGCCGCGGGAACCGGGATATGTGAGGAGGATATGGGCGGAGGAAAGAGAGGCGGTGGCCAGTGTTGACAGGAATATTGAGAGTTGCATGATGGCGGTTGTGTAGGTTTGTATGAATTCGAGATGTTGTGTAGATTATCTTTGGCCAATGATCAACATGTGTAAGTCATCTATCAATAGAAAGCCCCAAAGTATATTAACAGTAGTGAAGAACAAACAGCAAAAGAAGGCACTACAACCCATCATAATTCCTGAATACCTACCCCCTCTTCTTATATGTATCTTGCAGCAACCGCCACGTCCCACCTAACCACACACATACACACAGCAGACATCTATTTTAAGCACCCAGCCATCTACTACCGTAGCAATATCTGCTTCCCTCCACTCGGAACCCTGCGTCACTTATCCAAACAACAGTGAATCCCATCCAGTAGGAGTCAGCGCAAAACCCCAACGCAGGGTGATACAGGCCGGGTTTGCAGAGACTTAGATGCTCCCGGCGGCTAATGGCGCGGAGGGCTTACAGGACGACAGGGGAGTGACCGGGATCTTTTCGGGTGAGGGAACCGATAGTGGATCAGAAAAGACGGTTAGCCGGCTAGGAAATGGTCTGAGTGAGTTGGTGGGCTTGAGGATTTTGTTTGGGCTGGTTGGTGCTGTCGGTGCTTCTGTTTCGATATCGGTCGAGTGGGTTGATGTGATGGCACTTCATGTTACATGCTCGGGACTTGTTAAAATCTTCAACACATGGACCGAGACCCTGGCTCGGATCCATCATCTGTTCTAGGTACAGTTTTACTCTCTTGTGACGATATCTTTATCAAGTACTATGCATACTCAACAGGTTCTCATGAGCATTGATTATATCTATGAATAGGACTTCAACTAGTACTTCCACTATCATGGATATACAAAATTCAAAAACCACATTCAACAGCCCCAAAACATAGTCACTTAATCCCCTCGATATTTGTCTTTGCCTGGGACCAGGATCCCGGAGACACAGAGCGCTTATAAGTCTTGGTGAGCTGTTCTGATTGGCTGAGCGTTCAAGACGTCAGAATGATTGCTCAAGGTTGCAATGGTCGAGCCAAGAGAAGGAATGAAGAGTTTATGGTTACCATGTCATAGTAACCGTTGATTTGTAACGACTTGAGTTGATGAGCTTGACTTGTCATGTATCAATTCTCAAAATAGTTGAGTACTCAAGCCGTAATTAGCCAGCAACCTGATCACACACATACTCCAGTGCCAAGTGAGGGATATAAACTAGGCTGAAAGGTACAGATCTCATGCTATTTCTAAAACTCCACTTTCTCTCATACATACTCGATTGTATTCATTCGTCAAGGTGATGTTGAAAGTAGCAACCTGGCAATATGTTGAACATTACAAACTTTGCATACAGTTTTCAAAATCTATAAATCGGAACCCTAATGTCACATATACCAACCCTAGAAGTTCATGATCACCACAAATCAGGTAGTCCAAATCGAGATTTACCAGAAAAGCCAATGTACCCATATTTCTTAACCTTATTTTCACAACCTTCTTCAACCAAACTCCGACATCACTAATCTCAAGACAGATCTGCTTCACTTGGAAGTGTCATGAAACAAACTTCAGCTGCACTTTCTTGAACTATACAAGTACATACAGAGCTATCTACATGGTGACATGTCCACATGTGTATCAAGACCAGCGTCAAACGTCCCTATCTCGCTCAAAATTGTATCTCGTACGAAAACCTAGACACATCTGCCCATCCGACGAGATAGATATGAGCATGATCTACCAACCTGCTCAGGTTTCAGACACGCAACGTCAACCGTGGCTTTGCCCTTATATCGGCTTCCGGCAAACGTCATTACAATGAAAAAAGTGGACCCGTAGCCTTGCTCCCTCGAAACTTCGAAGACAATGCCCCCACTTTCAAGCTTACTAACTCGGGTTAGTAGTTAGCCCCATGGCGGAGTTGCCACTAACCATCTAAGCATGACCCTCTATCAACACTCACGCTGAAAGCTATCGCATCCTGCATATCGCCTCAAGTTACTGGGTCTTTGTGTCGTTTGGAGAGGGGCTAATGGCCTGTTAGCTTGTGGCCTTACTTAAAGTGCCAAGCTTGACCAACCGCCTGTGCCACTGAGAAGCTAAGCTACAACCAGGAGCTACACGCACCCAAACCCCCAAAACATCGTCACTGACCACAAAAAAGTAGAACCACGGCTTTGTCGGATTTTCGATTTTCCGTCCGCATTTTATTTTCTTGAAGCTTCGCTTTGTGTTGACCACAGTCGCTGGAAAAGACTTCGACCGTTTATCTTGACATCATTTTTGATTTCTTTACCTGTTTATAGGTGCGACCATTGCCCCTGCCGAAATGCCAGCCATGAACCCCTTCCAGAAGAACAAGGTCGACATCACGGTACGTTTGGACAATAGAATCCGGGCTCTAACACCCCCGCATCCTTCTGCCCCCCCTTCATAGGCCCGATACACCAGCGCCTTATCGATCGCGAGCTCTGCGAACCCATTCAACTTGCGCGCAATCACGCATCTCCTCAATTCCATCTGCGCTTCTTCCTGCTAACATTATCACCCCTCTTTCCCAGTCTCTCTCGCCCGACGAGCAGCGCCTCTTCCGTCTTTACGGCAAGCTCCCCTCCAAATCCGACCACTTCGCCAAGCATCTGAAGGAGCGCAAGTACTTCGACTCTGGTGACTATGCCCTTAGCAAGGCCGGCAAGGCCGACAGTGTTGACGCTGGTTCCGTCGGTTCCGAGCACCCTCAGCCCGAGAACATTCCTCACCGCGAGTCGGGTACTGCCGTTCCCGCCGGTCCCAATGGTCAGCCACTGAAGCACGCCGGTATCAACGGTGTTACTCCCGTCGTTGCGACCGCGTCGCCTGCCAAAGAGAGCTCGTTGAACAAGGAGACTAAGCCTGAGACTGAGGGGGAGGCCGAGGATGAGGTTGAGAAAAAGACCGAGGATGCCACTGTTGCTCCCCAGGTGTAGATGTCCTTTTTGAAACAACGGAAAGAAAGTTACGATCTGGGTGAGGCGAGACTCTTGTTACAGTTCTGTGCTGGAGACTTCTCTACCCACTAGTTTTTGTTGGACCACGAGCTTAATAGCTTCGTGTGTGTCCATGGGTTGGCGTCTGTGAGATGTTGCTCTTTGCGAATTACGGTTGCGTTTGATTTTTGACTTTTCCCTTTTTTTGCATTCTTGTTATTGATATTCATCGGCGTTACAGCGCCACATCACGAGCTTGTTTACCAAACATGTGCTGTTATTGTCTGCTCAGTTTACTCTTTGTCCCATGTCTTTGGACAGGAAGGTCTGCTGTCTGTAAACACGATAAATAGACCCTGTTTATTATGGGAGGTCGTCTATAGTAAATTATTCTTGGTCTTTTGTCGTACATGTGTTACGATTAGTGGGTCGCAAGTGACAGAATAAAGTTGTGGTGAACATTCTATTTGGAAGTTATATGCTACGAAACTCATAAAACCAGAAACACTGTCAATAGCCCATTCAACACAAATACACAATCTTTGTGTAGGAATGTATCCCATATTTGGGAAACAGAAAAGTTTCTACAGAAACTTGGGTATAATACAAAACGGAAATCAAAACCCAAACGCCATATCCCATCTATCCTGAATCCATATCATATTTTTTACCCGAAAGTCACTTTCGTGACTTGTTGTAAAGTCACCTTTGTGACTTGTTGTAAAGTCACCTTTGTGACTTGTTGTGAAAATTGCGCCGTTCAGCAGCAAAAGAGAAAAGTATATCTTGGATTACTCCAGAGCCTTACGAGCCATAGCCAAGGCGCCCTCGAAAGAGGTGTTACCGCCAATGAAGCCGGCAGCGTGAACAAAGACACCGCCGTCAATGCCAGTAATCTTAGACAGTTCGTCATCGCGGAAACCTCTCCAGGCCTCGGGAAGAGGCTTGCGGCTGACAAAAGAGTTTTCCGAGTCAGGGACGCACTGGATGCGCCACTTGGCACCCGGGGTAGGCTTCTCGGGGTACAAGACGTACAAGGTAGACGCCTTACCATCCTCAAGCTGGTAAAGATGGTCCTTCCAGGGAGCGGAACCAGACTCAAAGACCAGGATGCGGCCTTCGGCGTCGTACTTGGAGCGCTTGTCGAAAGCCTCCTGGACGACATCGCGGGCAGGGAGCCAGGCGGTGGTGTAGTAGGTGAGCTCCTGCTCAAACTCCTCACCGATGCGGGCAGAGGCCTTGAGGAAGCGACTGTCCTCGAGAGCCTGGGCCTCTTCGGGGTCGGAGGGGCGGGCGTCATTCCAGTTCAGGTTGAGGCGGCCGACCATGGCACCAAGGGTGAAACCACCGGCGGAGAAGCGGGGCTCAATGTTGGCAGCCGAGATCTGAGCGGGGTCGTAGAGGGAAATACCGTTGTCGTGGGCATCGAGAGCCTCAATGAAGCTCTCGTAGATCTTCCGCCAGATCATAGCGACCTTGGCGTCGTCCTCTTTGGCCTCACCGCCAGCGGCACGAAGAGCCTGGGCAACGAGGCTCTTACCGTAGTGCATGTAGACAAGTCCGGCACTAGAGAGCTTGGTGGGGCGCTCGGGGAAGGTGGTGGTGAAGCCGCGCTGGTGGTGGTCGTAACGCTTGGCAGCATCATCGTACTCACCACCAACATCGACGACAGTGTGGCAGGTAGCGAGCGTGGCGGGGTCGCGGGTACGGACCAGAGATGAGGAGGCGTACTCGGGGAGCATGCGGAGCATGTGGACGGCCAGGGCCTCATCGGCGTGGAAGTGGCCGTTGTGGGTCCCGATGAGGGGACCGTCGAGCTTGACTCTCTTGGCAGCGGTTTCGGCGGACATTTTGATGAATCTTGAAAACATAAATCTTTGTGATATGTAGGGAAAGAAAGAAATGTTTCTAGCTAGTGAAACGGCAAATATGTCTATGGTAGTACGCCCGCTGATTTATTTAGTTAGGCGCCCAACCTAGAAAATCACTATGGCGGGGTTCTAATTGGCCAATGCAAAGCATCTGCATAAACGGCAACGCTTGAAGACCCTAGTCAAACTTGCATCCCTCGCTCACGTGTGCAGTCACGTGAATGTTAAATTACGCTGAAAGCAGTAACTCGCACAATGACATTAACAAGGGTCTGGGCGCGATATTCGCGATGGATTAGCCTCGCGATTACGCTGCAATGGCTTCAAACGTGAATCACCTATTTCACCAGTCGTTCGTTACTATTTCCCATTGATTTTTCTATTTTCAGCCTTCCTTTCTTGCATTGTCCTCTTTTTTCCCCTGTTTTTCCCACCATCACCACCTACAAAATTTCGCCAACAATCGCCCTCACTCATATCTTGACTATTGGCTTGATTTTCTTGCTTCTTTTTACTTTTCGCATTACCTATTTGCGCATCCCACGATTTTTGTTTTTTTCGTTGTTATTGAAGACACCCGTGTGATTGAAAACATCGGCCCCAGTCCGGTCATCAATCCCGATTTTTCTGCACATTTTTCTGCCGCGCCCGCTGTCTATTTTCATCGCTTGCTTTTTGCTTTTTGTCGTTGCTTCAGTTAAAAGTTATCCATTTTAGCCGCCATGTCGTCAACGGAATCCCGGCGCAAAACTATAGACAGCGCGCCGCCTCCGGCCATAGAGACCAACAGCGAGCCTAAGACCAAGTACCGGTCATGGAAAAAAAAGTACAAGAAGATGATGGTGCATTACGATCAGGTTTCGCAAGAAAACCGTGATATCAACAACAGCGAAGCTTTTGCCCATTCCATCATTCATCGTATTTCAATTGAGAATGAGTAAGCTGCAAGCACTTCCGGGATCCCCGGGATGTCCCCACCGGTCCTGCCCGGGGTCGTTAAATCGTCCCGGGTTGCCCCACTATTTTTACCACAAAGCTAACACACTTTCTTCTTTGCTTTCAGTCGTATTTTGGGTCTTTTGTTAGCAGCAAATGAAACTCCACAAATTCCCGTTAACAAGCGTATCGACCTCAGTCTCGATGTTTCCTCCGACCCGTCAGTGCCTGCTTTAGATATTGACTTTGCCGAGCCCCATGAAAAGCTTCTTTATGGAAAGTCGCTCAGGGAACTAACGGCGACCGTTCCACATGCCTCATTTGAGACTGTGATGGCAGCTCAGCCAGCCGCGGTCGCCGACCTGTGTCCGCCTGAGGGGAAGTCTCATCCGGCAACTTTCCTCACCATGGACGATCTCAACAACTACGTTTACGAAATTGATCAGAAGCTCGGCCATGATGTTCAGCCACCAATTCCGTCGAGCGATGCGGAGATGTACAAGCGCCCCAGTAACCGGGACTTCATCCTCTCTAATCCCGTCTCGGAGTACAATTGGCTCCGCAAGCATGCTCCCAAAACTTTCTTGCAAGATGGAGTGACGACCCATATCTCGACCATGCCATCTACCTCGGGCGGCGCCACTGCTACTACTACTGCCTCCGCACCTGCAAAGGAAATGACTGGCCGTTTCTCTGTTGCTGGCCGCGGTCGTGCCAACAAACGGAACAAGGGCGAATCGGAAAAGTCGGATGAGGAGGAAGTGCCTATTCGCAGGCCCTCTAAGAAGAGACGGGTCACGGAGGCTGAAGAGTTGGGGCCACCCATGAAGATTCGTCATCACACGGGCATTAAGACTAAGACTCGTAGGCCAAACCCCAAGCGGCCTTTGGCACCAGCGCCTGCCGCGGGGGATGCTCCTGCTGTTTCGGCTGGCGGCGAGGACTCGACTCCTGTTGAGTCTTGAGTTTATGGGTGTGACCATAGGTTTGTTTATGTTTTATTTTTTGGGATTGGACAGGGCTGGACGGGTTCAGGATGGGTTTCAGGCCGGGAGTTATAGGATATGTCTGGTTATGGGTCGGCGTTTTCTCTTGTGTGATTTCCACCGGTGCTTAGGACGCTGGTGGAATCAACACTATTTAATTGGTACATTGATGACAATGGCCATGGTTCAATATAAGTTTCACTATTTTCAAAAAGAGCATCATGAGGCAAAGCATAAACAAGACTGTGGGATATCGTAGAGTACGTATGAAGTTACAAAACCTAAGGTGCTGTCGAACTGAGACAGACAACCACTGGCGGCAAACAGAACAGAAATATAGTTACAAAGGCCACCATCATCTTCCTTCGGTGTCCCGTTTTTACACACAAGATTCTCAAGCAAGCATTTAAGCCTTAGCCAAGATCTCCTTGAGCTTCTTCTCAACGGCATCCATGTACTCGTTAGTAGTAACGTAATCCTTGCGCTCCTTGTTTCCACAAGCCAGGGCAAGATCCTTGGTCATGATACCGTCAGCATCGACAGTCTCAATGCAGGCGCGCTCGAGGGCATCGGCAAAGTTGACGAGCTCGGGGGTAGAGTCGAGACGACCACGCTGGGCGAGACCACGGGTCCAGGCGAAGATGGAGGCGATGGGGTTGGTGGAGGTCTCGTTGCCCTTTTGGTGCTCGCGGTAGTGGCGGGTTACGGTGCCGTGGGCGGCTTCGGACTCGAAGGATTTGCCGTCGGGGGTGATGAGGACGGAGGTCATGAGGCCGAGGGAGCCGAAGCCTTGGGCGACGATGTCGGATTGGACGTCGCCGTCGTAGTCTGGGTGGGGGTTGTGGTTAGTTAGTGTGGTTGTGGGGGGTTAGGTTGGGTGGGGACTTACTCTTCAGAGCCATGATGTAGCCACCGGAAGACTTGATCATCTGGGCGACCATGTCGTCAATGAGGCGGTGCTCGTACCAGATACCGGCAGCCTCGAACTGGGCCTTGTACTGGGTCAAGTACAGCTCCTCAAAGATATCCTTGAAGCGACCATCGTACTTCTTGAGGATAGTGTTCTTGGTGCTCATGTACAGGGGAAGACCCTTGGTAAGCGCCAACTTGAAAGAAGAGTGAGCAAAGCCAGTAATAGACTCGTCAGTGTTGTACTGAGTCTGGGCAACGCCACCACCGTTCTTGAACTGGAAGACGTCAATGACGGTGGGAGGAGCTCCGTCGGCAGGGGTGTAGGTCATGGTGAGCTTTCCGGGACCAGAGACAACGAGGTCCTTGGCGCGGTACTGGTCACCGAAGGCGTGACGACCGATGATGATGGGCTTCTTCCAGCCTTGGACGAGACGAGGGATCCGGGGGATGACGATGGGTTCGCGGAATACGGTGCCGCCGAGGTGGTTGCGGATGGTGCCGTTGGGGGACAGCCACACTGTAGAAAGACAAAACTCGGTTAGAAAATATTCGGGACCGGGGATTGATATACCGCGGGAATTTGCGCCGACGTCACTTACTCTGCTTGAGCTTGAACTCCTTGACTCTCTCCTCATCGGGGGTGATAGTAGCGCACTTGATACCAACCTGGTACTGCTTGATAGCCTCGGCGGCGTCAAGAGTGACCTTGTCGCTGGTGGCATCACGGTGCGGGAGACCAAGATCGTAGTACTTCAGGTCGACGTCCAGGTAGGGGTGGATGAAGCGGTCCTTGATGGATTGCCAGATAATCCGCGTCATCTCATCACCGTCGAGCTCGACAACGGGGTTCTTGACCTTGATCTTTTGCGCGGCGGAGGCCATGGTCCGACGGGAACCGGCAATAACGGTGGCTTGGAAGGCGCGCTGGCGCAGGGCAGAGGAGAAAGCGGAGTTCATGGTGAAATAATGTGATACTTGAAACCTTTAAAAAAGCTCCTTGAACCAAACTACAAGAAAAGGGAAAGGAAAGAAAAGGAAGAAAAATCCAAACAAGAAATAGCACGGTTTAAGAAATCGTAACTACGCCGGAGATTCCAAAATAACGCCGCATCATGACTCCATAAATTTCCTAAAACGCCGACTACATCATTCCAAAATTCCGACCGAGAGAGCCAACGAACCCCGGCACCCTGGATTCCAAAGACTCCTCTCTACCAAGCATGGTCGCGCGGGAAGCCAGGTGCTGCGCAACCAATAATCGGCGAGCGTGTTTACATTGGGGTATTACGAGAAGCGTGGAAAGCAGCGAAAATCGGAGGGGTGATTGGTGTTCGGCCCCGCAAAAAAAAATTGGGTGGGGAGTGGGTGAGTGAGTGGGAAGGTAGGGAGCGGGGCAATGACGACAAGGTTGGGTGGGAGCTTCTTTTGGGGATGATGTGGGTTGGGGGGACGGGGGAGACGTGGAGGGGCGGAGGGGACGGCTAGAAGTGGGTTCCGGTGGCTTGTGACGGGGCTTTGGGGGATGGGAGGAGGGTTGTTTGCCGCGGAGCCGGTGACGGAGGATGTGGTGGGGTTTGGGGACCGGAGGGGAGGTTGCTAATGGGATGGGTACGGGCCGAATGGTGGATTGGATGACGGAGGACGACGGCCGCGTGCTTGGTTACTAAGTACAGCATGTGTGGTTTTTGAGTCGACGGGAAGGAATTACACACATGCCTGCATTGTGACAAATGTGCGTCATTTTGATAGGACGGTAATTTGCCCATGTTTATTTGGTAGGGTTAGGGTGTCTACATCATGACGACATTGAAGATGTGACCATTTGACATGTCACGATGTGCATGAACATACATACATACATATATTAATGCACGAATTCCAAGGCCTCGCACAGATAAATGTCATATCATGCGGTTAGAAACTTTAGACCAGGCGTTCAACAAAGACCTGACACATCGCGCCGGCGGGAAAAAAGGCCGGAATACTAATAAATTACAACTCCATGCGCTCGCGGTTTAAATCCTTTTACGGACCTGAGTGGTTACGTGAAGCACATTGTGCAATGATTGGCTACAATCTGCAGCACTGCGCCCCATTACCAGAAAGCCTCGTTAGGGGGCCAACTACAGCGGAATTTAGGCGCGCTATGACGATGGTATAGCGGGCTGGGAAGATGACGGGACTTTAACCCTGATAAAGGGTTGATTTGATGTTGCGGAGGTAGAGGAGAGGTGGATGTGGAGACATTACCGGTATTTTTTACAAGTGATGGCGTCTCGGGAGACAACGAAGCCATGGTCAGCCCCCATCGGCGCCCTCTGCTGGCTGCCTTTGGAAATCTCACGGCGTTGGAAGCGATGGGGTACAAGACCAAACTGCTGTCACAGTCATATCACGGTAGTCGTCCGGCCCCGACTTCCGAAAGGACGATGGGCCGAGCTAGACGTAGCCACAGACACCGACAAATAAATGTGGGTTATAACCCGGCGATTTATGCCGATAGTTTTCAGCACCTTATGCACATACATATGGATCGGCAGTGACCCCTGATAGAAGGCTTCCAGGTGTGTGAAAGAAGATATATGCAGCGTCATTTTTGCAAGCGAGAACCGGTGAAGAACCAACGACTCCCCCAAAAGGAAAGGAAGCCGAAAGAAAAGAAAAGTCCCTTGAGGAATTCGGCCATAGTAGAAAGCCGATGAAGGGAGTGTGAAGTGAATGATTGTAACTACCGCTGGCTGACCCAGTTGGATGTATAAGTCACCGACGAGCCGGATCAGCTCGGTTGGAAACATGGACGGGGGGTTGGTGAATTATGAAGGACGGGTATCGTCATTTTACCCACGAAAGAAGTGTGACAGTGACGCGGTGCAGACGGAGACCGGAGCGGCGGTGGCGTTTTGAGAAGGGTGTATTTTGAGCTTCGGGTAGCTGCCTTCCCGGATGGAGATGGGAATGGCTTGGGCAGAGGAGATATTTTGTGCGATTATGGCTGGTGCACAGTTGTGGCTTATGCATAGTGGAAATGGCACTTGTGGGGAGAGGAGGGGAGAGACTGCTGTGTTCAGCCTTGCTGAGTGGTGCGGGTGGCGTTACTTGGGTTGATGGTTGGGAGAATTTGGATGGGTAGACGGACGTGAATGACGACGGTTGGTCGGGTCGTCGGAAGTGGTCGGAGGTCTCTTCGGCCGGTTACTAGTTCGTGATCGCGGGGGAATTCATACCAGAAGCGGACATATCTTAGGTATGAAGTTCTTGTCACCACTGGTGTCACGATTGGACGGTCCACACCATGGGGCAGTATCCATATGTATACAGGTAACATCATCAGCACACTTTTATCCGTGTTGTACTTTGTCTCGTCACACCTCCCTCCTCTCTCGGTATCAAGACATCCCTGTGGTCGGCGACTTGAAGAGGCGTGGCACAACTACCAACCAACGGGCCAAGAGAAGAGAAAAAAACAGGTGCCAGAATCAGAATCGGGACCAATTGGAGAGTATGAGGGGGTGGCGTCGTGATGGACCAACGATGGACCAACCATGAAGGCCACTCTGCCCTTGCAGCAACCAGTGACGGCTCGTCTGACAACCAAGTCCGTCTGGAGCCGGGCGAGCGAAGCGCTGTCATTGGTCCAAGTGCGATTGCTACATCAGGCAATTATTGGTTCAGCAGAAGACATACATCAAAGAGTGGTGGGTGGGCAAGGATGGAGGAAGCTTCGACTATGTACAACGAGGAGAGAAAGTGTCTGGCCTCATGGCAAGAAGGCGGGAACGACCCCGACAAAGAGAGAGGGAAGAGTCCCTCTTGATTCGTGGGTATGTATGCCCCCTAATTGGAATATCTACGGACTTAAGCGTGGTTGGGTGGGGTGGGGGGCCTATCCAGCAAAAGGAAATTGGAAATGACGCCACCTGTGAGGCCATAGAGTAGTAAGAATACAACGTCAAGTTTTCCAGCTGGAGATAAAGCCAGTTTGTATGCAACGCTAGAACGGGATACCAGGTGTGTGGAGAGAGAGTGTGTTGTCTCTTAGTATAGGTCGGTAGGTCTAAGACCTAGACCAGAACAATGCGGGTTTTGGGCCATCTCCTTGCCTTGGCGTTATGTTTATCGGGGATTTCTTTCTCTATTTTTTTCTCCAGGTTTGAATTAGCTTGACAGTTGACAGTAACCATGTCGTAGCGGGTGTCGTCTATCTACCGTTGAGACCTTTTGCTCCCGTGTTTTTCTCCCGCTTGTAGCATTGTCCTTCGTCCCAAGAAACAGGAAAAGATGTCATCTCAAAGACTGTCTTTCCTGGATTTTGGGTTAAACTACTTGTAGTAAGTATCACCCGTGAATTTGACGAAAACCTCGTGTAAGCGTATAAAAAAGGTCAGCGGATTCTTGATGCACGGTAAGATTTGGGGGCTGAAATTCGACACTATCGTTTTACCTGTGCCGTTATCGTGCGTCTATTGTATTGTATTTGTACATTGCTATTTTTTTTCCAGTTGTTGCTTGGACTGTATTATACTGGAGTATGACCTAAATCTTTGTCAGATTGGAGGTTTATATTCGGGTGTTTTGCCCGCAGAATGCCGGGCGTTGGAGGGGGTCTGGTCTGGATCCACTGAATCTTGAGTTTGAATGGATATATAATGGGCTTAGCTGGGACGCTTGGACTAGATTGAATCTCGCGATGATTCCTCTTTTCGCTCGCCGGGTGGGGTTGTTTTCTCGTGACCTGAGTTTCTCTAGTTTAAGGGCGTGAGAAGGCTATACCTATGTAATATTTTGAGAAATATTTACATGGTAGTATTGAGTTGTCGATTTGAGACACACATAGTTGGTGAATGCTATATAGAAACAAACTCAAGGGGATACCAAGTAAAAATCAGGAGAGCTGCATGTTCGTGCCTGGTATGGTGACGGGGTGCATATTACTAGCGTAGGACTGCAGACTCATGAAATCTTTCAAAGTGTACAGAACAACAGTCATCTCTATTTTTCTCGTCCTAACCAAAAAAACACAATAGGGCTTGAATGGGGCGCGCAGACTTTACCTTTTGTTGTACCTGACAGCGAGAAGGGGCTGCAGGAAACAGTATGCATGTACATTAGGAAGCTACAGAAATGACGAATTCAGTTGACAGAATGACCCGAGGCCATGTTTCCAGATAGTTGGCTCAGAATCATTCCTCATCACAAACACGTCCAACCGCAACCAGTTCTTTGGTGGATTTTTCTGATCCGTGTGTGTATATAGGCAATTTCAATGCGTTTTGAACAATTCCGCACTTCTTGGCTTCCAATATGTTGTTTCTTTTTCTACTTCTTTCTTGTATAGAGTGTCCCCTGTAAATTACTAAATGTACACCCAGAAATCTCTCATTGGAAGCCCCTGGTTACGTCGCTACCCGATACACACAACCAAGTTGACCCATGTAAGTTGACTTCCATGGATTCTCTCACCGGTCGAGCTTGGACGTTAGCTCTAGACCTGTCTGGCCATCGACGTTGTCAGGCCTGCGGGGTCATTTTCGTTTTTTTTTGTAAAAATTGCTTTTAACCTTCTTTTGGAAACGGTCAAGCCCTGTTTAGAAGGTTCTTGGGAAGCAAGGCACCTTGACGAGTTTGTGGAAAGAAAAACAAAATCCGCCATAATTTGAAGAAGTGATGGGATTGCGGGTAACATAGTGATGATGATTATTATAGATTCATGTTTTTTTTTACTCGCGTCTGCTGGATACTCTATTGTCGGTAACGGGAAAATTGGTTTCCATAATTACACTTCAAGTGGCACGACTTGTAGCTGAATGCAATTAGCCACTTAGTATTTTATCCTCACTTTGTGTTTTGTACGACTATTGGTACACCTAGTTGTGTCACTTGAAAGGATGAATCAATAACACTTGTCAAATATATGCACTAAGGAACTCAAAAAGCAAGGCAAATTTGTATGGAGCAAAAAAAGGCAAAATATAAAGTGTATCTGATTACAGTGGTGGGGGTACTAAAAAGTATCCTCTGTACAAATGACTTGGGTAAAAACCCATCCAAGAAAGAAAAAAGAGCGCCAAAAAGGAAGAAAACTAACTAACAAAATACAATACTATCGAACAGATAAAGCAAAGAAAACAAGAGTCTGGGGCGAAAAAGCAAGTACTGAACAAAAAAGCAGTAACAGGCAAACGAAAAAAGCAAAAACAAAAGGTACAAGAAAATTCGTGACATCATGACCACCCATTATAACCACCAAGTAGATACCCAATAAATCTACTTCTTCCCACTAGCGCTAGGACGTCTTGGTGCTTTACAAGTCTTGCACTCGGAAACACCATTGTTCATCCGCTTCAAGCACTTGGCACATCTCCACCAATCTCTCTTACAGTTTGTAGAAAACTCTCTAATAGCATTCTCTCTCCACTCTTCAGTCTCAGGAAGTAAATCATTGCGACTGGCACGCTTATCAGCGACTGCCCGAGCACACTTGGTAACGTCTCCGCGCTTGACGATTTCATCCTTGTGGTACTCGCGGTAGTGATCACGAAGGTGGTCGCGACGGTGAAATGGCGCATCGGTACGAGCACGAGTGCACTTTGGGTAGTCGCAAAGGAAGGCTTCACGTTGGGCCGACGGAAGGTGGACGTGGCGGTAGTGGCGTTCAAGATCGGCTTTGCGTTTGAATGGACGGGCTTTGCAGTTTTCGGTGCGGCAGGGATAGCCGTTGGTTCCGGGTGACGTTGGGGATACGAGAGATGATGATGATGACGTAGATCTAAGGTTGTATGGTTAGAGTCAAGACTAGATAAGAGAGTGTAAGAGTTCCTGGAGACTTACTTGTGGCCGTAGTTTGTTTGAACTAAAGGAGGAGGAACAGTAGAGTTGTGTGGAGCAGCAGAAGCAGTTACATCGATTGGATGAGTAGCAAAAGATTGGTATTGAGTATAGTGTTGCCATCCCAAGTCGCAACCATATGCATCAGCGGCGGCGACATGAGAAGCTGGGTTATGTGTGGGGTTTGACACGGCCAAGTTGGGATATGGAAGATCGACTCCATAGGCGCTATGATCATATGCCGTTGCCGAAGGCGTCAAGAAAGCCGAAGTAGTAGGAGTTCCAGTCATGATGGGGTCCATCCAGTTGCTTGGTGCAGCAAAGTTGGGAGAAATGTTGCGAATCAAAGGAGAAGAAGGAGAAGAAGGTGATGAGCGAGCGTAACTCCCAGGGCTGGAAGAAGGCCATGATGAGGCGCTAGCGGGGGTAAGAATGGATTCAGGGCGGTAAATAGGCTCCAGGTGGATGTTGTAGCACTCATCAACTGGTAGGGTGGTGAGAGGATTAAACGGGTAATCGTTGTAAATGGCTGTCATTTTGGGCGAGATGATGTGTGTTGTTGTACTATATGTTGACGCCGTGAATAGTGTAAGAAGGTATTGTATGTTGAGTGAGTAAGGACTTTGCTGGGGTTGCCGAATACTTGAAGTGAATAGACGATATCTTCAAGACAAAGAAAAGATGATAGGAATGAAGCTTATATGTAGAAGCAAAGATTCATATCCAAGTAGAAATGTTTCCAAATGAAAAAGGAAGACTATGACGATGATGACGGAACCTCCTGGACCCAAGATGGGATTACCAGGTGCGGACCCGATAACTTATATAGTGTCTTTGCATCCCGATGCTCTTGTCTCCCCATAGCAGCCAAACCAGACCCCATCTTCTAAACTAACAAACGACTAACTAGTCTCGAGCTCATGGTTCCGCACCATCTGCAAGCACCCTAGTTCACCTTTAACCTAGACTAGGGGCGTGTGTGTGTGACTAGCTTTGAAATTCAACGAGGGTGTGCTTCTTTTCAGTGAGAGTTGTTCTTTACACGCCCTTTGAAGCACAAGCCATGAACCCCGTTGACTTGGGTCTTCCCATCACCGACACCGACTTCGTACCCCCCCCTTTCCGCGCTCTTCACTACAGAGAAGAAAAAAGTATGTCTCTGTGTATTTAGAAGCTTGCGCCGACCCAGTTGAAGGCCGTTGTCTCTGAATATCAAACCCCCTAGAGATGATGGCCCCCTTCTTGTCACAATCACAAACTGTAGTGCATATACGTCCATACACTATGTATTGTACATACATCTTGAAATGTGTTTCTCTGACGGCACAGTATACCCCTCGTAATTCCCCCAAGCACGGGCTACCACAGCTCTGTCAAAAATGACATGCCTTAATGCAACCAGAGAAAAGTATCCGATTAACCCCCCGAGTACTTTAACCCTATCGTTGACATTTGAGAGTTTGTAATTCAATATAGTTTACCCAATCGGGATCGGTTACAGTGAATTTTGGCTTTGGTAATATACGAAATCTATTAAAAGAAGATGATTTTTTTTCTCTTTTTTGTTTTTATAGAGTTTCTTTTTTTTTTTTGATGTGGGCTGGAAATTCCTTCCTTTGAAAGATTTGTTGGATCATTCCCGAGCAAAGCCGATAGACGCAGTAAAAGCGATTGGAAGACCGTCCTGGAAAGGCTTTCCTGATTTAAACAGGAACAAACATATTGGCAGTTCCTCGCGGATAATGATATTGAAGTTATCTTCATACATATGTATGTTAGTCCGCTTCTTCCAACACAAAATACTCACACTCTGGCATAAACTCATACATACTCCATTAGAAACGCGGAATTCCGAAATCTATAGGTAATAGTGGTCGTGGCGTTTAGTTCCCTTCCCCAGTGACGCTACAATGCACTATTGGCGGGGTCACATACTGTAAACAGCCAAGCGAAGTTCTAGCGTGGACGGTCGATGACATGTGTCGGTTCTTTGTCACTTTTGATCCTAGACTCCCTTCCCACTGTCCGCATAGCAAGAAACCGGCAGCTATGAAGGAACGGCCGGTGTGGAGATGGCATGGCAGCAGCCTCATGTTTTTTTTTTCTTTTGAGGGGACGAAGGATCGATTTGGATGACTCCGCCCTGTTGAAGCGTGACTGGGTAAGATGATGGGCCATGACTTTGGAATAATTATAGATTTCTCTACAAGGCAGATTCGTTAAGATTAAGCCAAAAGGGTTGCAGGATGACTACCTGGAGCATGAGGAGGAGAATGTTACCATCATAGTGGAGACTGCCGGCCGACGGGGAGCGCATGTAACCAAGAGTGATAGGGAAAGGAAAACAAGCCATTCACTTGGTTTACACTTGTCACGATACTATAGGGATCTGCCCATTGAACGGACTTTAGAAGATATGAATGTTGCCAAAATTATCACATGCAGATGGAATACCAAGCCAAGCATCGTCGTTGACGCCATTGCCTCACCATCATTCCTCGCCAATGCACGCTCAAACAAAGCAATAACAAAGTCCATCTTCCCCACGAGGTTTTACCAGGTTACTTGGTCAAGAAACCGATGAAATCTCATCTAGGGTATCATGATGAGCCCTGCCATCGCCGGCCGTGAATCACTGGGCTGGATACTTTGGCCTTGGTACATCAACGATGCAACGCTCCAAAACATGCCCTTGGAACTGAATGCTCCACAAAACAAGATGCGGAATCCAGAAACAATCGGGATCAATCCCGCTGCACTACCACCAAACTACCAACACCAAGATTTGTATACACACACAAACTAACAGTCCCGTGCCTAACTTGTTGTTTCTTATTTCCCTCGCCTTAGCGTTTTGTCTTGGAAAAGGTACACTCTTAGTAGCTCTGGTTGGACAAGAACGGATCCGAATCACTTGCACCTCCACTCCGTTTCTGGCCAGAGAAAACTCGGCCGTTGTAGCGCTTTATCCTTCCTTTGTTGGTTTGGTCGTTCCTAGCTATAGTAGTTCGTCAACACACACACCCCCTTCCTTGGTAATCCAAGCCATCTATCGTTTTTTTTGTCTATCCTGTCCTGTTCTGTCTCCATATTCTCTTTCTTTCTTTCCTCTATCCGTCTCGGGCTATTCGCTCTTTTCTTTTCCATACTTGACCTGTGCATTGGCTGATCTGGCCTGGAACTCACAACATCCGCAACCCCCAGTTCATGACCCCGTTCCTTCTCTTATTTTTGACGTTTTGGGAAATTGGAGTGGAAGATCGACGCTGCGGTACTCATTCCGCACCCGTCTGAGGGTTTTTCTCCTTCCTTCTTTCTTTCCTTGCTGTGTTTTTTTTCTCCTCTTGGCTCCCCGGGGAAAGGCCTGGCCCGAGAGCCCTGTATGTACAATACATACTCCATGTTTGCTGCTGGGCTCCCAGTTTGCCGTGAAGATTGGTCATGGCGATGTGCGTTTTGTACGTGGGGCAGGGGGATCAACGTGCGGGAGAAGCGAAGTCAATATCTGGGCCAATGTCACGCTGAAAGATGCGATGTCAGTGCTGATATCACCAGACTTGGCTTCATATTGCCGCTTGTTATGCCATGATATAGACAATCTCATGGGTATAGCCGTCAATACCCTCGTGGACAAAGGTAAAGCACGGCCATATATGATGCGCACCCCTCAAGTTCACGGCCGTTGAGGCCTACAGCCGCCCGTTACGCCGTGGAGACTAAGCCTGTGCACCCATAATTGATGTTTCGTCATTGCTCTAATGATGCTTTCCCCATGGATATATTTTGTTTAGGATTACATGTTTACTCTTTAATGAGAAGACCCCGCACTTGGACACAAGAGTGATGCTATCTTGATGAAACTAATGTTGATTGGTGAGTTTCCGGCATCGGATACATCGGGTAAGGACCGAGATTCTACACCGTGAGAGGGTGTTTACACTGTTAGAGCTAAGCCAATTAACTAAACCTCGAGAGAGGGCGTGAATTTCGTTACTGGACAACTGGATATTGACCTGTTTCCATTTTCTGGCTCGTGTGACTGGTGGGACATGAAAGAACATCCCTTACAAAGGACACATGTATTCGCTTAGAGACCTCTTCAAGACATTTCAAACTAGAAGCCCTATTCTCGTCCGACCAACCCACGTATCTACGTGCCAATCAAAAATGAAAGCTTAGGAATTTCGGTTCAAAACCCAACATGTATCGTATGTCTTAGATGACCACACCTTGGAATTCACAAGACCATCGGTCCAACTATAACCAAAGCGAGCTTTTCCTCCAATTTTTTGCCACCACATCTTCTTGTTAGTGGAATTCACCTACCAAAAGTAGAAATTGGTAAACACACTTTAATTCCAAGTCTCGTTTTCAAACAACAACTCAACGGGACCGCACTAGTTTGCTCAACCACTTTAGCTTCCCATCACCCACGTTACTAGAGCTCTTTCAGGAATAGCTTCCCCGCCAAGCAAACATGTTCCCCGCCTCGCGGAAATAGTGCTATGACAAACAACGCTCATCCATGACGTCGCTTGAATGGCCGGGGGGAGGGGGGGGGCTACTTCTTCCTTAACATAACATGAACCATCCGCCAGACCGGCCAGAGTCTAACCCCAGCCTCACCGCATCAGTTCTGTCTGTTCGTGGAAGGTGATCTACAGAGTTACTCGCATCATCCTGTTCCAAAATCTCTGCATTCCGCCACTTCCTTGGCCTATTTTGGGACTTGTCGCCGTGGACATGTGGATAGTCAAGGAACAAGTCTCCGCAAACCTATGGAACTGCCTAGTCACAGCAGCGTCAAAAATAGACGCCCTATCATGTCATCATTCTCCGCGTCCTTACGGTTCCATTCCCAGGCTTCTCTTCATCCTGCCTGCTCCTGATCTACACAGGTTGTTCCGTGACCCGTTCTACACACCATATCCGCAGCTTGTAGAAAAAAAAAAGACAGACACTCCGCCCCCACCCAACAATGCCACCCCTATCACGCCATCCTTCCAGTGGAAATTACTACTAGGAGGTGCATCCTCCCTGTGGTTTTTTTTAGTTTTTTTATCTTGGAAGAGTTAGTTGTCTTGCTCCATTTGAAATGCCGGCTATCTCCACATGGTAGTTGTTGAAATCCATACCGTACCCAGTCAGCCTCGCGCAGTTCCATCTGCACACAGCCATCCGCAGGTCCTTGGAGTCACATCCCAACAAGACAAGCCGGGACCGTCTGTCAGACAAGCCCTCTGCGTCTTTGTCTTGTCGGCTGAGGGATCCAAGAGAGATAAACCTTACATGTCACAATCTAAGGCTATCTTGGAGTGAGACAAGAGGAGATAGTGTCCGGAGAAGAACCTAGTTCGGTAAGAAGATTCGCTTAGCAACTTGTTTACCCACTCGTTGTTATGTATGGTCAAAACCTAGGTCGTTGAAGGGTGTCTTTGGATAGCGTGAAACGAGAAAAGACTGCGAGTCCGCCCTTGCGATGGCTAAAGTGCGTATGTATCAAGGACATGTACATGTGTGTAAAAATAGTGTTTGCTGGCTATCCATATGTTGACCCGGTGTTTCCATACCTTGGAAAGACATGGTGTGTATGTACATACCATCCCCGCTTTAACTCGTGGCTTTCCGCTGCATCCACGAGGACTCCTCGCTGGATTTCATCTTCCTTTCCCGTCAACCTTGACGCTTTAGTTCCAAGTAACAAGTCACAGTACTCCCTTCCGAGATTCACAACTTGTGGATCATCAACTTCGTGTCATGTTTCACCAAGACCCTAAAAAAAGGGAGCCTTTTATATTCAACGAGTACTTTGTCCGACCATAGAACTCGGATTTGATGCTGATTATAGTATCATCCGTCCCCCTTAAACAGCTAAGTAATGTACGGAATACGCATGTATTTACACACATAAAGACGTACAACATACACCTACAATCAAGGGACGTCGGCTGCATGCAGAAAATGCGCCTTGGCTGGGAATTCAGAGGTTAATTTGCGCTCTTGCATATCAAACACAAGCCATAACCATCGTCTGCACTTCCGATAGGTTTAATTGCCGACGTCGCGGTACATTCCATATCATGTCCCTGGACACCGGTTCACTTCAGCTTGTAATCCACCATAGACTATTCTTACACCCAACGAAAGAGGGGCCCGTATCTTTCCGTCACGTTGTATCATGTCTTAGATTAAGAATAACACTTGAGTGTGCCATGTACCGGAGCCCCAATTTTAGGATCACGGAAATAAGGCACAGAAAACACAAGACGAATATAGCCCATCCTTGATGTCATATATCGTCAGCACAAGTACATCTTGTTCATTGGTAACGGTGCCTCACTGGCGGCGTTGGTTTAATGAAATGACACAAGTGCTTCTCTAAATCTGACACCTGATACAGGTACAACACTTGGAGGGGCCAAAAGTACAGACCGTAACATAAGCTCATCATGAGTGAAAATCGTATAACGACTGTACATTCTATGACCTCTAGACCACAGATTCCAAGCTCAACGACAACAAGTACCATTTTCATTCGGAGGAATGCCCATTCTAGCATGTAGGTTCCTATAACCACATGGTCAGGATATCCGCCATTCTGGCTCCACGAAAGTACAAACTGAAAAGTCCCCGAAGATGCGGAACCGAGAAAAAAATTAACAGGAATATGCGACCAGTTACATCCACCGCCTCGGACAAGATAGGGGCCGAAGGAACAGCTGACTACGGTTATTACTGCATTTTTCGAGTCATCGCAACGCTCTCACTGCGTTCTATTGTGGTACTGGAACATCACCATAGCCTGAGTGGATCATCAGGCGCCCAACGAGATAACTGCAACCTAAACGTAGATCTTCCCACCTAGAACGGTCTGTACTCCGACTCCCATTGCTATTTCTGGTCCCACCTCCACACCACCACTTATCTCTTGTCAGATGAGCATGAGGGCCCACCGAAAGGAGACTTGTTTATATGTGAATCCATGGGGAAGCCTTGCTCTGGACCCTCACCAATTAGACGAGTCACGCGCGATGGCGAGGGCGGCGATGCGTTCGCGGGCTTTCATTAGAGCTGTGTTGTCCTGGCGGCTAAGCTTGGTGCGTAAGTCGTAGAGGGCTTTGAGGGTGGCGGCACGGTCAGCCTCTTCTTCCTAGGAGGGTGTCAGCATTCTTATCACTTGACCAATAGATATTTGTGGACATCATTGAGAGATTGTGCTTTGCAATGATGGGTGTAGTTAGCACTTGCCGTTCCAGGCGCAGGACTGGGAGATACACGACTACGAGAGGTATTGATGGACTTGTGAGCGTTCACTAATGTCGCGGCGGCAGATGGATCCTATGGTTCGGGTTAGCATCGGATCGATCGGGTGTTTGAGACATGTAGACGATCGTCATGGCCATCCATTGGAAGCCCTGGAATCACTTACAGCAGCCTTGAGGCTACTCAAATCAGCGACAATCTGAGCCAAAAGCATATTGATGAGATTTGTGTGGTTATTGAAGAGTTACAGTTGTGTTCAGGAGTCTCAAGACCCTAACGTGGCACGATATTAGACCTGACAGACCGATGACATCAGACTACATACTGACAGCTGCTGACAGCTGGCACCATGTACCACCCAACCTTCAACATAATGATCGTCCCTAGAAGACCCCGCCATCACCACTAGATCACGGCTCCCGTCCCGATAGCCGTCTTACAGCGCCATGTCGAACCCCAATTCGGGTCTTTACACCTACATTCATTGCCCTTGCCGGGACCAAGTACCTGGCCGCCCGGGCAATGCCGCCTTTGGATCTGGCGATGCCGACGATAGTGACGATGACATGGCGTTTGATCCACGAGGGGCGCGGGCAAACTATAGTTTGTTCCCGTTGGAGCATCTGATGTATTGCAATGAGTGTCACCAGATTCGATGCCCACGATGCATCTCGGAGGAGATTATGACTTACTATTGTCCGAGTTGCATCTTTGAGGTACCGAGTAGTAACATCAAGAGTGAGGGTAACAGGTATGGCAGAGTTGATTTCTCCAATTGGAAATTAATAATAGCATTGTTGCTGACTACATTGATCTATATAGATGTACGCGCAGTTGTTTCCAATGCCCAGTATGCATTGGAACACTCATCGTAACCCCTCTCGACCGTGCCCCACCACCCGACGCCGAAGCCCCTGCACCCGCATCCGGCGGCGGCCCATACGCCCTCAACTGTACATACTGTCTATGGTCGTCGACGGAAATCGGAATTGAATTCGACAAATCCAACGGTGTATACGGCCAACTAGCTCGTATCAAGAACGGTGGCCAACCGAAGCTCACACCCCGTGAACTCAAAGAGCGCCGTAAGGATGCCTCTGCTGAGTCTATACTTCCGGATTCTGAGCTTGACCCCGACATGCAATTTGCAAACTTGAAAGCCCTGTATCAGAGCCAGTCGTCAGAGACTACCTCCTCGGGAACAACATTTGCGACTGGGGACCTTGGGCTTAACTCGCCAGGGTCTATCTCCCGCATCATGAGTATCTACACCAGTGGAAGTATGGGCGCAAAGCGCTCTGCTCACAAACCACTACCTGCGGCAGAAGCTACCAACACCTCCGAAGGTCTCAAGTTAGCCCAGCTTGATGAATCCGCCCTGATCAAAAAGCTGCATAACTCGAGTTACACCGATTATGTCTCGCAAGCTCAAAACGCCCACCAGACCTATCCGGCCCGTTTCTCGTCGGATCTCCGCCCAATTCCTACCCTTCTTCGTACGAAACGGGCTAAGCGTTGCTTGACATGTCGCCAGTATGTCATTAAGCCGGAGGCGAAAGTTCTTAATCATCGCTTCCGCGTCAATCTTACTGCCCTCAAGGCCGTGCCAAGCATTGCGATCCGTCTGCTGAGTCCGGGACCACCGGTGCCATCTAGGAATATTCCTGTGACGCCAACATTGCCGTTGCTCAAGCCACTGAGCCCGACGCAGTTTGTTCTTACCTTTGAAAACCCGGTGTATGAGCCAGTTACCGTGACACTGGCAACATCGTCTTCGACGCAGGGACGATTCTCGTCGACTGTTACGTTGCTTTGTCCCCAGTTCACTATTGGCTCTAACAATGACGTATTCTATGAAGCTTTGAACTCGGATAAACGCAGGACGAGAGGCCCAGATGAGTTACTCGTGGCGGAGGCTGGCAAGATTTTGGATAAGGGAAATAACTGGGTTAGTGTCGTTATGGAAGTTGTCCCTCCGGAACTCAACTTTGACAGACTTCGTGCTCGGAATCAGGTGGCTAGAGAGGCTTTGGCTAGAGGAGAGGATCCGGGTGTCATGGTTGATGAAGGCCCGCTGAAGGAGGATGAGGATATTGTTGAGATTCCGCTGTTTGTGAGAGTCGATTGGGAGACTACGAATGAGGAGGGGGGACATAAGGAAAAGCATGAGCTGGCCTATTGGGCTGTGCTGGGGGTTGGAAAGATTATGATGGAGTCATGAGGTAATGTGAATGGGTAATTAGACATGTACATACATACATACGATTGATGATAGACGCTTTGATTTATGCCCAAAAGATATTTGCTTCATGTTGCACAAGCATAAGTGACGACAACATGGACATCTCATAGACATCTCACGGACATAGACATATGTACAGGCATACACAGGACATACATAGGTTGAGTGGATGCGCAGATTCATGTTTGAAATCGGATATCCCGTGTTGAAAGTCAACCTAAACGCCATTTCCCCGTGTAGAACCATTCCAAAAACACAAAACCCAAAACGTATAATCGTCTGCTCAAAAAACTCTTTTGCTTTTTTTTATTAGAGTACCAAAAGTCCGTTTCTCCTATGTTTTAACAAGTCAAAACAGAGACCTTCAATCCACCAACGTTGCGCCTATACCCCATTTTATCGGAGCACAGTTACAACACGAGGGTAACCCGCTTAGTACTCGGTGGTAACCTGGGGGAACTCGAAGACGACAGAGCGGCCAGTGAGCTTGCGGTAGACCTCGGTGTAGGTGTCCAGGCGGTAGTCAACACCACCACGCTCCTTCTCGTGGAGGACGACCTTGAGGGTCTTGGAACCGTCCTCCTTGGTGCGGAGACGCTTGCCGACAATCTCGACGGGGAAGACGAGGTCGCTGAGGATAGCGTCGTGGACGGCAGTCAGAGTGCGCGAACGGGGACGCTTCTGGGTCTGGGTGTTGCGAGAGCGGCTGGAGCGCTTGGGGCGGGGAAGAATGCGGCGCGAGGCAAGGATGATAACCTGGCGGTCGGAGAACTTCTTCTCAAGCTCGCGGGTGAGGCTGGTGGTGGAGTTAGAATGGTTGGTACATGGGGTTTTTGGGGAGAAGAGTGGATTAACTTACCGCTGCTGGACACGGTGGAAGCCCTGCAGGGAAGGGACGGGGACAAAGATGACAATAGCCTTTCTGCCGTTGCCAACCTCGATCTAATTATAGATCCGAAAGTCAGCATGCGAGCTCCTGGTGAAAACCATGGACCGCTTCCCGTCCGATTCCGCTACACCTTTTTGTTACGAAAAGTGTAGCCGCAAATCGTAAATCGCCAAACCCCCATCTGAGTATGTATATCCTGTGAGAGTTCCGAAACTCTGCAAATAAGACACCAAGAAGCACTCGTTGTGACGAGCAAGTTGAACTTGCGGACCATCTCGTGATCCATTTCCACGAAGGAAATAGCACGATATTCGCCTCGGACAATTCGATGATGCCCAGTGTTCCCAATGGACGTGTAACCGTCCATGGTATTCCTGAGTAGCAAAACGACATTTGCCTAGTGACAATAGCGTTGTATATGGGAACTCGGGAGGATAACTCTCTCGCGTGTGGGCGGCGATGAACGATTTCCGGTTGGTCTCGGAGCGATGTTGCGATCTTCGAAATTGAACGAAAATGAAAATATGGACATGCACGATTATTTCAAGGCTGTGGATTAAATTCATACCTCGCGGGCGGAGACGATCTGGAGGGGGCGGAGAGCGGCCTTCAGGTCGGAGGTGTTGTTCTCCAGGTCGAACAGAGCCTGGGCAATGCTGGACTCCAGCTCGCTGGGCTTAGCGTGCGAAGGGCTGTTGGCGGCAATCTTGTTGGCGGACATTTTGGCTGATGCTGACGATGTTGTCGAGATGATGGAAATAGACCAACTTTGGAAATGCAGCAGTTTTGTTCTTCGTTTTCCTGAGCCTGGACGCTAGTTGGATAAAGTGGGGCACGGACTAGCCATTTTTCCAATACTAATTTTTGGGAGAAATTTTGTGCGTTTGGATGTGTGGCGTAGTCACGTGCTAGTCAGGGCCTGATTTGAAGTTGCCACTTGCTCACTTTTTTCTGTCTATTTTGCAACTGCACTTTTCAGGGGTCATTGTTCTGGCACCCGACCCCTGCAACCCATCCACAATGCCAACTAAGCATTGGAGGGATCGCGGATGATTCCGAGCAGTTGAGAAACTTCAACTAAAACGACAAAACTTGTACAGTTACAGGTTTAGTAGTCTCGAACTCTGAAGTGACACAAGGCGGTATATGTATGCACACTCCACGCAACGCCAGTCATTCTAAGCTGGGTTTATGATTACTGCGATGACTGTCAAAATTAATGGTGTTGTATCCAACCCTCACTGTTGAGAAAATAACCCTACTGTTTGTGTATTAGTCAATCTGTGATGGTAAAGTAATATCGATGCAGCCATCTTAGGGTGGATACGTATCTGTATGCATGAGCTGAAGATTTCATCACCAAATTCTTTATTGCCAGTAGCCTCATAATGGGCATGTATTCCATCTTGGACGCATTCAGTTTAGTGCGTACGGCTGGCATACTTCATGCATTGTTGTGTGTGAAGAACTCCGCCTTAACCGTAAATCATTGCTAAGAAACAGTGAAAAATCATCTGACTTGTTGAGTCCACCGGATGGACGGTATTTGTGACGAGTTTCCTGGTAAGCTGACCTATAACAATGGATACTTTTAGCTAGGCAGTCACAGGAAAATGATCTACCGGATGCCATTAGTACCGACCCGGAATTGCCATGCAGGTATAGCGTTGAATGTACAAACATGTGTACATAGAGTCTAATGTACCTCACAGGTGGCGCACCTGATGTTTGTATGTGTACGTGTGTATGTACAGACATATTAGCTATCTATAAGAAAAGTCGTTTAGATACAAAAGGTCTGGTCACATGAGTGGAGGTTAGGCTTTTGCATGGTTCAAACGGAATCCCCCACCAGTACCAAGATTCCTCTGACAAAATCTATAGTTATCTTCCCCGGACCCCAGAAACGTCTTATCGTCGGTTCATTGCAGATTTCCACGCAGAATGTCCTGTACGGTGTAATTCCCTGCACATGTAATGTGTGTGGGCTCACTATATGCAGGTGACCGAGTCTGTGAGATTCTCTAGATTAAGCTTTTGCATACAGTGTAGGTATCCGTTGATCCATGTATTCCCTCGCTACGCTGCACGCATTGCACGTTGAGTGGTGCACGATTAAGTGCAGACATGAACGGTCTGAGACACAAACTAACGTCACATGGATATGAGGCTGGTAGACGTACATAGCATAGCTAGGTATTACAGCATCCAAAGACAACAGCCACCGACTGAGTCTCGCGGTCGACCTGTTAGCTGGACCGACCTTATTACTGTACTGTACATGTATAGTCCTTTTGTTGTTACCGGAAGGTGACGGGTTGCCCAGAAGAATCATATAGCAACTTGGGGCATAGGTCAAGCACTACTGTGCCGAGTCCGAAAAAGGGAGTGAGGGACGGGAGAGCGGACTTCAAAGCGGGACGGGTAGAGCAAATCACCCACCCCTCTGCCATGCGTAAGGGCTAGAATCCTTGGAACTTCTCCAGGTGACTCGTCAAGAAATGGCCCGATGAGAGGATTGAATTCCTTCGATTATATCCTCCATGGAGCTATAAACACTCAACAATGTAGAGGATAGACAGGGTCAAGGGCAGGGTGAGATGCAGAATTCATGTGACGAGAAGGTCGCCGACGGCGGGCAAGAAAACGTGAATCACCGAGCTATGTAGCCAGGGAGAAACATATGTACCGGATGGATCTTTGGCGTATGTCTTGGGCGGAAGAATACGGATTGATTATGGTGTTTCGGAGTCGGCTCGGACCAGAAAGAGGGCAACGACATTGCACTATACATGTGAGCTTTCTCAGGTGTCCAGGGACATTGATTGGTGGTTTCCAAGACTATATCCCAGGTCTGTATGTTTGTGTGGCCACACAACTGGATGTTGACATGTGTGTGTCTGTGAATATCTGCAGGATACACCCAGGGATGTATGTATGCACATACGTATATGTGGGAGGGGCGTGAAGAACAAGTTATGTAGACATCCTAGAAAGGATCTGTCCGGGTAAGTGTGTACCGAGTTAGTATGGGAATAGGTGGGGCTAGAGCGATTGACTAAGCAAGTTTAGGTGATATCAGACGCTTCAAACGCTGGTGACCTACTATGTAGGACAGCCTGTTCCAATGCATTGTGACTATGTATCGGTGCATGCGAGGGATTCTGTTGATGATTGGCCTGTGATAGCCTGAGTATTTTGAGGGGTAGGGACGACAGGATGCGCTACATTAGAGGTCGATCTATCCAGAATCTTTGTTCCTTCGATGGTGAGGCGAGGCAAAGGCCTGTACATTCATGCAGCACGGCCAAGCTCGCGGCCTCGAGTGAGGGGCATGTTGATCACATAGTAATAGGTGTGACAAGGATTCGATTGCCTGTCGGTGATCAGTTGCGCCTGAAGGCGAGGTTATTCAAAAGTGCATAGCTGGGGTATTGGCGACAACTCCAATGTTTAGCAGGTGGTAATACATCAACACATCCACATCTACAAATGCATACATATGTACATACATACGTACGCATGTAAAGTTTCCAATTTCCTAATTGCAAGGGTTCCATCTTTGATCGTCCGGAGAACATCCCGGACCAGCTTTATTTGTTGCTAGTACTACTATACAACAACCAGACGAACAATCAAAGTTGACCCGATCTAGTGACAACATAGCAAATAACAGATGGTGCACGGAAATCGGCAGAGAATGGATATAGAAGTTCATACTAGGGTCTCGGTACGGAAAAAGACAACCCGGGTCCGTGCTAGACGCACCTTGACGGCCGGTCGTTAGCGCTTCTATCAGGCTGGATTTTGTTTAGCGAGCTCAAGAATGATCTTTAGATCTAAGCAATGATCTACCGGGTCTTCGGATGAGAATAATAATCACATGGCGTTTAACGGAGCCTGATGTCTACAAGGTCACCCAGCAATAAGCGGTTACCAGGACTTGTGTCAATGGTTCAAGATCAGGGTCTTGGTTACAGGTCAAAACCTATATACGACGGCCAGGTCGCTGAGATACAGGCCTAGATGTCCCGTCTAAACATGCCCCAGGGCTGAGAGTAGAGACGACAGAGACCGCAAGGTGACCCGAGTGAGCTAACAAGGATACGGGCTTGATGACGACGTGTGACAGGTTCTGGTGAGAGTGTATAGTACATGTTTCCTTTTTATGAATGAGGAAGCAAGTCCATGTCGAAGCGGAGCTAGTGGGCCTACATGCATACGGACATATGTATAGAGAACTTACACAGTTACCGTAAGATGCCTTGACTCTTGATATAGTGTGGATGTCAAGATGTCTTCGTTTGTGGTGGTGGCCACATGTCCCCTTTTTCCTGTTGTTTGTTCCGACGCAGGCCATCTACATATCTGTACTTCCCCATTTTTATCCCTTATTGTGTGGATTTTTGGCCATTCATTTTAGGTCTGTTGACCGAAATCGCGAATCACTCATGTAGCTCCATCACATAACCTGCATGAGTAGGCTTGATGGCACGTTAAAAAGGTATGTATTCTTCACTGCGGACGCCACTACCGAGTAGAATATGGGCAAATGGGCCAAGGGATACAATAGAGCGAGTAAGATGTATACGGAAAGGGCCCGGCAAAGCGTCGTTTGTCTTTTATGGTATTGGTGGAGGCAAATTCTTGAGAGGGAGGAAGAAGGCGTTTGGAAGTTACTTGTAGGACGGGAGAGAAGGAGACAATCGGGTGAGATTGTTGATGCGGTGAGCGAACGCAGACAAGTAAACGAATCATGGCAATGGTAGATATCTAGAGAATTGTAGTCCTTGTACTCAGTATAATAAAGAAACGAGATGAATGGCTTTGTAGGTCCCGAAACAAGGGCGACGGACAACGCAAGCCAGTCTCCACGGACCCTCTCTTCACGCAGACAAAGAACAAGAAGACAACAAAAAAACGAACCTCTTACTACCAAGATGATATCCCGGCCGGTTTAATACTAAGTATCGATTTCAACGAAGCCTACCCCAGCCAGTTCGTGCATTAGTGGCTTCCTAACAAGGCAGGCACGACGGAGACACTAGTCCCATTTCTGCTATGACAATGCTGTGTAAACAGTCAAAAAGGAATTGGGCGTAACGTAGGAATATACCGTCAATTGAGCAGTTGCGTTGAGCTTGGAGCACGAATGCAATGATCATATGCACCTGGCTCAATGTGTATGTCTGCAGATCAGGCGTATCGGGTTAACTAAGAAAGGACTTAGTAGACACATTTCCATGCGCATATGCTCACAAGGAAGAAAAAATCCTAAAAGCCACAGCGCGTGAAGAAGGGAGGCGGATGGTTAGTCCGTAGGAATTGCCGAGTGGCTGCTGTAAGTACTAGTAGTAAAACAAGGGAGAAGACATAGACAGCTTGGTTATACAAGGGGCACTGACGTACGTGTGTACGTCGTACCAAAGGGCCGCAACAACGACACTTTGTAGATTACGGATAGATGCAACCAAGATTTGGACAACGTGCGTTCTTCACTATCAATACCATGGTAATGGAACGCGATCGTGATCGATAGACTATATTGGATAGGGAGCAAGGCACACCCTACCATCAGATAGGAACGGAAGCAGGGCAGGGAGTAAGTGACCCAGGCTCTGGGGACCAAAAAGGTGATCAGTCCATTTGCTTGCTTTCAACAACATGGATTGGGCCGGTCCCGGTATGCACGTTTGGGGTGTCTGTGGGCGTGGTTACAGTGGCTGCGTTGGTGTCTTTGCAGGCGGTAACGGGCCGACATGAAGAATACTGGTGTATATGTATGTACATATGTACATGCCATGTCCCTAGATAGGATAATAAGGATTTATGATTATAAAAGAAATACTGATTTATATCTGTAGCTTGGAAATGCGACCTACCGGGAAGCCTAAAACTAATCAAGCACGTTAGGCTGGAATATAGTATTATTAACAAGGTTTTATCTGGGGAATACCGAAAGATGCATTCCATGGACACTATTAGATTTTACAGCTAGGTCGGGATCAAGCTTATGTTCCCCGGTGTTTCCATATAAACATTGAAAACTACCCGCTCGTGTCAAAGTCGTCCATACATTGGTAGCGAAAGGTTAACCCTTTGATTGACCAGGTCAGCAGTATTTCTATGTGGTCTCGCGAAGACTTGTTCCTCGGTTATTACAAAAAGTCTAGTTTCGTCTGTTGTGAATGGCCTGGCCCATTATCAGCTTTCGGGAGGAAGTGTGGCTGATCCCTGCGACGGTACCAGGGGGGGCGTAGCCGCGTGCTCTGGCAATTCAACAAGACCTAATTCTGAGTTCCAAGGGCAACTTGCCACCGTCAATGTGTGTATGTATACTCCGAGTTGGGCAGTTGGCTGGGATAAACCTTTCTACGGTTACTAAGGCAAAGCTCCGAGAAGCTTATGGGACGGCCCGACAAGAAGCGAAGAATGGAAGCCTCGTAGCGATTAGTACTTTTCCTTTATGCTTCCAAATACAGAACCTCTCACATCATTGAAGTGATTTCTCATATATTCAATAGGACCTTGTTTTTCTGTGGGGAAATCCTTCTCGGGCCCGATTTCAGTAGTCGGACATCAATATTTTGTTACATTAGGCATGGGCCAAAACTAGAATCCGTGCTTGACCTACTTTAAGACCTTGTTACATCATCAGCCTATAGTTCGGTTCCATCTTTCTTCCCAAGTTCTCGACCCATATCCAGTACTACGGCGGACCAACCTCCTCACCATCGTAAAACTGAGCGCCCGCTGGTCTGCGGTAGATTGCATCAGTCACAATCCTGGCTGGCCGTGTGCTCTTTCGGTCCAACGGTTGGCGATTCTTTATGTACATAACCCTAGACATAGCCTGCCTGCATGTGTCATCAGCGTTCTCAGATGCACTGTAACATGAGTATGATTTCAGCCATTTCAAAATCAATGGTATAGAACATGGCAATATAGATGTACCCACGACAGCGGGTAACCACATTTTATCCTGCTCTAAGCAAACTGTTACCCTGAAAAGTCAAACCCAAGCCGCTGTCACTATCGCTGCAATACGATGGTGTAGTAGAGACTGCAATGTCTCGGCTGTTGGATAGACGGAAGGATACCTGTGGGACTTTGCGCTTATGATGTGTGGGTGATGAAAGTGGATGCAGATTTGCACTACCACCCCTCAATTGGGGGCTGGGACGAGACTTCACGGGCAAATGGTGGCTTCGGGTATTTTGTGATGAAGCTTCGAGCCGGACCCGAATTTTCTATGTGTTTCACCAGAATTCATGACTACAAAGCTCTATTACATGCCACACGGCAAAAAAAGATAACAGGATTGTACATAGTTGTAATCATCAATATACACCATAGAGACCTCAACGCCCAGAATGATACATAGAATTTCAGCTTCCCTTTGGTAGTATCGGTATCTTAATGTTACTCGCCAATAGTATATGCAGTGTGCTTTCCTGCAATGAAATGCCTGTCTGATGTTCACACCTCATGCTACCTACCAGTTACCTCCTGCGGGGTCTTCGCAAGATCGGCCAGTTACATTGAGATCCCACACCCCTTGGCATCTATAGAACTCCAAGTAACGGCATGCTGCTATCCGTCTGGAGATCTCTGCGGACTGGCCTATCTGTGGGTATGAGGTGGTATAAGACACCTACATACATCTACACGCCCCAAGCTATATATAACCATGTACAGTATATGTCTGATCTATTGGACACAAACGACCATACCAACAGCATCAAGCACAGATTCCCTTGAAGCAGGCCCCGAAAGAAAGCCCCGGAGTTGGTTCTAACTTCACTCCCGTATCCCTTCAAAGTATAGCCTGACTCTCCATCTTCTTGTTTGACTATCACAGGCTTTCTCCGGAGATGGTCCTTCTGACAACAATCTTCTGTTCCACCACGGGCGGGTACACCCCTCCCCCCCCTGGTAGAATACCCAATGGCCCACGGCTTGTGATTCGCTTGTGCATCAACATGGCGAAGGGAAACTCCCGGTGTGATCTTGAATATCAAAGAACAGAATAGGATCACTTCACATATCCATGTAGACCCCTCACTGTTGTTGTGTTCTCACCCCGGAGATCGCCCGGTATATAATTTCTTGATTGCCCGCTTCTGGGACGACAAGTTCTTTGATCAAACCATCTGAACCATCTCATCGATCTCAAAATCGCACCACATCTCGTTGTTATTACACTCAAACGAATTGTTGGTTAAACATTGATATCTTTATCTTCCTACAATTCGACCAACGGCCCCACCAAATCCAGGTATCGAACTCCGACGGAAAGATCACTTGCAGCTTATACTACCTTCCCACTATTATTTCGAGATCCAACTATACCCCATACCATTTGAGCTTTTCTCAAAGGGGCCATCTGTTTTTTACATACGAATTTGCCGTTTGGGGAGATTGGAATTCATCCGATATCTCCTAGGTCAATAAGCCAGGCATCTGTGATCAGTTGTTTGGCCAACTCCATTGCATACTTCCAGTTTGTTTACTGGGGTTTTTAGATCTATAAATCTTTCCATCATCCCAACACAGCGGCTTTACTTGAAGTATATCCATACTTTCATCCATTGAGCCACTCTACATTCGCCACAATTCACTTAGTAAGAATCATCTATATACACTCCCTCTCTAACATGGAGCACGTTGAGACCGGGAACTTGCAAAGTTTCGGGTTCTCACTCCATGGCTCTCACACTTTACCCACAAACACCATATATTGCACCAAACCGTCGCCGCCTCAGCACAACCCCACGCTAACCAGTTCACCACCACCAGCGTTTGGCATTTGCACCTCATTTTAGTCGCAAGTTCCTGCGCTTATCCATTTGGCCTCTATTTTGAACAAGCGGTCAACCATTCCGCTTGCGTACAGACCATCGTTTTCATCATACATAAACAGTGAACGCCCACACAACGAACGCTCATCATGTCGTCTGCACTCAGTACTACTGCTTCAACTCACATGAGAGAAAACCTTGTTGCTGTTGAACAAGACGGCCACACTTTATACTGTCACCCTATTCTTGATCACCGGTCACCAACCTCTCACGTTCCCAAACTTACCATTGAGACTGGTCACGATAACTCATCCGTCGATATCGATAAAGTACAACAGTCTATCGGTCTTGAGCGCAGTATGAGTGGTCCCTGGATCGCCTCTTCTGGGCCATACGAGCAACTATCGGTAAGTTCCCAAGACTGAAATGAGTAAAGGATCAATGGTGTTCTAACCAGTACTTCTAAACATATAGCAACATAACGCATACGCCTATTCTAAGCCGGTAGGTATGTTGGCTGTTACTGGTGGGCCGTCATCGGCTCACGTTGCTTCATACGACCCATATGACTCTCGCTCTGAGTCGATGCAAATGAACCATACGTTTGTTCATCCAAACACAAACCAAGCAATGGTATGGACACCAAGTCACTCGTCATCACTCAACCCGCCGCCGGCATGGAAGCCGGAGCACGGGTATACCCATCACTCTCCTCTTTATTCACCCGCAACCCCCACAAATGAGGATGGCCCAGCACTACACATGCATAGGTACATGCACCGTGACTCCGGAAACAGATACACTACCAGCCCCTCGTCCTCATATGAGGGCCCATTGGGGGCCATGGAGGCTCCAAGAATGACGTACCAACACTCAAGTTCAAGTGTTCGTTCGCAGGGTCTTGCGGTTACTGATCCTGGTCTATCTGTTTCCCCTGGCGGCGCTCATATGAGATCTTCTCCCACACCAGGACTGGCTATGGGCAACCAATACTCACCACTCCCTTCACAGGAGATGGCTTACCAGAACCAAGGCGCTTCATACTACCCGGCCCCGACGCCCATGTCATCTATTCCGGCCGTAACGTCAATTCCCATGTCTTCGTACCCATCGGTTCAGTCCATGCAGGGTCTTACCTCTGGACCTTCCATGCCTTACTCCAGCATGCAAGGGATGCCACCCACATACCCCCAGTCAACAGAAAGTAATGTATGGCCAACAGGTGCCTCTCACCCGACAATGGAACTGCCCAACTTCCCAGGCGAGACCAAGGAGCAACGTCGTCACCGGGAGGATCTCTTTATCTTGGCAGGAAAGAAAGCGGGTATGTCCTACCGGGACATTAAGATTGCAGGCAACATTGAGGGCGCAGAATCAACGTTGCGCGGGCGCTTTAGAAACATGACGAAGCGCAAGGATGAGCGAGTTCGGAAGCCTGTCTGGACGCCGACTGATGTAAGTAAAGAATAATTGCTTCTTTTCAACCGAACTTGAACTAACCGATTAATTTACCAGGACTGCTTACTCATGCAAGGTGTCAAATATTACACATCACAACCGGGATCCAGCACGAAGCCTAATGATATTCCTTGGAAGAAGGTCGCTCGCTACATTGTCGACCGACACGGATCTTACCTCTTCGGTAACGCTACGTGCAAAAAGCGGTGGGAGCACCTTCTTAAGGAAGGATACAGGATGGATTAAGTCATCCGACATACATACATTTTTGGCATCTGGGTGGCTATCTTTTTCAAGATGACACTCGGAGTTCTTTTCAATCTCTTCAGTCGTGATGGCGTCTTTACGTTTGTGTAAAGATTGACGTCACGATTTGTCAGTTTTAGTTTCTATGTGGGCGTTAATTGGAGATTGCCCAAGCTTGGTCATCGGGCAAAGTGTTACTTTTGCCGGGGAGATTTTTGTTCTCATGTTTTTTTTTCAATCAAGTTCAGCCGGATGGACTTCACTGTATGATTGTCTTTATGTTTTCTGTTATATCTAGAGTTGGGTTTATTTTTCGTACTATTGTGTTTAATAATTTGGTCATTGACGAATAAAATTTATGTTCATTACATTGCTTGTTGCCATTGGTCGTGTGTATGTGCTACCTGAAAATGATGTCAACATCATTCTTGCAGGGTCAACGATGCAAGTGTGCATGTGACCATTGATAGTAATGAGTCTCAGTCCAAGAGGCTGAAGAGTATTTGTATCCATCTCGTTTTTGGCAACAGCCACTTTAGACTTAGATATATGGAATGTGCTTGTTGGATTGAAGTGACGTCTTATATCTGTGTAATGCAACACAAAGCTCGAGTACGTGATACATGCCTGATTCAGAGAATCACAATGCCATGCGACATAAAGCCCCGACAGAAATTTCTCCTACAAGCGAGACAGCCCAATTCTCCCCAACACACTCTCCATAACCGCAGGGGACTTTTTCAAAGTCATCCACTCCCCCTCATTCTTGACAAGCGCAGTCCCCGCAAGAACGGTACCATTGAGTTGCACCTTGCCCGTGGATCCATCCCCAAGCGAAACTTCACAGCCCTCAGAAACTCGCGGGCAAAGTACCATTAACTCGGACGTGATGGACAAATTATAACTGATGCGTGCTTCCCCAGTAACTGAAACAGTATCACCCGCGTCCAACCCCAAAGTCCTCCGACAAGCCTGTTCGTATAACGAGATATATGCCCTATGGAGCTCTCCAGCATCCATGTCACTAGAAACCGGGGCTGTGAAGACTTGCATCGGAAGATTGTCTCGGGCATCACGTTCGCCCAGGGTACTTATCAATGGCACCCACTTTGTATCCACCGGTAACCCCTCATACAAGCTCGAAATGGGCAACAACTGTAAATGGCGATGAGGTTGCGAAGCCCCCGAATTAGGCCCCCCATTGAAAAATACAAACAGACCCTGCCGCCTCTTATCACTCGCCGCAACGGTTTGTTCTCCGTCGGGGATATTACCACCGTGACTCCCGCGGTATGCCCCAATACACGCCATGGCGGCCGCCAAGTCTTCCGCCTCAAGAACATCCGTTTGACTCTTCCATTCCGTGGTGGCGAGAATGAAGTGCTCGGGTGCTATGGCAAACTTGTTCAGGACTAGGTAGTGACTTGGAGATAAATCAACAATCTTTAATCCCGCGGGTGGGTTTGCAAAGGGATCAAACGGAGCAGAGCCGGGTGCACTTTTTGGGCCCTTGGGCTTTTGAGCGAGAGATGGTGCATAGCGGAGTTGAATCTGTTTTTGTAAGTTAAAGTGCCTCGGTGAGAAATGGAGAGCTACTCACAGAGGCAGATTCAGTATCTAGAACTGCTACTTGGGTTGGAAAGAAGTTTAAATCTCCGGCAGCCCGAGCCCTTGTGAATACACTCGAAATGAGGTTTGGCAGATTTGATGGTGTCTTCATGTTTGTTTCTATATTTCATGAATCGGTGTAGTTGAAGTCCAGCGCTCAATTCAGCGTGTGCAGCGGGTCCTTAGCTTGGTGCGAGATCATCATTTTAACCCTCGTAAACCCTAAACATGCAGCTTCCTTTATAAGCTCTCAAAACGCCAAATTTGCGCGGCATGCTCTTTTGGTCTAGTGGTCTTGTGCTTTGACTTGGAGTCATATTCACGATCGTCACGAGTTCGAATCTGGCTTTGTACATCTAGTTTTTCTACCGGACTAGTGCTCGAGTGCGCTCCTTGATGTAGCAGTCCATTTCTTCCGTTACTAGTCGGTTAGACGTTTTACTGGCAGTAGGTTGTGCCTATCCCCCTACTCTAGGGTGGTAGTAGGCCTGTATTCTCTGTTCTGCACCTTAGGGTGGTATTATTGTACCTACTGTATTAGTTGCGCTATAGAGGGTACTGAGTATATGAGATACTCTGTCCCTCTGTCTGTCTTCCCAGGGCGCAGTTAGTATGGTAGAGGGAAGCCTACAGTGTAGTTTCAGAGGGTCGCCTGCTGTTGGTAATTGGACTAGTAGGGCTACTAGATCGATTGGGGATCAGAGCCAAATGGATATTGTACTTAGCTGGGTTCGCGCAAAGTGGAGGTGGTGTGATATGACTGCATGTTGTAGGTATCATAGATCGCTGACCTGGGGGCATGTCGTCTTTCTCTTTTTTGATTGGATTTGTGTTCTGGAAACAATGAATAGTGATATAGATATAGATATACACATATGGATGTCTACGTGAGAAATGCGAATTCTATCTACTCCAATCCCGGAACACCTAAAATGTCACGCAACTGGGGCACAAAACGAGGAACTACGTAAACAGCATATAATGATGCCGAAGCAACAATCAATCCAGACAGCTATAGACATGATTAGCGAGTACTCTTTCCTGAGCGCATTGATATAAACTTACCTTCTCGAACCATGTATGGAAGTAGATCGCTGTCATTAACAACATCCACATGTTCAACGCCACCAGTCCCAGCGCAAACTTGCCGGTGTATCCAGTGAGTCCGCCGGCTGATGCGCCCTCTTTCTCAATTACAAGGCCTGGTCCAACCACAATTGTTCTCTTCTCTCTCGGCCAGACTGCCCATCCAACCTCCTGCAAGAGGAACCCCGCTCCGAGACAAAGCATAAACACATGGCCCGAAATATCATGGCCACCGTGCCATTTACCCCCGGCGCGCTTGCATTCCCATGCCGAATTGGCCGTGAGTTCCGCGGGGAAAATTCCCTCTGCGGTCTTGACAAGCAACCCCGTAGGAGAGAAAGCACTTGACGGATGGCACATACCGCCACTAAGACGGAAAGATCTGTCAACCAATGCCGGACCAAAGCACCACTGTGTAGTGAGGAACCATAAGCCCGTGACCGCAAGAAAGCGCATGATAACCTTGGCTCTCCGCTGTACCGAAGTCTCAGCTCTTCCTAGAATGGGACTCAATACGGCGAAAATGAGGGCTGCCACGGTTATCCAGGCCCATCCGACTTTAACGTAGAATACATTGAAGATATTACTTTTGGAAGCGAAGTATGAAGGAGGCTGTTCTTGCGAATGCGACTGCGTGATCGGGTTGTACTCGCTACGATTCACAGTTGGTGATATCACGGAAAACGCGGTTCCGAACAAAAGGATGGCGGGGAAGAGAGCAAAAACCTTCAGCTCACGCAATGTTGGAATATATGGCGAACGTTGCGCTTGTGTGAGCTTGTCGGCTGGCGCCTTGGTACTGGTAGCGTTTGAAGGCGGCATTGTATATATACTTTGCGATCGCGCAAATGTCGAGCAAAATTGAATTTGAATGTATTGAAGTTTGAATTGGTTGTTTTATTTGGATCGATTAAAATCGCAATTGATGCATTTATGTGGATTATCGATGAAGAGGTTGCAAGGCTTATGAGACCTAACACGGAAGGGACGGAAAAATAATTGGGAGATCCTGAAAATGAGCTCAAAGTGAAGTAGCCCGGAGACGGAACTTGTGGCCAGCTGCTGATGATGTCACCGCTAAAGTTAGAACGCCACCTGGCGCCACCTGTGACTACTGTGGCGCTACATGTTCAGTGCCCGCATTTAAACGACACAACGAATGTAAAGACAATCAGCATCTTGGCCGGTGTGTTGGTGTACATGTGTATGCATAAATAAATCTGATGTGATCATCTAGTCTGGTCATCCACTAGGTATCACAGACGTATGTATGTAAGTACACTCACGTGCTGCTTCTAGAATCCCGGGGGACCATATTTAAATACTAGGTAACGAACATCTGACCATCCATAACGCAGGTCCAATGTATGGGGGATCATTGGGTTTCCTTTTCGTTCGCGCGCACAGCGACGCCTACGTCCACGTATTACTTGTTATATAAGTACACATACCCTTTATTCATCATTTTCGAAGCACGTACAAGATGTCCAAAAAACATTTAATGATGACGTCGTTGATAACATCTGACCGCTAGATATACATGTGCTTAACCCCGATCAACCCTTATACAAGAACAAGCCGATTACCCGGTCATGATGATGCTTAATGCTTGTTCATTTCCGCCAAGTTTCCCGAAAATACAGACAGATCACCTCCTGCAACGAGAAGCACAACCTCCAGCACTCCATTTGTTTTTACCGGCGATAGTGTCAATCTGTCAAGGCCATTGTCGCAACGCGCTTTCACGAACTTGGCAAAATCCTTCCATTGTCGCATTGGCAATCCGAGTTTGCCAGCAATCACCGGAAAATTCTTGGCACTATCGGGGCGAAATCGACAACATCACGGGCAGATTCCCTGGCTCAAGAAGAGAAAAACCCCCCGAAGCGAACTTGGGGTATATCCTCGGCAGTTTCATTCGCTAACAAACATACGTTTCTCCCACAACCTAGCTTGACCCCGATGCTAAAGTCCGAATTCAACACTCCCTGTAATGTCTTGGTCGTCGTTTAAACCCGCAGTTGATGGCCATCAATCACGGCGCCAGCGCTTAGCTGCCATGGCTGCTACCGCGTACAGAGCCGGTGCTAGTGCTGTTGGGGAAATCCGCGAAACATATGCCAACTCCCGAGAAGTCTTCACCTACGATAGCGATGACGTAACACACATACCTGCGGCCTTTCCAGATGCCGATATTGTCACCCACGGTCGAGAACAGATGATTGTGTTACCAACATACGCTAAGAAACACACAAAGCCGGTATCTAGAATACGGTACAACGAGGATGGGGAACCAGAGGGAGAGGACCAGGAGGAGCAATGGATCATAGATTGGGAAAACAGTGCAATGAAGGACGCAATAGTTGATGTCGACGTGAGGGGATGGCTTTATACGCCCGAGAATCCACCACTGCCTAAGCGCATGAGGTTAATGGTGGCCCTGGCGCGGTCCATGTCTGGAATCCCAAGTATGCGACAGGACGAGGATGAGGACGGCTCACCTATGGACCGGAGTATAGCCCGCCGGCCCTCAGACACGCCCGGTCCGTCTCCGCGAAGGACTGACACCGGGTCGAGTACTGCATCAACTACTCCTATGTCCCAAGAGGAAATTGTGGCAGCGAATAAAACTCTGATGAAGCGAATATCACCGTTTCTGACCACCCCATTATTCCGTATGCCAGTGACAGTTTTCTTCTATGACAACGATCAATCACAGTCGCGGACATTCTATACGGATGAAGCTGGCCACTTTATGGCGCGGGTGGCGTTAAACTTCATTCCCACCAGTGTGCGCGTTCTTGTTGATGAGCACATGACTAATAGTAGTCTCAGTAAACGAGTTGACGTGCGCATGTTGGCACCACATGGGATTAGTGTCATCAGTGATATTGATGATACAGTAAAGTACTCTAATGTCACTGGCGGTTCAAAGGAGATTCTCAGAAATACCTTTGTGCGTGACTTGGAAAATATGAAGTTGGAAGGCGTTGCAGAATGGTATCAATCTATGGAGAGACTGGGCGTAGATTTCCATTATGTTTCAAACAGTCCATGGCAGGTATACCCTATTTTGACGACATTCTGGAAGCTATCTGGACTACCCACCGGATCTATGCATCTGAAACAATACAACGGCATGCTACAGGGTGTTTGGGAATCGGCGGCCGACAGAAAGAGACCGTCCCTGGACAGATTGATAAGGGACTTTCCTGAGAGACGGTTCCTTCTTGTCGGTGATAGTGGCGAGGCAGACCTCCAGTTATATACCGAGTTAGCAGTACAATATCCGAAGAATATCTTGGGTATATTTATCAGAGACATCACTACACCAGAGAATACCCAGGATGCCTTACGGTTGGGTTTAGCAAGAAGGACTTCGGACATGTCACTACGTCCGGGTTTGCCTCCGCGTGCATCTTCGGCGTCACCATCATCTAGAGGTAACACCCCACCTATTCCGCCAGTACCACGCGCGGCTAAGAAAGAGGAACTATTAATCGACTTTTCCGATGACACGCCTGCTACCCCGCCACCAGCTTCCGTGGGTAGTACCGACACAGACGACTCATCACAAAAACCCAAACCACCGCGGCCAAATAAACCCGTTGGCTTACGGGGTGCCCCTCCGCCCGTGGCTCGGAAACCAGTCGCTCTACAAAGTCAAGCAACAACAGCATCACCACCCTCTGCCAACACACCACCACCAGTTCCACTGAAGACCCGCCCGTCTATGCCATCTATTCCAAGTACTCCAAAAATCGAAGAACCACCATCATCAGCTCTCGTCCGCACCCCGCCACCAGCACCGCCACCTCGCCGGCGCGCCGTCAGTTCTACTACACCAACAGCCTCTACTACAGCTGTTGACTCACTGGCATCACATATCCCGAAACCTCATCTGGCGCCTACGTTGGCTCCCATGGCAGCCATGTCCAGTGCCGCAGCTACAGCCGCAGGCGAATCTTTGGCGGGGACGAACTCTACGCCAACACCGGTGGCTGTTGCTAGGAAGGTGGAGGCTTGGCAGAGTACCTTGCGGGAGGCGAAGTGGAGATTGGAGAAGTTGGGAGTTCCGTTGTTTATATGGAGGCGTGGAGGGGACGCTATGGAGGATGCTTTGGAGTTGATTAGGAAGGCTAGTCGTGAATAGAATTAGTGAATATTTTAGACTTGAATTTTGTACTTCTGTCATGTTGTTATGGCGATGATGCGTCTTTAAGCACGGTAGTGGATAGATTCATGCACTTATGTAACTTGTACTTGTAACGATCTCCAGGTGATTCTTATGGGACTGCTTTATTTGTCGAATAGATGTTGACCAGTTATCGTATGTTGTTGTTGTTGTTGTTGTTGTACTATTTATCGTCTACCTGAACAGAGCTAACTATCAATACGACGACCTCACCCGGCGCGGCTGATCACAAAGGTGTCGTCCTTTGGGCCAGTCTCGAGAGGTGAGGAGATGCGAGTGCATTTCGCCAAGGAACCCTCCTATGACCAAACTTAGGGCCCGGTGACGAACACCAGGAGGGGCTTGACGATGCAAGTACTGTGAAACCTTCCCGCAAATTTTGACATCTATCTTCGTGTGTGTCGAAATAAATCAACCTTTTCCAGAGGGTGTCGGCTTGCGGCATGAATCCCGTCACGGCGCGGGTACGGCGTACAACACTCTTGTCCTCTTCCTATGCTTTGTCGACGATGTTGTTTTTGTGAACCATCGCGATACCGGTAATTGAAAATTTTTCTTTGTTCCTCCATATCAGAAAAGATCCCCCTTCGACGAAACCAGTATCGACCGGTCAAGAACACACAGAAGCGAGACAGTTATCGTATGGGATCATTTAACGCTTACATCACCTATAATTCCATACGAATCGGCCGAAAAACCCACTTCGCCTTGTTGTTGTTGTTGTTGTATTTTTTAACGTCTACCTAACTAGATCTAACTGTTAATACGACGGCTCTCCAGGCAACGTCGGGCCAAAATGAAGTCGGCATCCCAGTATCCTCCGTTGAGTGGTCGGCAATTGCGAGTAATGCATGAGCATAGAGGTCCTCCCAAGACCAAACAAAGAGCCAGGTGAAAAATGAAAAATGAAAAAACAAAAACAAAAAACACCGAGAGGGTCTATACACAGCATGGCCCAAAGGCACCCCGCGGGGTCCAGGCTCGTCCTGGTGTTTTTGGCCTGCAGCCGATCCAGCAATAAAATCAAAAATCTGTCGCCGCAGTTTTTGTCGTCGGCTTTCGGGTATCGATAGTGTGAAAAATTTTTTCCTCCGTCCTTCATCTCAGAAAAAGAATCTCCTCGACTTTATCAACACCGTCCACCGAATTTCAGGACACAAAGAGACGCATCCGACGCGGAACCTTCTTCCAAGAAACGCGCCGAAAGTGAAGGTGAGAGGCCCTCAATGTGTCCATACTCCAGAGAAAAAGCTCTTGTGAGGATCAAGAGAAGCCAGCTTGGCGGCAATCGATCAGGTTGGGCCTAACGAGAGGCAAGAACCTGGAAAAAAGAAGGGAGAAGGGGAGTGGTGTGTGGTTTAATACAACCGACAACGAATTGGGGGAAAATCCAGCCCGTGTCCGATGGAAATGGCATCGCCAACCTCGAAGGTACCATTCCGAGGGTATTAAGGAAGAAGGTGAAAACCCGCTTCGCCGCTCCGGGCACTTACTATTTAAAGCCTAATAACACTGAAACTATCATAAGCTCAGGTGACGCAGTGGTAGCGTGTGAGACTGCAGTTCTTAAAGTCATCGGTTCGACTCCGGTTCTGAGCTTATACTTTTGCTTTTTGTGTTACCTCCCGCCAAGGCCCTAGCGCGCTGTCACGCAGGGCACGGCGCTTTTTTGTCAATCAAGCGTTTGTTATGGACGAACTCGTCAGTGCTTTTCTGTTGTTTTTGTATTTTTCTGGGACTACGGATGGCTCTAACTAAGCGTATTGTAACGTCGTTGTATGTATCTTTTGGGTGAGCTTGTTGTATCCAGATAAACACAAATTCACCTGTTGTGAACAGGGGCTCAGGTTCTAGACCGGTAAATTTGAATTCTGAGACGAAGTCTTTTCTTCGGATCGTTGGATTTCCGGCCAACATCGGCAATGTCAGACCGATCCTAATCCGTGCTAGGTTCGCGCTATAGTTCCATAATGGGAATTTCGGCTTGCCGCGCTTCTGTGTATGCCCGAAAAAGTTCGCTTGTACATACATATTAGAGCTGGTGAAGGCAGGTCTGTGAGTAGCTGGTCTTTGGTGATCGACACAAAAGAACGATTGGTGTAGTTTTTGAGTTCATGTCTATATTATCTGGGGGGTAAACCGCTGTGCTGACCAACGTCTCTATCCTAGGCGACAGTCATCGTATTCAATCATCTACAGCTGTCAGCATCGTATTTATAAAACGGGACTCGCTCGTACCGGTAGCCGTCTCAATTACTATCGCTAGGCTGAAGCGGCCCAGTGACACCACTTACAATCGCTAGGTATCCCTTTGTCAGTTCTTTTCTCAGGGGTAAGTCCATTTTGACGAGAGGATTAACATCCTCCCGGCGTAGTCGGGCGTAACAAGAGACAACATGACAGCAATATTGCTAGGATGTTGTGAGAAATTAAGTTAAGGTTGTTTGTATACTACTAGGATGGACAGATGATGTAGAAAAATCATATAAGAACTTGATGGTTACTTTTGATCTCACTCTTTTCTTCTGTTCTTCTGTCCTGGCGATTCGCGTTTTACGGGTTCTTTGTACGCCCGTTTTCCGACCTTTCTTGTTCTATTGGGACATTTTATTATTCAAGACGCAGCCATGAGATTCAGCGTTCTTGCGGCATCCGCCGCGATCTGCCTCTCCTCTTGCGTGTCTGCTCAGTTTGATAGTAGTGTTGGAACCGATGAGGAATCCACATCATTTTTCTGGACTGTCACTCAATATGTCATATCTACTACCAGTGTATACGATCTGACCACACGCACCATGACGTATGACGCTGATGCGACAATGGTACCGGAATATACACCCCCAGCCGATGCCGGTATCTATGATTCCTACACCATGGACGACTATTATGGGGACTACCGCCTGATTCAGGTAACACTAGACTCGACAGTGTCAGTCCCATCTTCAATGATTCAGACAGACACTTTCGATGATTATTACGGCTCCACTTACTACGTCCTCCTGCAAACATTTACTGCCCCGGCCTCTTGCTCTAAAGACTTTACATGGGTTCTGCCTTACAGCCGAAGTCTACCAAATGAAGTGAGATATCTAATCACGCCGACATCCACCTCTATCGCGACAGTCACCGGTTATGTGTCAGATGAGACCATGACTTATTTATACGTCTCAGACGCCGATGTCCCGAGTCCCACCCCTCCGTACGAGTACACTCGCTACATTGCCCGTTGCTCCACACCATACGACGGCTATCAAGTCGATGAGTCTGGCGTACCACTATCCACTGCTACCGCTCTACCAACCTCGTATGGCTATGGCGGTGACGATGACGATGACGATGGCTCTGTCAGCACCGCTCTAGCGTCCTCATCTGGGTTCGTCGGCGCGTTCCAAGAGCAACTGGGTCGCTCTGCTGCCTTCTGGAAGCTCTGCAAATCCGTCAAGTCACAGGATGATCTGGAAGAAGCCATCAGCGATGGTAGCATTGACGGCCTCTGCTTTGACATGAAGCCATGGGTCATCGCCATTGTCGTCATCTTCCCTCTCTTCTTCGTCTTTGGCTTTGTAGAGTCCTTCTTCTGGCATTACAGACTCATGTCCGGCTGCTGGGCTCTCCGCCTCGGTACCATTTCCTGGATCCTTATTTGCCCGTGGGTCATCCTCTACACGCGCATTTCTAAAGACGTCTCAGACGCAGAGAAGGAGTATTTGCTTGCAAAGCGGACGGATATGAACTTTGGACAGATGGTTAGTCATTGGTTGAAGTGGGGATTTGCTTGGGAACACCCTCTGAATCAGTTGTCTGCCGAGGAAAAGCAGAGCTTGGGTGTAGCCCGGACGGAGCCGGTTGCTGATGTTCCTGCTGTTCCTGAAACTCGTGAGGCAACGGCCCCTGATGCAGCCCCGTCACCATCGACCGGCACCCCCGTGTCTCCTATCACTGAGGATGGCGAGCCGTCTAGTTCACGGGCTATTCAGCATGATGAAATTACACCTGCTACTCCTGGTCCTTCTGCTCATTAGGATATGAAGAGTTAATGGCCTAATTGAAGTATGAGGAAATGAATGGTACATACAGTACGAGACACTATGGCGAAGGTATATATACATACACATAATCTTGAAGCATGATCTTTATATCCAAAATAATACAAATGTCACTTAATTCTCTAAACAAACCACCATGAAGTCTATAAACAAGAAAACAAACAATGCGACGTCCTCTCTAAACCTTGACCAACTTGTCATCATCATCGTCGTCGTCATCTCCATCGTCATCTCCATCGTCGTCATCGTCATCATCATCATCTGCAACTTGACTATCATCATCACCTGGTCGTCCGTCGGTAACATCTCCCCACCCCTCAGCCGGGACTTCCCCCCAACAGTTATCATCGTAACCCGCCAACCTCTCCATATCCTTCTGTGAATCCAGGAAAGCACCCAATTCACACCACCCATCAACTCTGTCACCACACTCCGGGAGACTCCACCCCAGAGGGATAGTTCTCTGGTTAAGTATGAAATGGATGTACTTTGTAGGAGACCCCTCGGCATAACCCTGACGATCAGCCTTCACTGGCCTAGGCGCCTCAATGATTTCGATATCCAGACGAGCACCAAATGGTGTCAGGTTAGTGACGGAGAAGTTGCGAGGGCCTGGGTTAGCGAGGGGTGACAGGACATCAGCGAACTGGCGGAGACCAAAAGCAGCTAGTACCGAGATGATGTTGCTATCATGAGAGAAATCAAGGTAGAGAGTCTGATTTAGTGGGAAAGTGTCGGTATTGGAATCCAGCGTGGTGTTGATTTGTGAATGCGAGTATCCCAAGGTGTGGTTCTTCAACCGAGCCATAACTTCTTGTTGATAACCGATACCGATAGCGCGCTATTCATGTTAGCCCAATCATCCAGTTGATATAATGTTGTACAAACTTACCCCGGTTGGGCTTTGGAAGCCAGAGGAACTCTGGAACGCCAAATCTAAACTATACGCAAAATCCACCCACTCGTCATACGCAAACAAAGAACAAAACTGGCTGGCACCGTAAGCGACAGTTTCGTAGGGGCACAAAGTCTGTGCTGCGTAAGTATCATCAACTGTCCAGTTGTACCCAGTTACCAGCTTGTTAAATCGCTCTGTAGCGTTACGGAGGTAGATGGACGCCCAAGTCCCGACTACGGAATTACCGCCGGTCTCTTCCCGGGCGTTAGGGCAGTTCAAGTATCCTGCTAGGGAGTTGTTGAACTTGTCACCCTCAATGATTAACTCCAAAGTGACATTTTGAGCCCTACAGCTGTATGTTAGCGTTGGTTCATCTCGATGTGTTACCTCCAAACTCACCATTCAAGCCCAAAGAATCCAGCCATAAAGTTCTCTGCTGATTTTAACATACGATCCTGGGTTGTCGTTCTGGCAATGATCTTGGTGTTAGGATCATACAAAGCGCCGTACATGTACGAATGGAGCACGCCCGACTCGAACAACTCCTGGCGGCCCTTGGGCACCAAAATTTCCGCACCTAGTCCATACTCCCAATCATTGAGAAACGCAAGTTCCCCGGTCGCTTTGAACGTCCCTGTCGCATTCTTCAGTCTATCAGCAAACTTCTCAACACCAGCCCCGGTAGTAGGATATCTCGAGCCATGTCTCGATAGCATTTGCAGCTGGACAATCTTGGCATCCGGAGGTAGAGGGTATTCCTTTACCCCAAACCCAGTGGCAGGCTGGTATGGGCTTAGGTTCCCCATGAGGCGGAAGATATTCGGCTCGGTGGCATTTTGCGGTATGTTGCGGATCGGTAGCGCAGTCTGAAGAGGGGTGTTTGGCGCATATGGAAGCGCGGGGTCGAAAGTGATTGTTTGTGCGAGGAATCCCGGGTTCCCTGTTGCCGTCGGACCGGGCCAAAGTTGGGGGGTAGTTTGGAAATAATCGGGCACCGTGGTTGTCGCACTACTACAAAGCGAGTTTGTGGCCGTAGTAGTCTCAGTAACTGTGATTGTCACAGCTTGTGTGCCCAGCGCAGCCAATGAGCTAGCAAGTTGCGCTTGCATACTAACTGCCAATTTACCATCTACAGGCTGTGTCTGCACAAGCGACGAGATATAGTCGCGGCCTGCGGTATCCAGATATGCCTGTTTGAGTACTATAAAGGCAAGCGCAAGAGCTAGTATGGTGTATGCGACGGATCTGAACGGTCGGTTCTTCCACAGAAGCAATGAGGAAGCTGCAAAGGCCGGCGGTGGTTGCATGTCGCCAGGCTTAATCATGAAGCTTTCGCGAGGGAATGGTGGTAGTTCAGGCGATGACAGCTCATCTAATGAATATGGCCGCGCCATTTTAATTGTCGCGCCTGTCAATTGGCTAAAATAGCGGGTAGTTATTGTAAGCTAGCCGTGTCGAGGGATTGTGGGATTATGGGATTGTTTGGACGGCAATGGTGGGGCCGTTGTTGTCCCAATATCTCGAAACGGACAAACAAGCAATTAGGTATGTTGTTGATGGTATAGGACTTGTAACATTGGGTCGGATGTATTCGTGGTCAATAACTATTGGAGTCGCGCAGTATCTCAATGAGGGAATGACGTCGGGTGGGTATCGATAAGCAAATAAGATCGCAAATCAATCGGGGCATGTGCAGATTGAACACCTATTTCCGCATTCACAAATCTAGGATGGTAGATACCTTGATGGCCTTCCGCCCCCCGAAAGCTACAACCAACGGGAATTGTGGTTTTGGCTCACCACAAGCGAGAAGTGACCCAGCATATATGCAATAACCAGCGCTATTCAGTGAAAACATGCAGCATGTGTTCCTGTTTAGAGGCTCAGTAACGACGGGAACTCGGGTACCCCTGCAGCACATCCGAGTGACCGTGGCCCTAGGGTTATTTGCATGTGTTTACCATTGAGCAAACCCTACCGTCTATAGTGTCCCCGAAATTGACTTACATCGGCATCCTAAGATGGTAGCCAATGTAGCTATAGAATCAGGACAAAGAAAATATGAATGAGACTTACAACAACTATGAAGATGGGAAACAAAAGAACCATCAATCAAACCATCAACCAACCAACTGTCAACTGACACAAACTTAAACTCCCTCTACAACTTGGTTGTGAATACAAAGCACAAAACAATACAAATTATATAGCCCTTCAATCTACCCTGTCACAAACGACCAGCCTCCTTCCCCGATAGTTCAGATATTCGGCTCGGCACGAGTTTTATCCAATCAGCATTCACCTGCAACCAGACGCAATCAACCCCCCCATCCAAAAAGTTTGCAACCTCAAAGAGAGCCCAGTGAGTCGTGTGGTTGTACCTAGGGCCGAGATAACGAAAGGATTAATCGGCGACCACTAGCGATACAATGACTGTCGAGCTTGTAGTATGTTGGGGATACTAAGTGGTAACTTTGCCATACTTGGATACCTCAACAGCCAGTGTCCGAAGAGATATCATTGCACCACATCTGTCTACATTCTAGTCTCACGTCACACATCATTTGTCACATTTCGGTCCGTTTATTAGCATCTTGGGCCTCGAACATGTCTTTAATTTGGCCCCCCCATACTCTCTGTAGACAGTATAGTCAACCGGTCATGGATGGTAGCATCATGCAGCAGAAGGCCCAATGGTGGATGTTTGTCATTGCACAATGTTTAAGAGCTGGTCGTTTCGGGCTGTCATATCCGGTAAAAAGCCTGCTGCATTCTGGATCAAGCGGTCTGAAGCAGACATAAGTCACGGGGTATTTGCGAATTGTGTAACACCTAGTTTCAGTGGTCTTTGTCTTGGCACAGCATGGCATTTTTCACATGTGGCTTTACTAATGAGGATGGAGAGAGGCTTGCCGTGTAATTAGAGGCTATATGTATTATGTCATCCTATTCAAAGCGTTGAGGTGCCATCTGATCTTCGGCTTTGCATTACCTAACTCTCTCGAGTCTATGGTTTGGTACGACATTACCATTGTAGATGAGACTACTAGAGCTATGAAGTGCCTATTAAAGTTGGATTCGCAATGATAAGTGGCTCATGACAAGCTGAAAAGTAATGCGACAAATGCGAATCCATGTGACTTCTAAAGAGGAGAGAGAAGGTGAATGGACAGAGAGCTCGGGTAGCTATATGGAATTTACCGGCACCCGGTGTAAATCTGCTTTTGGAGATTAGAAAGATATTAATGACCAATAGTTCACAGCACAGAACACGGCAATCCGTGTTCCTGATCAACATAGCTACGGGCGTAGGTTGTCGGAGTTAAGTTATGGCATAGCCTGTAGACAATATGTGCATGAGACAGAGAGTACATTCGATGATGTGTATATTCAATAATATGGAGTAGCATCTTAATGAGGATCTATTCTAAAGAAACAAACAAGAAATATCTGATGAAAATAGATAAAGACAGACAAACAAAAAACAAACAATCAGCATCAAGCAGCCATGAGTACATCCCAAAAGTCAATATAACAAAGAAAAAGCAAGCAAACATAAGAAACCGACCAGCAGCAAACATGATTGAACAAACGCCAGGCTTGTCCAACTACTAAACCCGTTGTGAGTAAGCTCAGGGACCAGCCCATAAGCACATCACCAGCAAAAAAAGATCTTCTCCTAACCATCTAGTTCGGGTGTGATCTCAACGGGAAGAAGCCTTCTGGCATAGGCTCCAAGTGCCATACTCTCTCGCCCTGCTCACTGAAAGCCGCATCCCACTCGGCCTGTAGTTGTTCTGGGATATCGGCACCGCGAGTCTGGCATCTAAGGCGCATCCGGACCAAGTGGCGATGCGCACCGACCTCATCACCATCGACAAAACTGTCGCGACGGTGCAGAACGGTCAGGTTGTTGATGAAGTGCATGTCGCCGGGAAGAGTCTGGATAGACATTTGCGTGGCACGGGCAATGTTCTCAATAGCATCGAGAGCAGACAGCTGTGTTGGGGTAAGGCTGGGAAGTCCAGCTGAGCGGGGATGGGCAGCATTTCCGAGAAGAGGTGTCCGGCCGAAGTTGGTCATCAGACGGTTGTTGGAATAGTATAGAATAGGACGGCAGTGGAAGGTGGGACTGCAAATCAGTGTTAGCCAAGTGTTTATCACGCCACATCGTACGGTACTAGCAGTTGGTCCCAACTTGTACCTTGATGATGTGTGGTTGTGACACAAGCAAATTGTGGGAGAAGCAAGACCATTTGTCAGACTGCAACCACATGCCGCGTGTCATCAACCAGTTATCGAGAAAAGTACAGGGACAGTCCTGCAGGAACCGATATGCTATATGGAGAAGAAAACTTACAGAGCAAAAGGCCAGTCACCCTTTGAAAGCGTGCGGATCATTGATGGACAAGTCTCCGCCATGACATTGTAAATCTTGTGTGCCGAAGCGATGATGCAACGACCACCTGAAGCAGCAGAACTGCGAGTCAACCAGCTGACGATATCCCCAGATTCCTCGTTGTGGAAAGTCTAGATAGAAGAGAGTGTTAGTATAAGCTAGGATCTTGATTTCTATTTTTACCCGAGGAGACTCACGATTGCGGACTTGCTGTGTCTGTGGTGACCAGCGGCAAGCTCACTGCTGTTATCGGCAATGATGTGCACCATCATGTTTCCCTTCTTGTCTTGGCGGGCGCGCAGGTTGGCAACATGGCTTTGAACACCAAGCCAGATCAGATTCAAGTCTTCGACACAGTAGTTATCGGGCTTAAGACCACGGATAAGACTGAAGCCCTTGCCAAAGTACAGATCGTCAGAAAGAGCAGAGAGCTTGGAAGTCAGTTGTGGCAAAGGGAAGGTCTCTGGGGAGATTTCTTCCGCATCAAGCTCAAGAGCTGTCAAACATATTTGGTTAGATGTGTGTGTATGTAGATAATCTATCTATAGTTACTTACATTGGAAGTGAGCCAAGCCGGCCTCCAACTCAACAATGTCGGCAGAGGAAAGGTGGTAGATGTAGGAATCGGGATCCGAGAAGTCACTTCCTTCCCAGGCAAGAGTTGAAGAGAATGATGCCGGGAATCCAGAAGGAAGAGATTGGAAGTGGTTGCTCTGGGCTTCGCGGATGCCACCAGAGATGGTAGAGCACGCAGCCGGAAGAGTGCTTAGAGAAGACATATCGAAGAGTTGAGTGGAGTAGACGGTGATAGATCGAAAGAACTATAATGTAAGTGAAGATGATAGTGGTCGACGTGAAAGATGATGTTAGAGTATGTTGAATGAAGTGATGGTGATGATGAGGATGAGTGATGAAAAACAAAAAGGTTGATGACGGAGGATATACTCGCCTTTATATATACTTGACACTTGCGTATCACGACACATCTTTTATAACTAGCCCACAGCTCCGGCTACTTGTGGTATCCGCTCACTTACGGGCACATTGAGTGAGTGGGGTGTCATTAGTTAGGGGCGTGCAATGGAAATCAGGGCAGAGGCCCGCTTGCTAGGTTGCAGGTCAGTCTTTATTCAAGGTGTGGTGGTGAGATTTGGGGGCGTGTGAATCCGATGTATGATGAAGGTTTAGAGGGTCTTTAGTAACAATGACCATGCCTCGAGAGGGCGGCTTACGACGAGATCAATTCGTCAAGTATTAGAAGGGGACAGGGGATGTTAGTGCACTAACAAGTGAAAAAGAGTCAAATAGGACCAGGGTTTGGCAAAGGCGTATAAAAATCATGTTTGGGGGTGTGTGCTGATTTTTAGGATTTTGGTGCCGCCATATTTGGTAATGTTCATATTTGGATATATGCTTATGGTATCATAGACATCGCCTATGTAGAACGTTAAATGAAGGGAAATCCATAGAGACATGTATGTAAGTGAGGCGTGTAAGAAAACGCCTCTCCTTGTTCGTCAATTTACAAAAATAACCACGAACTTGAGAACAAAATGTCAATATATCAGTCCGGTATCTTGCCGTGGCAAGTCCGATGACCTAGCATGCCCTTCCGGCGGGAACAATCCGGGGGGGACTGCAAGAACCCTCGGCGACGCTGACCCCACCATCATGAGGTGCCTCAACAATCAACTCTCACACGCTACAAGACATGTATCACCACCCAAATCCAGGGTGTGAAATACAATAGCTAGTTCGCCCAAATAAGAGTCTTTTGAACCCACCAAGTAAGTGTCTTCTGTCCGAGACAAAGTATCCTTTGGCATTGATGACGGCGGCCGAAGGCCCTGAAGCATAACATCGGGGCTCTAGGTGACTGCTCTCGGGGAATACCGTTGAAAAAATGATGGTGTTGTTGAAAAGAAAGTGGAGGGTGCATGATATCAAAGGTGGTGTGTATGTCCAAGTTAGGCGTAACAAGAAGTGATAGTGGTCAAGTCCGCATTGCGGCCAAGAAACCGGTATGCATCGGTAACGCGGTTCAATGAACGAAGCCTGGTTTTGCCTGGTAAATGTAACCTCGACTCAAGGTAACACTGGGATAAAGCAAACCCACATTGACGTTCGCTGGAAAATACTCCGCAAGAGACAATATGTCCCGGCGAATTCCACGCTCTGAGTCAACCATAACCCATCCATCATCACATATGACTAGGATTGCTATCTCTACGTATGTGCATGTTACCAGCATCATGAGGCAGCCTCCGGCCTTTTTTCGAAACATAAGTCCAGAAAGGTTTCCAAGCCTATAACCCCAACATAACCCTATACGGCAGCTCGTAAGGCGGACCCAAACGCATGAAGCTCGGGGCAGCATGCGCTTCTACGCAAAGCCACATCTGTATTCCGCCCGTCTACGCTGTAGAAATTCGTGCCAGGCCGGGGAAACATGTTTTCAAAGAAGAGGTTTTGTTTTGTCGGTACTCGAAGTACGCCGGTATTTGAATTATCTCCCCGGATATCCCTTCGTGATAATCAAAATCAAGGCTTCATGCAAGTAAGGCGACGGACCTTGGCTGGGGCTTAGTTGGTTTTTGGGGCCTTAAGATGACTCTCAAGTGCAAAATTACGACCACATGCTTCGATTGTTTGGTTGCATGTGTTTTGGTCGAGACACATGCCACCGTATTGACAGCTTTCATGTCTGTACCAACGTAATGCCTGGGTTTCCAGGTCCATCCCCCCATCCTTGTATCTTGTATGATTCATGATGGCATGTTTGTAAGTTGAGTTGAAATATCACAACTTTTTTTGACTTACATTGTTTCTGCCTATTTCCTGGACCAATCATCATCTGTTGTTCAGTCTGAACCCAGGCTCCGTCGTGGGTATCACTCCACCTGCCTACCGCAGCTATAGACACCATAGTACCCCAGATTACGCAGTACCTATGTCTGGTCTGGGTTTGAAAACTTGTAGACAACCAGTTGGACTAAGACATACTGTACATACACCTCACAACCGTGAGCAGATTTTCCACCAGTAATGATTCCAAGATGCTCAAGGGGTGTAACGGGATTCCAGTAGGTTATGATTTACCGTCCCTTAATGGCAAGCCAAGTCCATGATCCACATTGTCCTTCAACAGTAAATGAATGACATCATCGTGTATTCACAAAAAACATCAGCGTGAAGCCTTGCGCCGGAAATTTCGGCTCCGAAGAAAATTATACGGGATACTACAGTGGCAACATTTTGTTGGATATGTAGTGACATCACTTCCTGCCCCGAGCCACACGGGTAGCTTGCGCCATAACCACTGCAGTGGGCACATCACTGCTGTCTCATTGTTCTAACCGTATTTTGTCCGTGCACTTATACCACCAACCTGTATTCACTAACTGTCAGGGCAAATTGACATTCAATCCATGTCCTCTGACTACCTATAAGCCACAGTTTATCAGTTCAAATACAATTTTGGGCCAGACAGTCCTTCAGCTCCAGAATCGAACTGTGGCTGAGGGACGCCAGATGCGAGGCTGCGCGACCGGTGTCATGGATAGCCCCACCGGCCAAGACAGAGAATATGTATGTAGTATGTCCATACAAAAGACATATGCAGGCGCATTTTGGTTTTTAAGCGATCTTCTAATCGGCTCCGAAAGAAATGGACCCCACGGCGGATTTCCAACCCTACGTCCGGGACAGGCTTGGCAATCCCATTGGTTTGAGATTTACGGTGACTGGCAAGGCTGCCGGGGACACCCCGTGACTACTACGGAGCAGCTTACATACTTTTTATCCGTTTTCAGTTCACCGGATGGCCGGTGTTGAACTTTTGTTCCTCTCGTTACCGAATGACTGTTGATCTCATACTATATGCCTATGCAGCCTAGTTGTTCAGGAACTCTTCAGCGTGAGGCCGCTCTTGATGACCGCTGACATGCAGATTGTCGGTCGGCGATTATGGCCGGTCGGCAAACCTCATGTGTGTATGATAAATCATTGGATCGTGATATACCTGCCAAGGAGACTTCTTCACAGTTTGGCGAAACCTTTAAACCGGTGACTGTGACTCGCTTGTTGATACTGACATATTTGACATGTTGCTGCCCTGAGCACAAACCATGCATTGGATACCTTACTCAACATACACCCTACTGTTGTGTTGCCCCACTATAAAACTCACATCCCAACATGGATAGTTTGCTTATATGCTTCTCAGGCAATAGTCACAAGCTCTCATCTGACAGGTACTTCATCTTCTACTCGGCCAATCAAAGTGGCCAATTCCCAACTTTCTTTGTAATCCGCATGTATCGGAACCTGCACAAAGTGTGTACACCGTCAGTTCTTCTACACCATCGGGATCTCCGATGTTCCTTTTGGGAACAGATTGGCCCGAACGGGGCATACATCTCTCATCCGGCATCCTTAGCCATGATGACGCCTCTGTCCCTTGCAGTTGTATGTTAGGATATCCATCTTCATCGTCATAATGATGTTGTTCATGTCTGTATACCCCCCTTAGACAAACGATCCTCTGAATCGGCTAGATTGGTAGACCCATATGTGGGGGATTTTTGCTGCATAGTAGAAACCGGGATATCTATATCTGCCGCCTATGGTCGCACATGATTCCACATAAGCACTACGGCTCATTCACAACGGTTGCCTCCCCCCCCAAACAGCAAGTCTCCTGTCTCGTGGCAGTGGATGTCGTCGTCAATTACAGATCCATACACATTCGGAAGAACCATTTGTCCCAAGTTACAAATCGTCTGTAGTTATGATGTTGTAGGTTGCTATATCCCCCCTGCAGCAACAAATGCCGATGTGCCTGTGTTGTGCCCACTTGGTAATCTGCACTTGGACTTGGTAGCAACTAGCCAATTATCAGTTCGAACTCTCCAGGTGTGTGATTATCACCAGGCACAAAGGAGCAACCTTCGGATAGAAGTCCCATATTTGATCTGACTCAATCCCAAGTACGAGCCGTTGTTGGAAGATGAAACATTGAAACATCCGGTTTCCCTGCAGGCTTGCCTGATGTATCTTCCATCAAAGACTTAGTACCAGATAACGCGTCCATTCCATGGCGTCTTTCTCGGCTTGTTTCGTCCTACCTATCACCATGAAACAATGTTTCCTTCCCTATAACACTATAACATATAGAAATCTGCCATGGGGTGATTATTCCCGGTACTAAGTTCGTTGCCTCCCCGGTGTCCATCTTGAAACTGCATCCCTATGCTCCCTCGCCGCCTTATCTATGTAATTTGATAACCGCCGTCTGCAAAGCCATGTCCCCACCATAACCACACGCCATGTTGACGTCAGCATACCCTATCATGAACCCCTACTTGCCTCCTCTCTTCTCAATCGATGGTTCGGGAATCGCCCAGAAGTCTGTTCTATTGTGGAAATATACCCAAGCATCCGGTTCTGTAGGCTAGACCTTATTCGAACCCCACGAGTTTTCCCCGTCTATCCGAGGCCTCACTAGCCACCAACAACCCTTCACTCTCCAATAGTACTGACAACACCAAGTGATTAGATGATGGTAACCATTCAAAGGTAACTCTTCGGCTACATCCCCCGAGTAATCCTCTTCGGCCATCAATGGTTACCCATTCCTCATGCAATATGCAAGAAACCTGTTCCTGCATTGCTACCACACAACCACAAACAAAGCTATAAGCCCTTCATCCATCCATCGTCGATTTGCGATTCGACATAAATACACCATTAGTGGAGCGCCCAGAGAAAATACTCTCTGTGGGCCTCCTCGATTCATCGACATGGCGTTTTCTAATAATACCTTGGCTTACGCCCAGCGTTGAGTATGTTTTTGATCCAATCCTGTAGCTGTCAGCCTAAGCGTAGTTATGCCCTGAGCATCGTGCTAACCCTATAGTCCCTGTAACCCGATCATTGACCTGTACGCTCTTACACAAAAATTTCCCGATGTGGTAAATTTGTCGTGAAACCGATGGTTGTTGAGGCACAAACAAGACAAGCAGTGGCTCGCCAAGTATACAGAGTAGAATAAGTTTGCGCGATAAATATACCACAGATTCATTTGGTTATTTGCCCCGATTTCCTGTCCTGCAGGGTTACAATAGAAATAGACGAAAAGGGACACATTACACTACATATCAATCAGTAATTGTGGGTTGCCTCCAGGCGTTTTCCCAGGGGTTATACATAGATCGGTCTGAGTGTGTAAGCATGACACCCCAGAACGCTCAGTCTTTTTTGATGTGAGGATTACGATGGTCGTAGGAGTCGGTATGGCACACGCCTCTCAAGCAATAATCACAGAATACATTTCACAACATATGATTCTAGCTACAACACATCGGTTAGACCTCAACATGAGCTTATCGTCACTGCCGCAAGTGCTAAAACTTCTGGTCTAGGGTTTCATAACATGTAGTTTATTTCCAAGAGAATGATCCGAAGTAATTCTAGGTAAACCAAATCAAGTGACTACAAACCGGGCATGCCAGATGACAACGTCAAACTTCCAAGGTCATAATGGAACCTGCGACGAAAAAGAAAACAAATGGCAATCCTTAAGGGCTCTCGCATACCATTGAAGATGGTGTCCACCCATGCTTGAACATTTGACCAATATGGTAGAAGTCATCCTCATACTCTTGGTTCTTGACGAGCTCGTCCCATTTTGATGCTGACCGTAATGTTAGCAACCGTACTTTTGAAACAGTACATGAAAATATCACAACTTACCATGCTCTGATACGTATGCACGTATGCGATGGACAAAAGCTAGCTTTGTCTCATCGAGATCAGCTAGTTCTCTGAGATCACGATCACTGCACGCACTACTGAATGGAAACTTCCCTTTATGTCCATAGTGGAAATATCCCAAGAGAATGTTCGCTCCCATGTAGTACTCCCTGACCTTTTCTGGTCTGGCGAACCGTTTTCTCAAACCGTGCTTCTTCGCATATCCCGCATCGTGAGCCGTGATCATCGCAATGTTGTGAAGCAGAATAAAGGTAACCAGGAATAAACTGAGCCACACCTTTGGGTTGGCAGTAGCGTTCATTGACTGGAAGGTGTCCAACACTTCTTTGCGTAATGATGCCTGGATATCATCGATCAAAATCAAGTCAATCTGGGCTCCCATCACGGGTGGCAACGGAATCATGTTGTGCAACGGACTAGAGCTGTCCATGATGTCTCTAGGCATACCAAGCGTTTCATCTCCAACAATGATGCAAGACTTAGTAGACAGACGGATAGCTACCCAAAGTTGGAGGGTCTTTTGTAAGAGTACCAACTCATTACTCTTATCACCTCGACTCTGGAGCTCTTTCTGGCGCGCGAAGGCAAAAGAGTAAACATCACCCAGCATTTCGCTCCCGTGACCACACTTCCTGCTTTTGAGAACATTGGTCACGCACTTTTCGACACCGGCTTCGATATACCGTTCGTAGGACTGCTTGGCTTCTTTGATGTTACAAATAGCGTAAGCAGGAATCTTCACTCTCTTTGTCACGCCATTGGCATCCCAGGTTCGCTCCAGTTTATCTCCTTCCAAAGGCCGGAATTGACGCACTTTGAGCTCAACGTATCCATCAGTGTAGCCTTCCGACACGCGAATTGTGCGGACACCGACCGATTGCCACGTTGCTATGCTATCAACTTTGTGTGACCACCGTTTCGTCCATTCAAGCCCCGCAACTCCATTGCTGGGTTTGAATAGCTGGATGTCAGGAATCTTGTACCGGAGACAAGGTACACGCCAGATCTTGGTATTGGGTTTGGCGTGTTGACAAGTCAGACAGTCTCCTGTAGGGTCGTTCGGATCCTTCTCACACTATAATAAAGTTAGCATTGGACTAAATCTGTACAAGTAGTTTTATAACGCACTCTGATTTTCTGAATTTTGCAACGAATACAGACACCAAGAACCCGAGTGAGAGCAGTCTCTTCGCGCTTCTTACGATCTTGATAAGGTCCTCGACGAGCGGGACCGAAGATCCGGGTAGAGGCCCTTGGAAGATTGCAGTCTGAACCGGGCAGATTATGACGGTGGATAGCCAGCCCGGGGTATATCGGTTCTTCTGCAGATAAGTAATTGACGTTTGGACAATTTTGTCCCACGACATCCAACGCTGGTGATTCATTCGGCCACATATTCAATGGGGAAGTCTCATAAGACGGAGGAGGTGCGTAAACCAACGGCGAGCTGGACTGGCTAGGAAGATTGTTATGGGTGAACGGTATACTCGGGGATACTGGTAGAAGCACTGGAAACGAACAACCCATATTCGTAGACGATGGTACGTCTAGAACACTGAAAGAGTCCATCGCATCCGTAGCATTGAGCGTGGCACCAAGAGAATGATCAATGCCGACGGGAGATCCAAGTAAGCCTACTGGCTGCACATTCGAACTCATATGGGATGCAAATGAAGTGAACGGCGCTCCAGTGACGGGAGCAGTCATATCATCAGCGGGGATGGGCTGATATCCGATTTGATCAATGCCCGAAACAGCCAATCCCGGTGCTCGTGATGTAAGCTCTGTAGATCTAGGTTAACAAGGTCAACTTCATGTTAATTGGATTTACGCACTGTTTCCACTAAGCCATGGCAAGCAACTTCCAGCCGAGATGGCAAATAACCCTTGACTGTCACCGATGCTAGTGCCGTTCACAGCTTCGGGAAGGAGATTCTTTTCGAGGTCGTCCGACTCAGTCTGGGACAGACCTAATATCGGACAGCACGGCATTGTGGTTGGTATCGCCTCGTTGGATACTCGACGGCGTTTCGTTGTTGGGGCGGAAGGGAACTGTTCCAGGGGGTGATAGATCGGTGTAGTCTGGTGATAAACCAATTCACCCGATGGTGGAAACGTTGGAAACGTTGGGAACGTTGGAAGCGGGTAATAAAGAATCTGCCCGTACGGTGGATTGATGAGCCGCGATGAAGTAGTTGGTATTGGTGGATCGGGTTCCACAAATGTACCTTCCCACCTTCGCTTTGTTCCAGCAGAGTAGTCCCCGGGGGAAAGCAGCTATGGGTCGAAAGAAAGTTAGAATATATCGACCGAGTCAAGTATCAGCATATAGGAATGTATGCGCAGCATTATCTTCCCCAAGAGTCCGACTGTACATCGTCGTGGGTTAGGTGTGGGTATGGGTACGAAGAATAAAGAGGAAGAAATAGAAGCACGACAATGGGCACACACTGAGGCCCCCGTGAAAAGTATTATCTGCAGTGTGGTGTAAGCACTGCATGTCAGATTCTTGTAAGATGCAAATAACCGAACTGGTAAACGGCTGAAGTGGGTGCCCGAGTCGACCGACTAGAGGGACCTATGAATCCACTTGGATCAAGCGATTTTGCCGATGGCTAGGGTGGTTGGAGTCACGAGTAGCCGATGTAGTGTGGTGACAATCCAAACTTATGAAATAGAGGGATCAGGATGGTAGCAATGACAACATACTAAGTCAAAACTTTGATCTGCCGGACAAGAAAAATGGGTATAGAAGTGCACCTTCGCCTCGCATGCAGAGACAGTCAAAGTGTACAATGGAACCCAGGAATACACTGTCCAAGCCAGAAATAGTTAACTGGGAATTGATTGATGTCGAAGCGGAAAGTTTGATGATGGATTTACCAACAAGCGATGAAAAGAGTGATGGAGGTAAAAGAGGACGAAAAACAACAACACTTATTCACGGCAGGTGGTGGGGTTTATGAAGAAATGACAGGTACACGGGCAAGTGCAAGATAGTCAAGGAACTTACCGTATTGGGAGGAATATCTGGATAACTGTTCATGGTGATCAAATGGATTTTGAACTCAACACTGTACACAAAATATACACGCGCTAGGGCAGGAATTTCCGTATTGCAAGCTGCTTCTGCTGTGGAAGCAACTGCCAGTTGTGTTGTCTGGTAGTAGACAGTTTGGGTAAGTCCAGGGCGCCAAAGCCAACCGTCAGCCTCAGGTGGTATTGCACGACCGCTGAGACAGGCTTCGTTATCCGGCACAGATGTTGTCCTAGGACGTTATGGCGACCGGTAAAGAAAACAGATGCTAGTTTGACGGGGTTCAGGACCGGTGTGGGGTTCCCTTGTCGATGGGTTCAGATCGATTACCCTGTCAATGTGGAGTCGTGAGAAACATAGAAGTGGGCTAAAAGAACGCCCTGTAAGTGTGAACTTTACCTGAACCCTGCTCTGATGAATATAATGGAAGAGCCGGTGAACAAATTGGCAAGAAGTCCGCGGAACAGCTCGTGACAAAATATAACCTAAACGAAGAAAAAAGCTGGTCGATTTCACTCACACCGAGTGGAGAAGAGCAATTCTGGGTAAGTCCGGGGGTCGTCGATAACAAGGTTTGAATCAATATGCTCACGCAAAGATTACCGACCGGTATCTTATGTTTGATATTGGTGTAGCTATCGCAACAAGGTGCTGATTTTTGGCAATCCTAAACTCAGATGTTCGCATTAGTTATGCCCAAGGAAGCACATGAGATTCCACCGATGCTTGCTGGCTGTCTAGACTGTGCGGTACACTTGTTGGTCCAGACAATGTGGCACTCCTTTGGCTATTGGACAACCAAACTTTGTTTCTTCAACGCAAATCAAAGGGCTAGTTCTCTCGATTCTCGCGTGGCACCCTGAATATCTGCATCTTTTGCATACACTCATGCAAAAGCTTACTCCATAGCGTTAGGGCATCGGCAGTTATCGCACGTCTATACAATCTTCCGTGGTGTTTTGCCCCGCTCGAGGACATCAGAGCGGAACCATCAATTCGGAGGTGTAAGACGCATTCCGCGGATAATCTTTCACCTACCCAAAGCGAGGTCGGCTGATGGTCTAAAGGAGCGAGGATTTAACTGAGGAGCATCGTGCATGATAGTGCTGACATATGGCAAAGAGGGCGCAGTAATGTTGCCCTGTCGAGGGGATACCGATCCTGCTTTGGGAATAGAACAGTGCGTACGTCACATCACGATACTTTTTGGCGACCGGTAAGACAGCTATCCTTAAAAGGACCCATGCCACGATCAACAAGCGTTGGCCGGTCTATTCGAAAGATGTATGGGGCTATGCAACTTTGCATTAAAAGGATGCCACGACACCATATTGTATGTCCTCAAGCCAAACGTATCAACGAAATGGCGAACTATGTGGCGATGGCAATCATCCTTGTGGTATATATCTCTAAAGACTTTTTCGGAGGTTGAATGGGTAGTAGATCATGAAAATGTGCTACCCCCACTGGGCAATTATGCGGGCGAATTGTTTTGTGCTTGGGCAAGTCATGTGACGCACACTTCAGAATCTGACCATGACGTCTGCCAAGTGGAGGCCGCTGGGTGAGGAATGAAGCTATGCCCATGTTAAAGAGGCTAGTATAAACAGCCTTTATCGCCTGAAAAGTCCTATCATGGGAATTCAGGAAACACACAAACGGAATGCATAGGCCTGTGGTTACAGTGGGTTGATCATTTGCCAGATTGTCCGGTCGCAACAGTGTTCCACTGATGGTTGATCCAGTGAGTTTGACTCTTTACAGTAATTGAAAGGTGCAAACTCAAAATTCTCGAGACATACTAATGTCTTGAATATCGATCTGGATCGAAGAAGTCCAGTGTCTCGGACAATGCTATCGACACATCAAACTGCCAAAAATTGCGCTATGGCCCTGACGGTGGTTCGTGGTTGAATGTTGAAGACAGGCTTACCTTGAGTTCAGAACGTCGACTTTAAAGTTTTGAAATCCAAGATTCGTTCTTCTTCGATGTTTCATATAATTCTATGAGGATATGTCGTCAATGGCGCCCGTGAGCGAGCCGGCGAATGAGAGCTCTCGAATGACACTGCAATGCCAAGGTACGTTATCGTCGATGCCCAACGCTCAACGTTCAAATGTCGGTGCTAATTGGAAAGAAGGCGATAAAACCAAGCTGTTCAACGAGTCGCCCTTTTCTTCTAGATTAAACAAATGCGGGGATCTTGTTACAAATTCCCGACCGTCCGCGACGATAGCTAGAATGTCTCGAACAATGATGGTGGTGTGTACAGATGGGCGATTTGACTGAGATCGCCGTGTGCGTCGTGCGGATAGCCGATTTTCCAAATTCAAAGGTGCGCAAGACCCTTTCTGCTGTCGCGGGGATAATTATTCGAAAGAGAGCGATGTCCTGGACAGTACGGCTGCGATGGATATGAAAGGTCGTGATTTTGAGGTGGCGAGAAATGAAGCAAGCGGGGTTTGAAGGTGTGCGACGTGGAATCGAAAAGAAATATAGGTTGTCTTGGTAAGTGCGGAGACACGATTAACAGTTGAATGGTAAAAGATGGCCTTCTGGTCGCGGGTACAACCTAGATGGTAAATCCAGCTCATAAGGTCAAAACGAGTTTCACCAAAAATCGAGAAGAAAAAAACCGTCACGTCCTCAAATTCTCAAAATGCGCGGAGTCGAGAGGTTAACAATGTAGTAAAGTCCCAATCGCAATTTCGCCTTACTGACAGGAACACCCGGACTCTCCATAGATATGGAGCATTTTTCCTGTTGGGAATCCGGGGCGAGAATGATAGGGTACAACAATCAGCTGTGTACTCTACACTTTACTTGTTCTATAGCTACCTCTACAAGGAGGACAGCGTGAAATGATTTGCTACATGTGAGTTGTAGTTTACAGGGTCCTGCGACCGCCAGGTCATTACTGGGTAACAATGAAGCGGGTTCATAGCATGAACGATGCAGAGCACGGTTAGTCTTTGATCCGCCGTCCGACAAACTAAAATGAACCTTTGTTAGCCCCGCTAGTCTGTGTAACTTTACTATGGAAATGTTTGGCGTGGGAAACTTGACATAATGTTCTAGCGTGATCCTAATGACACGAGAACTACATACTAGAACATTGTCTTTCTAAGTAGCTATGAATTTTTCTGGGCAGGGATGGCATCTTGGCTCCACGTTGGCTTGGTTATGTCAAGGGATGGTGGTTGACTCGTCGTGCTGAACTACACAACACTCACGTACATACATAGGTAGAGCTTTGTTGCTTTAGTACAACTTCCCATGTCACTAACGCTCGAGCTAAACGGTACCTCCCGCCCGTGTACCGCGCCGTCACTCAGGGGGTTGAATGTCAAGATCACAGGCATGTGCCTTTGCATGAGTCCACTGATATCTATTTCGTTTGATTTGTTGATAACACGTTGTTTTGTACGTGACCTATCAGTTGACGCCTAAACCAGTTCCAACTGTAACCTTGCTCAGGCGAGTAAGCCACAGTCTTCTGTCGGGTTAGCCTCCGGTTACCCTGTTGAACGATAGGTATATAGGCATTTCATTGTCGGGCCAACCATCTTCTGTGGAGCTTTACTGGTTGGGGTCCAAAAGTCTCGTATTTTACATGATCTTAGACCTTCATCGTGTATCACTTTCACCAACAGTGGTTGCTGTTTGGGTGGATCTTTGTACGATCGTATGGGTGGTGTCGCTGCACATACATGAGTGAAACATGATGTGGCTTCTTTCTCATAGTCAATACAAACAGTGGTACTGTTCTTCAACCTAGTCGCCCGAGAACAGTGGTAAGTATGGAGGATATATGTTGTCATAGCGTGCCCACTGTGGGTACCATAGGAAAGGAGTCAAAAGGATTTCGGCTTCGACGAAGAACCTTTGCTCTATTGGCTGTGGCTGTAAGTTGGTATCATATGGAAATTACATCCTCCGACGGCGGCTGGGTTTAATACGATTTAGTAGTGACATCATACCGTTAGAATTGTGCCGGATCTCGCTGTCTGTTGGCAAGAGATATTCCAAATAGTAGGAGGCAACCCAGTATGATAGAGATGATACCATGCGTCTTATATCAGCACACATACAGATATGTGACATTCTTTACAATTCCATATGTATGCTGACAAGTCATAGAGATACTACAACGGATTAGGCAAATCACTTCGTGTTGCCAACCCAAGACATAAAGAACAAACAGTAATCATGCATGCTGGGAACTCCTCTAAGATAGTCTATCGTAATACCTCGTATTTATGTACGTTAGTTCGGGTTCAACTCTGATATTGATTAGTGATATAACCGCCGTCAAAAACTGTCTCGCAGTGGGTAGGCTCACGGGCGAATACACCACTGTTGATAAACAGTACCGTTCACTAGTTACCACGGCAAATATCGCTCTTGAGATATTGACATCGGTTAGCCTCGTGTGGGGGTTGTCCTTTTTCCATCACATGACATAAGTTTCAGTTATTCTTTTGGGCTTGGTCGTTACATTTCCATTCAGCTGTTTGCCTTGGTACCAATTCATGCATACGTCCGTATAGGTGTTTGTAGTACCCATCTCACCGGACTTGGCAAATTTTTCAGGTGCTTTTGAGGATAGTACCAGATTCGTCACTACGGCCCGGAAACAAAACTTCATCGGCCGATAAGCCCTCAACTCCTCGGCTGATCTTCCGAAGCGCACCGGAATCATGTATTCCAAAGAATGGCATTTTCCACAGACCACACACGGTCCCGTGCCAAGAATAATGATATAGTTTCCATCTCCATTTTCTTCAAAGCCCACCACATCAGAATGGGCAATCAACACGATCACACTGTGTTCACATAAGGCGTTGGGTACGGCCGCCGCCGATGATGCCGTGCTACATAATTTCTTGTTCCCGGCCTACTCCCGTGTTTGCCACATTTTTTAGGGTTTGGGTATATAAGCGTTTTCACCGCATGCGGTATCGAACTCTGGGCGGTTGGTTTAGGGGTATAACGTTTGCTTCGCATCTTCTGCGAACCTGCGAAAGGTCACGGGTTCGATTCCCGTACTGTCCACTCTTTCTTTTTGGCGATTGCTCTTAGTCGTCATACCGGTTGATTTATCGATCTACCTACATGGTGATGTCTTACAACTACCATGGTGTCTCTATTATGTATGTGCTCTGAATATGTCATTTTTATGTACATATGTATGTACAACAAAATGAGTCCGTCCGCTCAGTTCGTCATCTTTTTGGTTTTTCAAAATATCTCTAACGGGACTTGAATCTTCTGTGTATCAATTTTGATTCCTGTATTCGTCTTCGTTGGCTCCGAAATGCAGTAGTAATCCTGATATAGCAGTTGTATGCGGTTTCGGTACAGATTGCTTACTTCCCCCATGGTTTAGCGGTCGAGAGATATGTAGAATTCAGGGCTCCAGCTACAATCTATCCAAATCTATCGGGATCCTTTCATGTAGTAGGATTGTGTGCGATTTTCCACGTCACTGGCACAGCAGCCGATAGGTGGATGATGGACCGGTGAGCAAGGATGTGAAGAGGGCTCGAATGCAGTGTGTCGTGAGACCACCCAAGGTTGAATCGGCTACTATAAAGCATTGTTTCATTGTTTTCGGAGACTTGTGTATGTATGTACACAGCTATATGCACATGTGAACACAACCTTCGAAAGGATCGCTATAAATTGTTATGGTGGGGTTCCTCACCAATATTTGTCAAAAACCCATGGCCATGAAGACTGTCGAAGCTCTGCTTAGTTTTCTCTTTGTATGTAAGTCTCCGACAAAGATGTCAGAGCGTTGGTGCATCCCGCCTGCCAATGTCAATTTCATGCATGCATACATACATGCACACGTATAGATGTGGGTATACAGATTCTAGGCAAAAATGAGGGGCAAATAGAAGGCGAGTCAGGACGGACCCATTCAGCTCCTGTGTGGCGTGGCTGCACGATAGATCTCGGCCCCCACACGGAATGAGCGGGGCTTTACCGGTCAAGAAGAAGCTTGTCCCCGGTTCGTCAAGGTGGCAAAGTTTGGAAAGCTCCATATAATATCCCTGTATTCCATTCCCAATCAGGTCACCGGCTTCCCTAAAAGGATTTACACACCGAAGTCTAGAAGTACCCGCCCCGTTACTTTTTTTTTTGCGCTTGTAGCGCCGGGGAGTAGCAGGCAGGTTACGGCAAAGCGTGAGACCCCCGTGCGTTGGTAAATTTAGGCTCCGTACACCGGGTCCGGAATGAAGGTGTGGTTGCTAAAATATGGAACCTGTAGAAGATGATTTTGTACGAAGACGGCTACGCTGTTACTTCTGACAGGCAGATGACATCATAGCGCCTCAAGATATGTACATCTTGCTAGGGTGTTGGCTGCGCCTTTCTCTTCACCGGTCCACTCTCACATGTAAGCCCTTGTATGCAGCTCGAATTTCTATAATCACAACACCACGTTCAAGACATTGGATTCTCATTTTGAGACAACAGGGCTTCTTCCAATGGGTGGAACTACTCTTGTGCCTACGGCACAAGTCTCAGGCAGGAATCTGCCTAAGCAGATGATATGGAGAGCGCTCTGTCTTATATGTATACCAAGACAAAACTTGTAATCTAAGATTGATATACATCTATAATATAATGTGGCCGTCTTTAAAAGACTCGGTATATGCTTCAGACATTCTCCATCGTCTATAGCATCAACAAGACATCTTTAAATTTCATTGTCATCATACGACTGCCACAAATCTCACCCGAGACATCTGCATAGTGTGAACAATATACTATCTCGACCGCTCTTTTCGTCACTATGGACCTAAGTTACAAAGCCATCGATACTATTATTCATCCCACGGCAGCCTTCCTATCCTGTCCCACAGTCAATTCCTCCCACGACGACGGAGCACCACTATCTACACCATGGTTCGAATCACACCTGAACCCGTCAACCAGAGTTCCATCCTTAGCACCGCTTCCCAATGCCCTATGGGGAATTGATGGGTGTGGAGGTCTCGGTACACACTTCTTCGCCTACCCTCTATTCCTCGACAAAGTGCCGCCTCTCCGTATCAATGTGTTTATTCCACCTCTACCGCAAATAGACCCAAAGTTATGCGACACTTTGCAGCTGAGTCTGGCCTTTCATACCAAGGACCGACAAAGGTTCTCAAGACTCCCGATTCGTAACTATCTAGTACGAGCGTTGCAAACTTGGACGTCACAGCACAACGATCCAGTAGCATGGTACAAGAAGCAGGTCTTTGGAAGTCGGATCATCTTTAAAACGCTTACTGCGGACCCCGCAAAGGCGGATATTGTGTTCGCCCCTATGCACGCACTTGAGTCACAGCTTCTGACTCGTTCAAATCTGCAAAGCCATTGGGGTCATGATGTAACCTTACCTCCCTCAATCGACGTTGGAGAGATCCATGTCATGCGTCAGTTCCAGGATAGTGTTTCTCTGATCAAGATTGGACGAGAGGATGATCTATACATTCTCAAATCTCTGACGAACTCGCCCAAATTCCTTTATCATGAGCTGGACATCTTGTTGAGACTACCGCCATCGTCCTGGATTAGCCCCCCGCCAATGTTCCTCGTCACCAAGCGATGTGCCTTCGGTAATAAATCTGGGATTATCGGGTTCGTGACTCCCTTTCATGTGCCGGGATCAATTCGGGACATACTTCCGATCCGCCGACTGTCAGGTAAACTGGATTTGGCTTCTCAAATCAAGTGGTCTCTACAAACCACACGAAGCTTACAACACATCTATAAGGCGGGGCATTATTACCCTGATCTTCGGTTAGATAATGTCCTACTGACAGAAGACGACGACATCCAGCTCATTGATTTTGAACAACGTGGTGTATGGTGCGAGTTCGGACCACCAGAGATCAACTTTGTCGAATACATCCACATCATTGCCACGTCAGACTCCGTGCCTGTCACGGTGAAAGAGGATTTTGGCTCTCAGTTAGACGAGTTCTATCCAGGATGGCGAAAGGTCAGTGAGTCAGAGCAGTACCATGGGCGGTCTAACGGATATCACCTCCCTTGGTTGCTATTGAGTTCCAACGAACAGGAGTATGCCATGGTATACATGCTTGGTCGGCTACTATGGTGTTTCTTTGAAGGTGTATCTGCGCCACAAAAGACCACACCATGGCAATCATATCCCCGAGAATCAGACCTAGAGTTCCCCGAGTATCGACGAACACCAGGCCCTATGCGCACTCTGATCGACCTGTGCACTCGGGGACGCAGAGAGACTCTCGGGGGGAGGCCAGGCAAGAGGGTAGTCCGAGAAGGGGGTCAGATGGTTCTTAAAGATTCACAGGACTCGGTGATCTCTAAGGATGCTCAGCTTGTTCAACAGGTTGCCAAGGAATTTTGGACAGAAGAGGTGGGAGTTTCCGTTGACTGGTTACACAGACGGAAAGAGGAACTTTCCCAGGGATCGCGGGTAAACAATTTCTTTCAACGGCCGACGCTTCAACAGGTATCTGATGAGTTGGAGAGGTTTTCTAAAGAGCAGGGCATATCGTTGCCGCCTGGTCTGGAATCATAACGTACGGAGCACAAGATGATATCTATGTATTCATATACATATGTACATTTGCTATTGTGGCGCTTAAGTACGTATGTGTTCTTCTCAAGTAGTATGGCTCAAGCGCGGTTGTGTTTGTTGATTTATGACAGAGAATGATTGACTTTAATTATCTAATATAAATGACTGCCTTGCCACCATGAAGCCTTTTTTTGTGATCTGGAAACTACAACGACGGTAACATGTCGTATGTATATAGGAAGACAATGTAAAAGTCTGACTAAGCTGCTTGAATGAAGAATAGGGTAAAGGTTGTGATTAACCCTATCACATGTTGTATGTATTTCAGGTACTGAAACGAAACTTGCAAGACGTTGTGATATAAATGTCTAGACTTCACATGTATCTGGTTTTATAATCACCTAAAATGGATACAATAAACTCATGCCATGAACATCCAACTTCAAACCATCTGTCGTTTCTTCGCCGGTAACTACAATGTGAATGGATCCCACCGAATTAAACCTCCGGAATGCGGGGTGATGTCCGGGTTTTCGTGCTTTTATTTTTGGATCTGTGCAGTTTTTTCATGTATTCACATGCTGACTCCATTCACCATGTGTTTCAGATCTTGAGCGTCTGGTCAATCGTGGTTCTTGCGGGTGTTTGAGACGTGGTAAATCGGGAAGCCTAGGCGTGATTTGGGTTTATGGATACACGCACAGACATTACTCATGGGCCGACGAATGGCAACTACAAACATATTCCAGGAACTATACATTTGAAACTGGATGTACGCATATCTGTATGTTTATGCTAAAGTCTAAGTTTAGGGTGGTGAGGTATCATGTGCAGATGTTCAGTTCGTGAGAGATCTACGAGGTGATACTCGCCGGCTGATGAGAACATCCATGCCCGTTATTTTTACAGTTGGAACTGCCGGATGAGCTTTGTGAAGCCAAGAACGTGGGCGGCGCACTTGTCACATACTCAGCAAAGTTCATGCCATCATTGCTTCTAGGCATGGTCTATGATATCTGCGTGGTTACGGAGTACAATGATGAAACTGATTCCTCTCACATATTCTCGTCAACTTCACAGGATTGGATACACGTACTCAATATGTGTCGATGCTATAGACGTAGGGCCCGTGATGTATCATTCTGGACCTTGACTTCTATCAAACAGGGGTGGGGAAATTAGTTTGCTTGAGCGTTATACAGTAAGTCGAGATGTTTGTTCCATATAAAGACGCAAGTGTTCCCACTTCTCAGAGATCTTAGTTACGTTCCTTTCTTCATCCCAATCAGCATTTCGCTCCATTTCCAATATTCACTTCTTTATCATCCCTGGTGGACTTTATTTTCGCTTCTAAACACATTCTTAAGCAGTGCTACTTTTATATCTATTTCCAATCAACAACTTCTTCACCATGTACGCCAAGTCTATCATCCTTCTCGCCCTTTCGGCCGGTGTCTCTCTTGTCGGCGCCTCTCCTGTCCGCGGAGACGGTCAGCGCGGTGGATTCGGTAACCGCCCTAACCAGAGTGTCTCTACCACCAGCTCTGTTCTCGTCACCTCTACCCCACCCGTTGCCGCGGCTCCTACCACTACTACTCCCGGTGTTACCCCCACTCCGGCTGTTCCTAACGCCGCTGTTACCTCATCAACGACTACTCCCGGCGCTGTTGTGCCTACTCCTATTGTTTCAACTACGCCTGCTGCTGGATCCACTACTACTCGTGCTCCTGGCGTTTCAACCACTCCCGGTGTACCAACGACTCCCGGTGTATCAACGACTCCCGGTGTACCAACGACTCCTGGTGCGACCAAGGCTACCTCTAGTGCCACTACTACTAAGGCTACTACTACTAAGGCTACCGCCACCGGCACAGCGGCTGTTTCCCCACACCCCGTCGTCACCCCGTTCCAGTAAACGCAGAATTGAAAGAGTCGGAGTAGCGATGGATAAGCTGTAACGGTCAGCTGGATAACATGGTATGCGCGGAATATGTAAGGCGCCAGTGATACCTCTGTTAGCTGCGCGGAGATACATGGCGTTTAATGATATATTCTATGTTGGACATTTGTAGAAATAGTTTTACATATTGAAATGAGACGTTTTTTGCTTGATAACCCTTACAATGAGTGAATGGACATATGTTTGTACATACATATGTACATACATATGTACATACATGCGGAGATGATTGCCACGATGTAGATCGGAAAAGTTATTTTTGTCAACAGTACAATACAGGGGCAATCAATCAAGCGATCGTTTGCTTTTATACCACCCAAGACCAACCCAACTGTTGGACAGTCGTTGTAGTGGTAGTTTGTGTTGTTTAGGCAGATGTGGAATGATACAGCAACAAGTAACTGCTATATGTGTGTATGTACATCTCACGATATAAGAAAAGTTACGTTTAGACTGATTCGAGGTTGTACGAGCCGCGGAACTAAGCCGCCATAAATTGACTTGGCTAAAGATAGAGTTTAGACCGAGTCGGTGATAACGGCCTAGACAAATTAGACTTGGCAACGGAATCGGATATAGGGAATGGACATCGGTACAAAATGTTCCGGACAAGGTCATAAGGGGCTATTGCAACCCGTATCCACGGTAGGGCGCGGACTAAGAGGTTGGGTCTATGAAAATGGGAGGGACACTGTATGTACAGTTCTGCGACGCGCGGGATAGAATCCTTCTACCCACCGGTAATGAGCAGTAATAAGAGGTAATGAAGTTGGGAGATTGATTCCCCATATATTGGGTCTAGCGAATCGTTCGTGAACTAGGGTAGGTTGTGAATTGTAGTGTAGCTGACGATGTAGTCAAGTGTAGCCTTAACCCAAATACCCCTACCCTAGCACTCAAACGGCTCGGTAGAACCAATATCATGAATTAATCTCCCAACTTCATTATCTCTTATTACTTCTCATTACCGCTGAGCAAAAGGATTCTATCCCGCGCGTCGCAGAACTGTATGTGCTTCCCGGTATGTTACATAGGAGGTGGGGTAATTTGCAACTTGCCGACTTGGTGTGTAGAGAATAAGCCAGTGGCTCGGTGAATGCCGAGCGGGGAAGAATATTTTTGACGTGGATGCGAGACCTTAGGTCGCATTTGAATGGGAGGATGATCTGAATTTATAAACATCGATCCATCCTCTCAGCGCATGGTCTGGATCTAAATCCTATAAGCCGGATCGTGAAGATTTTGCGTGCCACCTGAAAAAAAACCATGGGCGGATTTGGAATTTAAAATGTGGTGTGGAATTCCACCATGACAAAAATCCGTCGGTATCAAGACAAAATACACACTGCTAGTGATCTACTCATGCAGATATGTATGTACTTTAATAAAAATCCATGTGTGGCATACCTTGTGTGTAGTTGCACAATATTTTTCTCGGGCTCCATACCGACTAATAAAAGGCACATGTCACAGACAACCCGAATCGGGATTGCCTGAATTGAGTCAGGCGTCAAAAAGTGACAGCCAGTAATAACTGGGGCCATATATCATCGTTCCCATCGGGTATCTCCTAATAGAATCGCGACAAGCGGTGACAGATGGAGGAACCATGTCACCGATTCACGGTCTTTCCATTCTCCGACCGCCATTCGGGCGACTGAGGGCTTTGAAATAAAGAAGTATTTAAACTCGTGGTGGGGCTTGAATTAGGGTGCCAAGAGCCGATTCTTCTTCGTCGTGGCGATCGATCAGTGATTTCTCAGCTTTCCGCTCCTCCCCGCCCCTCCCCGCCGAATATTCATCATTGGGGAAACACTATTTGACTCAGGTCTGGGCTATTGGCGTCAGAAGGAATTCTAAATGGATGCCATGTGCATGTCTATTTGATGTCTATTTGTAAAAGAGAAGATCCAGAGCTATCGGTAAAAATGAAAGTCCGTTGGGAATAAACCAAGGTTAGAAATCCGGTGGTTAGAGACAATGGACTGGTCATTCTAGCCTCAAATAAGGTGAATCCAGGGGCCACTAGGTTACTGCATCTCGTGATACGGGACAGAACCACTTGTGGCTTCAGCACCCGAGTTCTCGCAACACCTTCCCGAGGACGCAACCATACTGCATATAGTGAAATTCTAGCCATGACGCATGGTAAAAGCGGCAATGACATGTGAGCTTGTGTGCGTCCCATGTCATTCACAAGGTTTTTCCTTTTATCTCCCTGTAAATCGATCCCATGGATCGGCTCTCGTCCATCTATGCCCATTTGAAATCCAGAGACCCCCCATGTTGACAAATCCGAGGAGTCCGTCACCGTGGGAAAAACTTCAGAAAGGCCTCGACCGCTCGGTGTTTAGAAAGCTTCCGATTCGTGGTATGGGAGAATTGTAGGTTCTGGGAATTCTGAAGTATAGATAGATCCGGTCATCCCGTTATGATTTATGTGTTGCGGATGGTCTTGCTTTACACTACAAACCATTGTTTGTCCTCTTTACACAAAGCGTTCATTCTTCTGGTAAGTCAATTTCATCATTTAGTTGTCAGCACTCACGATTATCACCCACCATCACCACATCCCAATATTTCGGAGTCAGCTTTAATTTAGTCATATCGACGTCATTTGGCTATCTGTCAGAAAAACACTTTTCTGGGAATCAAGATCAAGTGTTCTTCTCCTGTCACTCTTTGCCGGGTCTTATTACAATTCCGACCATTTAGCCCATACCTTTTTCGTCCGTTCACTACTCTCCGCCTGCGCATCATTCGGGGGCTTTTTTCCTCTGCAAGTGGATCCTGGTCGTTTTTTATAATTCACTTCCTTTTTAGGCCGAGTCATTCGATCTTGATTTGTCGTCAGTTTTGGATTATGGAGCATTTCTTAAACCATATGGCTTGACCACTACAGACTTCCACGGAGCTCGAAAGTTTTCTACAAACGTGTCTGTCAAGGCGTTGATCTGTCAGGAACGGATGTCGCAGAAACCCGAGAAGGCACCCGAACAAGGCTGAAGCGCTCGGTCAGCCCGGATTCGGTGTAATCAAAGGTTTACTTGAGTTTAGTAATACTGTCAAAACAAGGCCATAGGCGATTCCTAAACGCCCGGCTAATCAGTTGAATGCCGCCGGTCAGCCTACAGCATTCAATGCCCCCCACATTTCATTCCTCCATTCTTTGTTGTATGGCATGTCATTGCTGCCATAGCGACGTTACTATGTGGTTGGTCTGCAGTGTAACCCTCTTGTCGAAAAATCCGCAAGTGCGGCTTTCGGAACGGGTCCCCTACGTCCGGTTTAAGAACCCGCTCCCCGCGGCTTTGAAGCCAATTGACACTGAGGGTAAAAAAGGAAACGAAACAACAAGCTGCGGCACTTTGAGTGGTGTTTGGGGCCTGAACGGCGGAACAAACATGGGGAATGGACATGGCAAAACAACAAGGGGTTCTATCCGATATTCCACGTTCCGCCGGCTTCCTTTATCTGATGTCATTTGTCTTGAAGCCGTTGATTTGCATAACCTTTGCTTGGCTTTTTACTCTCTACACTGCACATATTGATTTCATGCGGCATTGTTTCTAACATAATTGATGTCTTGATAAACAGAAATATCGCCATTAGCCTTTTACATCCACAAGGTCATTCCTACGTGTTGCCGCATATTTGTTGTGGCTTAGATACCGCAGAACCTGGCAGTCGGGATTTGTCTTTGCATTCACTGTAAGTTTATACATGCATATAAACACATGTACCTGAGCAGGTGGAAACCTATACATACATATCCACATGGCAAGTTAGCCTAGGCGAACATGTATGCCATCTTTCTTTTTCATTGTTGTCTCTTCTACCCATTCAACTTTCCCACATTCGTTGCCCGATCTCGATTCCGATTCCCCGGCTCATTACTTGCCACATTTTCTCTGGGCTGCATAGAGTGCTTTGGATCCATCCCAATGGTAATTCTCGAATTTCCCCTTCCTACACCGCACATCTAGACCGATCTACGTCCAACATACTGGTTGTTCATCAATTGGGTCAATCCTACCCTACATACTGGTCTTGGTACCTCCTCGTCGTGCAGCAATGTCAAGATGGTCATACTATACCAATTGGTAACAAGCTGGTATAATCGACGTTGGAGTGTGGTACGTTTTCCCTTAGTTGGGCATTCGCAGTTCTCCCTAGAGCTTCAGATGACCAATATACGAGAATCTTGCCCGCAAACAGCAATTCCTAGCAAACCCCAAATCTTGCGTAGGATCTAGTCGTCGCACTTTTCCGCTCGAAAATCTTATTCAATGATACACTGTGGTCATTAGCTAGGCTTTTTGTCTGGCGTACTGCCATCAATGCGATCTCATCGCTTAGTCAATTCGCTTTCTTACTCCCTTCAGACTGTCAAAGTTGGCAGATTCACCGGTTAAGTCTACGTCACATAAATACTCATAGTGAACAACCGCTTGCTGCCTCACAAATCCTAATTCCCAAACTTTGCCCTGTTGTGTTGGCTTATTGGCTTAGTCTGCTGTTAGACTCCGCCTCGCTTACTAGGTGTATCTCATTGAAATTAGCCCAAAAAACAACAGAGAGGGAGTCCTGTCAGCCCAGCGGGCAAAGACTTTGCGGCTGGTACAATTATTAGGCCGACACCTTATCTGATTGCTCATCATGTTATCCCGTTGAGACATTATGTATGTCCATATGTATACTAACTGGATATCTAATCAACTAGACACTCGCCTTCTTTGTCATCCTGAAGTACGCCTTCCAGTGATCCATTCGGACAATTTTTACAATCCTTGGCACCACAGAGCCATTTCCAGGAACGGAAGAAACATCAAAAGTCGATACTTGAAAAATTGTCGCCAGGGAGGCTCACAAAGACTCAACGCAGTCCGTGTCCGTCTCCGGTCAATCGAGATCCTATCGATACATCTTGACATCTGCCGTCAACTTTGATCTTTCAAAAATTTCGACAGTGATAGTGTCGGACGAGCTTATTATTTCTCATCTTCTTTTGCGTCACATTTTGATTTTTTATCATTTTATCCATCTTTAAAAACGCCCTGCATCACTTCAAAAAGCGGTGTTCAAAACATTCCGCTTGCACCCGCCATTAATTATTCACGGCATTGTTCCTATAGCGGAAGCTCAGACCTTTACGGCCAAATCAGTCCCCGAACCCGAGGAAAAAAGCTACCCTGTAAAGGCACTTAAAGTTCTTCGGATCCTTTGCGACGGCCCGTCTAAATACCCCCAATCTTCTCGTTTTTTGGACATATTCTGGCTTGGCGAACACTATATTCCGCTCTCGACTTATATCTCTATCCGGTTCTCCATTTTTTTGTTATAACTTTTTGGCTCATGTGGTATTAGCCTTTACCCCTCATATTATAACTTGGTTCTTTACTGCCATGTTTTTGGTCTCGGACACTTCAGCCCATAACCGTCCATCTGAAGGAACTCATCCAACCCTCAGACCACTTTACAGACGTTCGACTGCCGGCCCTCCAAAGTCACCGCGTTATTCAATGTTCGGATTCAACCTTGCGTATCCTGGTGATACTTCCGTCACTGCTATACCAGAAGAGTCTGTTGACTATACTCCCAGTGTTACACCACAACCAGACGACCACCGCAATTCTATAATGGGACCATCAACTCACTTATACTCCGGGTCAAACTCACCGTCACCTCAGAAACATCGGTCCCGCCCAAGACCAGTCTCGGATTTTATTCCCCGGAATGGCTTTGCACACAAATTTCATGAGCCATTACAACTCTCCCGTGAAGCCTCGATGGTTTCAACAAACCACGACGAGGACGAGTATCATCTTCCTAGCTACTTCGGCCGGTCAGCGGTCACATCAGAAAACACATCTATGGCGCCGTCCAGTGAGGACGAGACACATTCCGAATTTTCAGACAACAGTTCTTCTGTTCCACCATCAATATCCGGTACATCCCGCCGTCGGTCCAAGAGATTATCCAAAACCGGTTCCCGCTTCATCATTGCTCAACCACCACCAAAAGTAGTCAAGAAGAGCCGCCGCTTGATCCAAACCCGTCCTCAGCTTCTTCTACAAATTCAAGCAGTAACAGAAACCCGACCAAAACCTGTATTCGATGTGTTACCGAGCTCATTTCTCAGCAATTCGCCCATCTCTGCCCCGCGTTTAGTACGGAAATTTCCCCGTCTCTTTGGTATCAGTGGATCTTTGGGTGTTGATGATCTTGTCTTGGCCCGGAGTGAGGATTATGGTATTGAGGAGGAGGGCGAGCATAGTTCGGAGGAGCGTATTGACCACCGAGAGTTGATTGCTGTATTCAGTCCGTCCCCAGATTCCGACAACACTGAGATTGTTACGGCTGATGGTGCGATCTGGACTGCTACTCCGTTACCCAATGGATCTTTCGATTTCCTTCGTGTCGCAGAAGATGGGACCAACACCCGCGCTAGATGGGCGAGGCGTCGTGCCAACTCGAGCAGTGTATCTACGAACGGCAAGGGTTCGGAAGAGGTGGCATACAAGTATACGTTTAGCATTCTTGACCCCACCTCTCGCCGGCATCCTATCATGGCAACGATTACTCCGACTCACCTCGATATCCAGGATTATTGCAACCTACCTGATAGTGATTCCCGCGATTCATCCGGTGCCGCATATCCGAACCCTCGCCTTTCCATCGTTCCCGGGGCACAAGAGCATTGCATCCACGCTCACGACAAGCGTTTCTTCGCTATTGACGCAGAAACGCGGGCGTTCATTGCCATCTCATCTGTTTGGGTGTCTCTGCGGGTCAAGGGACTGACTACCATGACCACTGCCACTCGCCGGGCCTCTGTACGGCGCTCACTTGACCCTTCCATGCTTCCTTCCTACGCCAACTTCCCGTCCGGCACTCCATCAGTCACCATCACCGAGAGTACGCCTCCTCGAGCGTCGCAGTCCAATATCCCTGCCTCTAGTTCATCGAGGCACCTGGAAGAACCCGCAGAGCGCTCCCCTCGCAAGCGCCGTAGTCTCCCTATCCAACCATCAAATGGGCAAACTGCTGTACCTCGGCGGAGTATTTCAACTGGCGCTGCTTTCATGCGGAACCGGGTTAGCCCTGGTGTGGAGGGTGATGGCGTACAAGACCGTGATGTTATCAATGATCTTGTGGGGAAGAAGGACAAGAAGGGCCTCTTTTCGTCCCTGAAACGGGCTTTCAGTCGGCGGAAGTGTAAAGAATCACGATAGTTTCCTTTGTTTTGACGATTTAAATGGTATTTGTTTAGTTGAGCCTGTTGGTTGGGTCGGATATATATGAGCTCTAGGTATGTTTTTGGATATCGGATTGTGTTTTGAAATTCCCTTTGTTATGGCGTTTTTGGGGCTCGGTTTCTTTTTAGTGGATAAGCATAGTTGCATTTTGGTTACATCTCTACTCTGTACATACATACTTTCTTTTGTCAATGAAAATAAGACCAATGGTTTATTGGTTACAGTAACAAACTACAATACTTCAAATTCATTACAACAATTAGGGGCATCGTGACACAACAAGCGTCGAGGCAGATGTCTATGTTCACTCGGGTCATACAGGGACATCTCGCTTAAATGTAACATCGGAATGCACCGTCGCCAGTATTTGGCCCGCCGATCTGGGGACTACCATTCTCACATGAAAGTGTATGTTGCACACAAGGCTGCAGTAGCTTGATTAGGTCAATTTGCAGGTAATTCCCACACATGATAAAGCATCGGTATTTCCAACTGCAGTCAAAGGCAACTGTCGATAAAACCCGAGCATGACCAACCAATCAAATGTAGCAAGCTGTGGTAGACAGCGGGGGAGCCTGAATTTCCAGAAACCAATCGAGCAAAATAGCTGATATTTCAGGGACCGGGAGAGCTCCAAGCCACTAAAAAATAGGTTGGGTGCTTCTAAAGTAGTGGAATATTCCATGTTACAGAAGCAAAATCTCCAACGCAAGCAGCGATTTACTGGATACACGTGACTGAAAGCGGAGGAAAATGAGCAAATTCGGGGTGAGTCTATGGCGTGGTTTTTGACCGATTTGAAGAGATTGAAAACTCGAGATCAAATTTCCATGTGTGGAGTCTTCAAACAACGTCTCAACATCACCTCAAGACACGCAATCCATTTGAATTGACATTTCCTTTTTTTCGCCGATTTTTCTATCGATTTCCCCACCAAGAAGTCCAATATTCTTCTCGACCTGACCCGACCACTCGACTCGCCCGCCTGCAGACGGATTCACGCGCCACCATTTCCCAACCCACCGTGTAAACATCAAGAAAAGATAAACACACACGAAGCGAATAGTCATCAACATCCATCGAAAATAAGTTTCGGTTCATCCCGATATGATCACGCCACCTCCCAATAGCGATATCCCTTTGCCCTCAATTGAAGCCGATCCGGTCAAACCACGCCAACATCGGCTACTACAGTGTTCCCCGCGTTCACTGCCTGCCTGGATCGCTCACTGTGCAGAAGTCGGGGCCGGTGCACCGCCCGATTTCCAGTCAGTCGACGCTCCACTAGAAGATCCTGCAGTTGCAGGGGTCTCTACTACTTTGGCTTTAAAATCCACTTTGGACGGTCAGCAGGGGTTCTGCATTGAACAGGGGTCTCGTCATTACTCCAACCAGCATCGCGCAAATACTGACTGGCGTCAAGTTTTGCCTATGGACAACAACATACCTGGTGGACTTGAGCCGTTATTGCCATCCGTCGAACTTGAGTGTACTGGCTGTGCCGCTCCTTCAGTTAGTGCGTCTGAACGTGGCTCTTTGTATCACGATAGCGACCGATCTTTATCCGACGACGACGACGACTCAGTTGACGAGATTCCTGCACGTCTGCCACCGCCAGTGAGAACCGCAACCGGAAAATCGAGTGCCGTCGAAAGACGCATATCTTATGCTAACGCATTTGGAACTTACACGAATCAACCCAATATTTCAAAACCACTAGTCACAGAAAAACCCCACACACATCGCGACTCCCATATTAGCATTCGCCACGAGACCAAAGACATGCCACACCAAAATATCGCCAGCACCAAGCGCATGCGCTCTGCAGACTTCCCCGTCTTACCACAGCCATCACCCAAGAAGCAACGACATGGACAAAAGTCGCCCTTTCGTGCTGTAGCCGACGAGTCTGTATGGGACATTCGCTCCTCTGACCAAGGCACACCCCCTCGAGCCCAACATAAAGATCCTGCTACAAAGTCAAAACTGGACCCCCAGACCAAGCCCGAGGTTGAAGCCGCGCCAGAAAGTGAAGAGTGGTCAATAGACATGCAATGTTCACAATTCCCACTTTTGCAACAGGCAACTGGGAAAGCTTTAATTGAAGAAGCTGCAAAGGACCTTCAGCTCCCGCGGTGTCGTCTGGCTTGGCCTATTTGGCGTTGCTTGTCATGGTTTAGACGAGCTTATCTTTCACATCCCGGAGTTGATGCTCCAAGTGCAGACCGTCAGTTATGGGAGGAAGAGCATTTACAGTCTTTCAAAACAGTTCTGGATATGTTACGCGAAAAGAGTGAGGATTGGTTCACTCTGCCAATAGCATCGAGACGGAATGAACAGTCTAAGTTCTCGGGTGAGGTCATCGGCAACGAGCAGTTCTACACTGATCTAGATGAGCTTATTTTGCCAATGTTGACTGGTTGTATACAGGTCATTCTCCAGAAGTGTCGGATACAAAAGGGCGGGCTTTCTGAAGGTGGTGCATTCTATCGCATGTCAAAACTCAGTGTACAAGGTACTGCCAGACTATTGTTTCTGCAGCTATCATTAGCAGGTGCCTTGGACAATGCAAGAGCTGTGGAAGATACTCAACTGATGGATGGTGATGAGGATGAAGATGGTTTCATGCCTGTGAAAGGCTTTGACCCCACAAGAAGGTTACGCATATACAAAGTGACGCGCGCCTGGTTGAGCGAGCTCAGAGTTGCGATTCATTTTGGGAATGATGCCTATTGTTGATATTGGTGGGGTTGGCGTTGGTCTGTTTTCATGAGGCACGGAGTTTTTGTGGATATTATTTGTAAGGTTGATATTTATGACGTAGACTTAATTCACATCCCAAGATGATTGTAATATTCTCACAGGAAAAACTGACAAAAGAAAGTATCCTCTATCTATCCATCCTCGCAGGAGGGGAAAGAGGCAAAAAGTGAATGGAACTCCGATACGGGGAATCGAACCCCGGCCTTCTCGGATCAACTTGGTTACAAGATGAGAGCGAGATATCCTAGCCCCTAGACCATATCGGATTTGGATGTTTTGTAGGTGCCTTAACTAACTCTATGATTGAAAAATTCTTGTGTAACTTTGGCGGATGGGCAAGTAGATGCAACCTTGATGCTCGGTGCCCTCCAAATGTTAGGAGTTGTTGAGGTGGATGTTGAGAACACAACGACGGCCTTCGAACTGACGTCTTCGAAGTCTGGAGGAATTAGTTCCATTGAACATATGATGACTTTACTGACCATCCGTTATCGAGTGTGTTGATCCAGGCACCCTCTATTTTCCCATTTCGTCTAGTTCACTTCACCTCCTCTTGGACCTAGCCGTGAAACGTTGTTCAGGAAGACGTTAACAAAGATAACGAGCTAATACTATCGTCTGTTAACACTCCGATGACTTCGGAAAGGCTGGGGAGCTTTCTTCTAAGGGAGTTTTACGGAAACATTCTATACATTTCCATTCACACCGGTGCGTTTTTGGGATCCGATTCTGCATTGGATGTGCCTTTGTGGGTCTGACTTGCTTGATATTGGGTATGCCGAGGTTAATCAACGTACTCGAGACGCTTATGGCCGGTTATAGCATGTAGACGGTCGTCAGAGTCAACCTTGGCCAGCACATTCACGTACGAGTGAGTTTGCATGTATACATTGCGTGCTGTACATATGCATCCATATGCAAACTGTGTAACTATGCACTAAGATACAACCTTGCAGCATATCAGAAGTAGTTAACATGTATTTCTTTTGTTGATATATGTATGTTGACTGAATGCAATGCAGAGTTCCTATGTAGATGGATATCCGACATTCCGAATAGCGTCCCCGACTCTGAAATATCCTGTTACAATAGGGACAATGCCCATTGGTGTGAGTCACTAGGCCCGGGCCGTGGAGAAGAGTCTAGCTTTGAACCGCTTCGCCCCTTGATTCGAGTATTCATGTGGCAATACTGCACGTATATGTATAGTCTCCACCTATTTTCAGACTCTTGGTGCATGCAACGCCGCCATAGGTACATCATCTGCTTTGTGGGCTTGTTGGAACCATGGTTTGCTTTGACACCTCATCGCAAGCCCCCTCATTCTGCATATCTTTGTTCATGCCTAACTACGCGCCCTCTGCCATGGGGCCACCGGTGAGGTAGCTTTACCCCCATACTCCAAGAGCCGTGGCTTGAGTTTTTGGTGATACATTCACCCTTCTGATCAAGACACCCATCATGAGGGGTCCCGCTAGAGTACAAAGAACAATTGCCCAAGTTACAATCAGAAAAATGTCACTGACATCTTGCTGGGACGATTCTCCACCTCGGGTGTGAGAAAAGATGCCACGGGCTTCGGCTAGCGAGGAGATGAGGAATCCTATCTCGCCACGGGGGACCATTCCAGCAGCGAGCAAAGCTGCCGGGTAAAGGGGCTTCCGGTCGTGAAGTGGAGCATGAGACGACACAACGCTGTGATGAGGCGAAAGGGGACGGAGCAGAGTTGAAGGAGGGGGTATCAAAAGAAGAGGACGCGTTCGTGAGAAAGGGGGGCTTAGAATTGCCACCCCACAACAGAGTTTTCCTATAGCCATTAACAGCGCGTATACGATACCCTTCCATATAATTGGTCCGGAAAACATCGAAGAGATGGGTATAGAGAAGCCTATAGAAGCCTACAGATATAGGTACTTAGCAAGTTGTGCATACATGTGTACATCCGATGTTGGTTCATCAACATGATTAGTTCAATATGCTACACCGAACAAAACTATTACGGAATGTACATCCCGAGCCTAGTACATGATGTGTACGACTTACAAAGAACAGGGGCTTCAGAATCCTATCCACAGCGCCGGAGAAATACAGTTCATAAATTCGGAGTCCTGTGTATAGACTAGTTCCAGACTGCAATGTCGACGATCTTTCGGTTTCAGTGTCTACATTTGATTCTCTCTGGTTCCTCGAGTCATCCCACCATGTAATTGCTGCACCTGCTAAATAAGCAGCAAACAATACTGATGTTCCAGCATAGCCAGCGGCAGCCACCAGACCAAAGAGAATTGAAAGATGGGTGACGACAGCTACGACTTTGTTATCCCTGACGGTGGAGGCCCCCGTCGTCTTTCGCAGCAGGGTATGAAATGTAAGAGACAAACATTGCGCAGTCTGACTCCCATCTTCCACTGAGCCCCCAGTCGTCCTTCTTTTCCAGATCTTCTCGGCACTAGCTAGTCCAAAACAGACACTTGGTACCATGACCCCGAAGGCTAAAGATACCATTACTGGCCTCACAACTGTCTCTGCTTTAAACGGGCCAGAGTCCACACCAAGCCTGGTGATCACGCGGACCATGACGAGGCCGACGATGTCATCTAGCATGGCGGCACTGACAAGTACTGAGCTGAGACGAGTATTCATGAGCCCGCTAGATGACAATATACTCAGTGTAGTGCCAAGGCTCGTCGAACTTAAAGCGGCACCAGCGGCAAAAGACTGGAGAGGCAAGGCCTGCTGAATGGGCATTAAAAGAAAAGAGAAAGCGATAGGGAGCAGGATTCCTATTAAAGCAACAAGGGGCGCTAGAAAGACGTTTGATCTCACGGTCACAAAGGATGTGGAGAGTCCGCCTGATGGGGGGTGTGGAAAATAACCATTAGTTAGATATGCTTGTGGACATGACATGTGTGATTTGGGATATGTAGTATTCATAGGGCGATGTCATCATGAATTTAGCAACCGCACTTGACGATTCGGGCATGTCCTCTCGAGTAGTTCAGCCACCAAAAGATGTATCTCTATTCCTTGGTACTCGAGTTCAGCAGGAACATGACTCTGACACAGAATCGTAGTGGTCGGGTCGCAGGGATAGACAACCCGGCGTCGCAAGGCGTTTCTTATGGCAGCCCCGGTGAACGACATGGAGAGGGATATCCTTGATTAAGCACATGGACTCACCATGATAAACTACCATTACAAGCCCTAAATATCCTAGGCTTATGATGGAAATCTGCGTGCTTTCTTCCAGCCACTTGGTTGCCGGTTCCCCCCATACAACGCCTATCGCTATCTGAGCTAGAAGCCCGCAATATAATAGCCGGTCAAAGATTGAGTTGAGCACATTAAGAATGACTAGGAATGAAGCTATTATGAGAAGAAGCCTAACGTCGGGCTCTTCGTAAGCGATGAATGATGCCATGGCCTATTATAGATGATAATGTGCGTTTACATGTATAACATTGATATCCATATTTTTGGGTTGGATTCGACAATCTATTATGCCTCGTTAAACCCGATACGACCACAATGTACAATCCTTCGACTGGTGTGAAGGGATTGATTGATTGATTGATGTTTGTTTATTAGAGTCCCTTGTAGCCGAGCTTGTCCGCTAAAAGGTCGGGACTATTTGTTAAACTAAGGCTAAACTCCCCCGCAGTTTCTTCCCCGTCCTGCTGCCTCACAAAAGGTGCCGTAATGGGCAAGGGCCTACTCCTGCTCCGGTGTGAAGGGAACCAATCAAAAAAACAAACAAAACAAGACTGGTGTGAAGGGTTAGCTTAACCAAGTTATGCACGTGACACCACGCATTAGGTACATACTTGTGCAACACAAGAGGTACACAGATCAATTCATGAATATCAAGCACATATCAACGTTGACAAAATGAGTTGTCTAAATGAGAAGTGACAGTTTAAAAGTAAGGAAAACGGTGATTGTTGATTTGCACGATATATTTCATTTTATGACGTTTTAGTGGAACAGCCGCCCCCACTGTCATGTGGTCACCAACCTCTCATTGTCCCAAAGATGGACCGTTATTGGTTCACTTTCCATGATGTTCCTTCGTTTTAACGAGTTTTTCCTACCCAAAGAATGTCGCTTGTGGATACCTAAAAAGCCCATCCCACTCCTTCGATTTGGGCTACCCATCCATTGGGATAAAATGACATAATTTTTTCTCATCCGTGAACCAATGTTGGTGACTAGCCGTTCCTAGTTACTTACCATCGCATAAGCCAAGATTGTATCAAACTATGTATGTACATACATATATAAGTATGACCGTATTTACACATACAGATACACAACTTCCAACAGAATCAACCCCTTGTTTTCTTTGTGACTTAATGGGTGATAGGAAGGTTTGATCCGAACCAACTAGAGCATCAAATCTTCGTCAGGCCGGGATAGATACTTCGGAATACTCGCTTCTAATTGTATCCCGGGCTTCCGTTAATGAAGCTTACATGTACGGTGTTGGCGTGTGCGGGGCTATCACCTAATCTAGCCTTGGCTTGTATTCTTGAGTTGAAAGTACTGACACTTCTAAATGCCCGCCCTGTTAATAGCCAATAACGTAGTCGCTTCAAAACCATTAATTAACTCGTACGATGAAAGATCAAAGTTACATACATACGTCCCAATGCAACCCTACATCCAGCCTTCCTTGTTAAAAAGAAGCTGATGGTAGACCTATGATGTGTAGAGATTTAACGACGACCACGCTCCTTAAATTTCAATAGGACAATGTCGGAACCATACTGACGACGATGCATGTATGTATGTAGATCTTTCTTGACCCGTGTAGAAATGCAGATTTGCAGATTAGACAAAGTACTCGTCGCTTTAGTGCTTATCCTTTCGCCCGTGTTTCTCGGAATATTTTCACGGGAGTACGAAAATGGCCTATGAAGAATCGTGTACAACAAATCATAGAATACAACTAACTGCATACGAGGCTCCTTTAAACATGGGTCTGGTGCGCAAGGTCGGTCCTGTGGCACATCATGTGGCTATTGATAACGCCTTTTCTGGAAACGATTCCTGAATTCCCACTATGTCCAGGGTAGCAATGAGCCTTCGGATATGTTTATGGTGTATAAGAAGTACTTCTCAACGGATCACATTGTATCCAAAAACAAGTCACCTGGTCGGCGACAATTGATTGGTGTCCCCGGATAGTTACTAGCAAATAACTCGGTCATGAAAGTTAACAATAGATTGTAGACAAACCCGTCAAATGTCCTCGCACATATCAGGTATTGCTTTTGAACGGTAAGGTTCCCCGCTCACGTCGAGACCAGTGCACATGTCTCGTGAGTTTCTATCGACCATGTACACACAAGACGATGTAACATTTCGAGATGAGACTACTCTCGAGTTAGATTCCCTAGCCAGACGGGCCTCATCCTGCAAGGGAGTAGATACGTAGGGTTCGGATATGTTCTTCTTATCCGTTGTCGGATGTGGTATCCACAGGTTCTATCTTCCCGCCTCTTAAACTCTTTGTCTTCACGGTCAGTTTCATACGTACATACATATGTACATACGCATGTGCATATGTATATGCCGCAAAAGCTGATCCCCAGCTCTGGTGTGGCGGTGAAGACTCTCCCGATCATAGCCAACAAGGCGTAGTTCCCTTGCGTCGTCAGTACCGGGAAGGGTCAGTGTGGTTGCTCCGTGAGCACGGTTTGATGTACTTTTCAGTGGCGGGGCATAACGCCTTGGAGACGGGAGCATCGATTATCCTAAGGGGTCAAGTTGAAGATACTTGTATGTACATCGGCCGAGTGCTACTTGGCTAGCGGGTATCTGTATCACGGCGGTGTAGGCGTAATGGTTAGGCGTGGCGAGTAAATATAGAACTTTCTGTTATTGGGCCATGTTTCTCACTTGTTGGGTTGAGAGGAAAACATGTGACGTGCATTAAGACTTGTAAGAACAAACGGATAATTTGCAGTTACGTATGTATGTTGTATGCAAGATGCGAAGCTACGCCTAACAGGCTCGTTTGTATACACATACTCTACCGCGAAGGGGGGCGTGTGTCAAAGAATGAGAGCATTTCCCGAAGTATACATACGCCTAGATTCGAGAAATAAGTGTCGAGGAATGACAGTCATTGGTCAGATAAAGAGATCTGGGGGCGCCATAAACAACAATCATTCCAACTGTGACATTGATTGCTTTTTATTTATGCATGCAAGGCCACTCAACACCTCAACTGCAAGACACAGGAGTTTCTTTGTTTACAGTTCGGGGCCGACTGGTGAAGCAATGTATGGATATACAACACAGGTGTAAATGCACAATTGTGGTCGATGCTGTGTGGTTGGGTAATGTACGTGTGAGTGGCAAGTGGGGTATTTTTCTTTCTTTCCGGTATATCGATACTACCAGACCAGTGTCATATAGACTCATACCTGGCAGGTACGAGCATCCAGTACCCGACTTATGACGACAGCAATCAAGTGGTGGAAAAATAGAATTTGACTGACCAAATGGAATGCTGTAG